>CAMQGK010000299.1:16047500-16615000 GCA_947000775.1 Pterois miles | reverse complement strand
TCCCTTTAAATTACATTTTGAACCAATAAAAACTGTGTTTTAATTTATAATTAATTTGCATTAATTTGCTTAGTGCAAACTCACAAAATGCTCACACCACCTTCGTATGGTTCAGCTGAGGGGCCCATTGTGTACAGAAGAGTGTGTGTGTGTGTGTGTGTGTGTGTGTGTGTGTGTGGGGGGGGGGGGGGGGGGGGGGTGCCATCCCTAAGATTTGTTTGTGGTGGGTGTCTGTTGAATGGGCCCCCCCAACCCCCACCCCCATGTAATGATCCCTCTACTTCCTAAAGCACTCAACCATGACCATCACCTTTCACCCTGCATCCTCCCCCTCTAAGAACCAACATTTACATATGTAAAAGTCCATCTCCACCCTGCCTTTAGCCGGGGGTCACCTCTATACGTAGCGCTCACAATAGGGAGTGAATGGGAGAGGGCGAAGAATACCACAAAATAAGGAAGGAGGAGATAAGACAACGAAGTTTGGAGAGAGGAAGGAGCCTTTGACCTTATCAGTTTAGGAGGTGCTGGGAATCTGCAACGCTCCGCCCAGCGCTGAAGGAGAACATGCACACAATCATCCACGGGAGCGTGCCCAGGCATAAATACTCACTTAACTGTATACCCTTCTGTGTTATGTCAGAAACTGTCTGTTTTAAAAGGCAACGGCAAATGTGTACTGTATCTGTCTTTTCACTTCTAAACACCTTTCAGGTTCCTCTCGCTCTGTGTTTACATTCATGAACCGACACCCCCCTCCTCCCGATGGTGTAGAAAAGACGCTATGAAAAATGAGGATCTCTGAGAAAGGATGATGTAACATTTAACAAAGCAGTTAGAGGAGGTCGTATTGCCCCAAAGAAAAGCAGGAAGAGAGGGGAACCTGAAGAACATAACTCTCCCTGGATCCGTTTACAAGACTGCCACCCCGTATAAACTTTAGCAGCACAATTAAAATAATGATTTCACCACCATTTCAGCCACTAGATGTCTTATACCACAGTTCCACTCATTACTTAATTTGTGTGCATTAGATGAGAGAGCCAGCACAGTATTGCCTTCTTTCTGATCCCACCTTGCGCCATGCACCACAGTTGCGCCAAGTTATGATGAAAAGCCTATGGCGCGTGCATGAACGTGCAATATCCTTACTCCCCGACTGGAAGGTTGGAAAGTATTGTCACCTAATGCTAAACATCACCTAGTTAGCATGATGGCATGCTGAAGTCCTGCCTCAATGAGACGCTTGCATGGCTGCAGACTCCCATCTTGTTCAACTTTGTTTATTAATCTAAATCATAAGCCAAGTGTCGGGTTTTTCCAATTTTCTCTTTGGTTCCTTCTAATTCCTGGTCTTAAATCTGAACATCAACCATCTCTGTCTAATTGAAAACGTACGTGATGCAACAGACAGCAATTACAATCACAAAAAGCTGCCTGACACTCATTTACCAGATTAATTAATATTCCAGAAAGGTCACACATCAATAGCTCAAACACACACATGCATTGCTGACGCCGTTCCCAGGCAGGAGCGTTTGAACTGGAACGTCCTCATAAACAGAGAGCCACATCAAGGGAAATATTCCTGCCAATCGCATTAGTGGCTCTACTTGGCTGCACTGTGAGTGTACTCTCTCTGAGGATTGTTTGCAGTTCATGACCATGGCAGAGAAAGGGGGAGGAACGCCAATAGACAAACTCACAAGTATTATTAGAGCGGCAGTCATGTGCCACCGCTGTGTACTAGCAGACGAGCTGTCGGAGACTTAGAGGAGGCTGGAATCCCTTCGCGTCTGTCTGGGAAATCTGGGTAAATGCTCTCTAATCCTGTTGATCCTCCACTAAAGCCAACACTTCCTCACCTGCCTGCCTGCCATGGGAGAGTGAGTACAGACCAAAAATAGCAAGGTTACGATGATGAGTAGCGCCGTTTTGATTGTTCAACTTTATCATGTTATGCATGTCCTCAGGCAAAGACGAATCAGAATGAAACACTTCAATAAACATCTGAATAGCAACAGAAAGCAGGAATACCACAAGAATCCTTAAAGTAAAAAGCACACAAGATTATGTAGGTGTTCATAAATGATAACCCACCTACACTGTTGGATCATGTAGTCATCACTACTTACTTGGTCTCATTTTGAACTCAAACTGAGAAAACTGTGCTTGTAGTAAGAAAAATGAAACTAGGGACACAGCTAACAATTATTTTATGTCTTTTTCATATTGTTCAATTAAATGTTTGTCTATAAATTATCAAGAAAATCTCAGTGGGCAACCTCCATGTTTGTAAAGTGAAGCGAATGCTGAAGCGCCTTAAACTTGTATTCTGTCTCGTATCCAGCAGGGGGCGACTCCTCTGGTTGCAGAAGGAAATCTTATTGTATAGAAGTCTATGAGAAAATGAGCCTACTTCTCTCTTGATTTATTACCTCAGTAAACACTGTAAAGATCAGTTTATGGTCTCAGTCGATAGTTTCAACTCTTCTTCAATTCAGCGTAATGTTCATTTGGTAAATTATGGTCCCATTTAGAGTCAAATAGACCATAAAGCCGGGGCTACTTCAGGGCGGGGATACCTTGTGATTGACAGTCCACAAACCAATGGATGACATCACGTTAACAGCGTCCATTTTTCATATACAGTCTATGGAAAATATTGAAAAATGTCCATAAATATTTCCCAGAACTCCATGCAACATCTTATATTTTCTTGTTTTGATCAACTAACAACTCAAATTATTCCATTAACAATTATATAAACAGCAGATCTTTATATTTGAGAAGCAGGAATCATGTGACTTTGCATTTTTACCATTTATAAATGGCAATAGATAATTTTATTAAAGGTGCTATTGATAACATTGATAACATTCAGCCACTAGATGTCGCATTCACTTCACAACAAGTTGTTTACCATCAATCTCAGCCATTTATCTGTTTTTTTTTCACGCTAAGTGACGACCCAGAGATAGTAAATGATACCAACATTGTTTTAGAGATAGAGAACCTTTAACGATGCTTTTGATAACATTCAGCCACTAGACGTCTTATTCTCCCTCCATCGTTCCATCATATGTACTTCACAACAAGTCATTGCCAGACACTTAACCGTCGATCTCAGCCATTTATCCTTTTTTTTTTTTTTTTTTTTCAAACAAACTGACGACCCAGAGATACCACATACCTCGTTGGCTCACAAGCCAACTGGACATTAGATATCCTCCAGAGAGGTAAACAAAACATTCATTTTGGACCTGCCAAAATTTTTAAAATAATTAATTTGCAGGAAAAAAAACTTTTGTCACCTTTCTAAAAGCAGTGTCGATACTGTATCCATGTAAAAATGTTATCAATAAGACCTTTTACTTTTTGTTGATCAGCTAACCACGTCAGCACTAAATGAAACACACAGCTTTTTATTCAGATTTTTTAACAACTAATTTCACCCAGCTTCTTGAGGGAAACCGTCCTCGAGGCTGTTTGTGGTTTATGTCACTGTAATCACTTTTTCATTTACTCTATTTCCTCCTTCGCTTTTTCACTTTCTGTCTCTCGCCTTAGCGAAGCAGTCGTCTCTGGCTTCATTCAGCCAGACAGACATTTTCTTCTCCTCCTTTTTTGTGAATGGACAACGGTATGTAATTACCTGGGCTGAGCTTTCGGTGTGGCGTTCTCCGTCAGCTCCACACCCACTGCACACACACACAGTTACACATTAAAGCACACACATTCACGAGCATGCACATAGATACAGACTAGCCGTGATTACTAATACACACACACACTCATGCACGTACATAAATACAGGCCTCCCCAGCTGGAAGTGCACAGCTGCTGCTGTTTACCCTGTCGCGACCAGAAAAACATCCTGTACAGTTCTCCGGGTGAAAACCTCCCCTCACATAATAAACACAAGTCCTCGGCACAGTTTGAAGCTCCACTTTGGGTGGTTTTTGTGGCCATCAAGGCAAAGGTCCCCTCCAGCAGTCCAGCTTGATAGACAGTTTGGTGAGCTGGAGATTGATGGGTTCCTTTAGGGGAAAATGAATTGGTAAAAATGTTGCTTAATATTTTGGCCTTGGCGTTTCTGGCATCATTATACTGCCCTCTTTACCCAAAGCAAAGCTAAAAAGCGATGGCTAACATCTGGATACAGATAGGAACGAATGCAGAGACAGAATTGGTGTATATGCTGTTCTAACAGAGGTGTGACATTTGCTTTCATCAGTCCACACACATCTCTCTGGCCCGTAGAGTTGTTTAGCTTTCAGCTTGACTTTGACGGAGGAAGTTTTGGCTGCTGTTGTGTCTGGAAGAGTGAAGAAAAGTGGGCGAGGACACGTTGAGCTTCCAAACGACTGCTGGAATGCGGTCGTGTGTGAGCGTGTGTGTTTTTTTGTGTGTTTGTGAGAGTGTGTTTATACGCGTCTGTCTGCTGCCCTGTGTTTTGCAGCTGACAGTCACTTAAGCATTTTGGCTGGCACGGAAAAGAGATTCCTTTGCAGACAGAAGTATTTGCTTTTGCATTTGAGCTTAACGACTGTAGTATCGGGGCAGGGCTGGAGGAGAAAGGAATACACAAAGCCCGCAGTGTGTGCGCCAACCCTCATCTCTGTTTTCTGTTTACTGTCTTTTGTAGCGGTGGCATTTCACAGCCCTCCAGTCACCATCAAGAAGGAACCGCAGAGCCCGGGCTCCGACCCCAGCCAGTCCTGTAGCCACAAGCAGAGCTTCAGCTACCCCAGTGGAGAGCAGTGCCTTTATGCCAGGTACCTCCAGGTTCTCCTGATACAAGCACTAAAGTAAATGTCCCTAAACCTGTTATATGTGTCAAAGGGCACGTGCACCAAAATTACAAAACAAAATTTTCATACTAGGGATGCCACAATACCAGACATTGGTTAGTCAATACCAATACCAGTGGAGTTTCAAATTCTTCATACCAATTCATTACCACAGCAAGAAACAAAAGTAAAATAATAAATCCTGTGTACTTACATCCACTCCTTTATTACCATTTGCATACTGTATTTTGTTAGGAAATTAAACATGTCATAAAAAGTAAAAAAAAAAAAAAAAATAATAACTTACAAATCTAACTAACTGCTTTATTTATTCAAGTTTGACAAAACTACTTTTTACAAGATAACATTTGAACACATAATAATTCTATTAATAATAATAATAATAATAATAATAATATAAATAATATTACTAATTTTTACCAAATAGAGCCTTAAAGCATCATGATGTCATCAAAAATCAATGGCACCTCCTTAACACCACCAGCTAATGTTAACTAGCTCTCGTCTAATGTAGCATCATCAGCAGGGTGCGTCCCCTAAACACATCACTAGTGAGTTTACTGCATCCCAAACATGTTTTCCATCGTCCGATGGATGACGTTTGTCTTGAGCCCTGACGGTACATACCAAGCCTCCGGGAAGAGCACCAGGCTCTGAAGCAAATTTTACATTGTGGCCAAACGGCAGTCCTACAACTTCTGTGGCCGTCACGTCACGTGTGGGCCCAAAAAATTTCCCGTAGACTTACATTGGGAAAGAGACGTCTGTAACTCAACAGATTACTTTTCTTCACATACAGCCTGTTTTCTCATCTCTCAGTTTTGGTTTCTAGTTTAGAGCAAAGAAGAGGCTCATCATTTCCTCCCTGTATGTCTCGTCTTTTTTAAAATTTTATTAGAGGACTGATACAATGGCTGACTTGTTGTCTCTGCGTTTTTACTGACATCCTCTGCTACCAAGAGCAGAACAAAATAAACAATAATTACTTTATTTTTCCATTCTCAATGATAAGTTATCCTTGTCCATGGACCCAGCACTGATCAGCTGTCATGCATAAGTCAGCAGGGCTAAAACACTGACCACATGCTATTGACCACCAAACTCCCATTAGCTCTGTTTGTTGTATTGACCCTCTCCAGAACGACCGTGCTATAACATGTGCCTTTATGCATGTATGCATGTGCTCATGAGTGCATTCGTGTTTCACAGTGCCTATGAGCAGAAAAGGGCTGCAGGAGGAGCCAAGAGCTCCTGCCCAGGGACCCCCATGTCTCCTATGCAGCAGCATTACTCCCCGAAACCTGCCACGGCCGGACGGCCCGATGCTGGCTACATGAACCCTGCTGCCACCTCCCAGCCACTGCCCAGCAACAGTTACCCCATCAACGCCAGGTGACACACCACACAAGTTTAGGCAGCAGCTTTGATCCACATTTTATCCTCTGTATTCTAAAAAGCTGCATTTGCTGCCATTGAAACTGTTGCTGTATCTCATTTGTCAGCTCCAGGTATCAAGGCCCTTCAGGAGACCCCATGTGCCCCCAGTTCCCACCACCAGGCCAGGCCTTTCAGCGCATGCCATCTGCCCCAGCGGGACATGGCACCAGTGGAGCCGGTGGAGGCGGGGGTGGAGGTCCAGGGGGCGGCGGCGGTGGAGGTGGTGGTGGTGGAGGTGGTTATCATCGGCAGCACTCTGACCCCTGCATGCCCTACCTGCAGCAGAGCTTTAAGCAAGAATACCTAGACCCATTGTATGAGCGGGCGGCTCACATGGCGGGGCCGGGGCACGGGAGCGGACCGGGACACGGACACGGGCACGGACCTCACCCCCACCCCCACCCCCACCCCCACCCACATCCACACTCACACCCGCACCCACACAGGTTCCCACCGGCCCACATGATGGTTAAGCAGGAGCCCACAGACTACACCTACGAACCTGGTGAGTGATTCTCACTAATGTGACTACGGTATGTTTAAGGCTACATCCACACTAATACAACAACGATCTCCGTCCAGATGAGTGTTTGAGGGCTGTTTAAGAATGAATCCAATCCATACTACCACAATTGAAAATGCATGTCACATGACCATTCGTGTACACTGGGTGTTCCAGTGTAAACAGGAAGCAGCACTATTGGTTGTGTCTTTTGCAGAAAATACTACAAAGGAAGTACAGCAATGGCAAAAAGTAAGACCAGAGATTTCCTTACGTGGGCCGACGACGAGGTGGAGCTGTTACTGAAAGTAACACACGAGTAGAAGTCGTTCAAAGAGGCAGAAAACACAACCAATGTGAGCTGAAAAGACCCAATCAAGAAGCAAACACGGGTGTCTGTGTCATTGTTTTTAAAGGTCTCTGTTTCTGTCCGTCCAGACTAAAACAACCCAGGAGTTTTAAAGCTAAAACAGGGTCATCAAAGCTGTGTTGACGCTTGGCATAAACGTTCATATTAAAACGAAAAACATATTAGTGTGGATGTAGCCTAAAGATAATGATACAGGCATTTCAGTGAGTTTTAATTCACATCAAGTGGGTGAAATATGCCAGTAAGGAACTGCAATTATTTTTCTAATTAACTGATTAAAGATTGAGCAGGCATGGTGCATGGTGGTGCAGTGGTTAGCACTCTCGCCTCACAGCAAGAGGGTCGCAGGTCTGAATCCGGCGTGGGGCCCTTGCCCTTCCTCCTCTTATTTGTGTTTTATATTGTATTACAGAGACAGAGAGAAATATGGATGGATCCATTTAATCTCATTTCTGTACAAACAGTGAAATTTATTTAGATAGTGTGGTAAATACAGTATGTACTTGTGAACTGAAACTATAATGTTGACAATGGCTGATTATTCATAAGAATTATTTGGCGTTACACTCTGCCTCAAAGACAAACCCTCCCATGTGTGCAAAGCTAACTCAAGAACAAAATGTCCAAAAGGCAAACAAACTTCTTCGCTGTATCTAGACTCCTTCCCGGCTCCCTCCCAGCCTCCAAACTCCTCCTTTCAACTCTCTGACACTTTGCAAAGAACGGGAGGAAAAAAAAAGTATTTTTTTTCTGCTGCAGCTACACTCCTCCCTCCTTCCTTACCTCCGTCCCTACCTCCTTCCCCCCACCGACCGCTCTCTGTGAGAGAGAGGTAGAGGAATTTCATTGAGAAAATGGAGGGCACTGGAAAGACTAGAATCCCTGGTGGAGTGCTCCAGGGTCTCAGGTTGCACCAGCGGCTTCCTTTTTCTTCAGGCAGATGAACTCATAATGGAAAAATGAGCGTGGCCGCAGTAACCCGAACCTCTCACTGGCTGGGCTTTGGGAGCGGGTGAGAGGAGGGAGTGGTAGGAGTGGGGGGTGATGGGGGTACAGGGTGGGGTAGCTAGCGCAGGCGCTTTAACAACAAGCTGTACCACTGGAGAGCACAGAAACCAGCTTGAATTTAAAACAAGGAGAGAAATACAACACTCTCCATACGCTGTGTCCTCATTCACCTGTATTAAAGCTTCTATAGGACTCAATGCTATTGTTGAGATTCCCACAGGACCCACATGCACATTACTGGATGGCTACAAAGCATGCCTTCCAGCGCTGAAACCAGCACACTTTATGCATAATACAAACCCAAAGAAGAGCCACCTAAATCTTTTCACACTCTTGTGTTTTTAAACTCACACCTTTGATAAGGAGACCGGATATCACTGACAAGGAATCGCACAACCTTGAGAAAAGGAAGAAAGTACAAAAGGATGTTTTTCTGTGGATATCTGCTGGGTGGAGGAGAATTTGGTGGAGTTTCCTTCAGAAGTGTCTCGGATAGGAGTTTGACCAACTGCAGAGGCCAAACAGACGTAAAAGATCAGAGTTTATCATTCGTTTGTAGGCAGTTAGATAATACACCGCACTTTCATAATAGTACAGGGGGACAGGAGCCTCAGTTATCTGGAAATAGAGCCAAATTAATCTGTCTGGAGAAACAAAGCAACTTTCACCCTTCCTTTAAGGTTTTCTACACAGAATTCAGAGCATACCTTTTTTCCATAATTTATTGGGAATTACAACAGGTTTACAAAAACACAAATATAGCACAAATGTAAACGATTGTCCCTCCATATTTGGTATTTTCCCCCCAAAGCACCCTCCCACCCAAATCTCACCCGATGCCGATGCACAAAAAACAAAACAGATTAAACACACATTGGCAGTAATGTTAATTAGGCTGATAATCTGATAAACCATGTATAAAAGGACAATTTAGCTGTTAATGGTCCTTCCTGTTTACATAAATCAAACTTTATGGTGTCATACACAATTTAGTAGATGGAGTGACATACATTTCTATTGGCTCCACACGGCTCTCAATATGGCGATGGCTAACAGCGCTAACAGCACGAACAGTGCAAACAACCGCAACAGGGCTGATTGAGCTAAAGGCAAAGAACTAGCGACGATGAAGCTAAACTGTTGTGTCGTCTTTGTTTTGGCCAAAAAGTTGCATTTGAACACACCGCAAAGACGACAGCCGACGGCCAGTTAGCACGCAGGTCCTGCGCATGCATGAGATGAAATAACTCTCCACCAGCAGTAACGGTAGTCCTTATTCCTCATTCAAAAAGCGAAATCAGAAGACGGAGGTCAGCGGATATATACATGTACAAGCTGTTGTTGTGATACAAATGAGATGAAGATGAAAAATTAATGTATGATTTCTCTCACCGATGAGCCAAAAAACCTCCAACACACCGGGACACACCGGAAAAACTATGTTGACAAACGCTCGTCAACGGCCCCAAACTGTCCGATGGCCGACCGTCGGCTTGGTGTGTCGGGGCCTTAACGCTATTAACCTGGCGTGGAACCGGAGGGTGGGTGCTACGCTTCAGTATTAACCACCATATAAGTGCAGTACAGAGAGGTGGCAACTAGCTAGCCACATGCACTAAAACTAAAACCTGCACTAAAACCTGTGGCCAGCCCGGCTACGTCAACAAAGCATAGAGAAGCTCTGTTTACGACTCACAGAGGGAGAGTGACTTCATTCTCTGCTCAGGTAGACATTACTCCTCTATATCTTTACATAACAAATAGTTGTTTGTTGCCACATTAATGCTCTGGGTATCATATAGAGAGCAGTTTGGTGTTTTTGATAACATTCAGCCACTAGCTGTCTTATTCCCCCTCCCTCGTTTCATCGCATTTACTTCACACCAAGTCGTTGCCTGACACTTAACCGTCATTGTCAGCCATTTATCCAGTTTTTTTCTAAACTAACTGACGACCCAGAGATACCACGTCATACCAACGTTGTTTTACTTTTGGCTCACAAGCCTTGTTAGAAGTGAGAACCGAACATCAGAGATCAACAGAACATTTATTCTGGACCCGCCAAAATTTTTAATTAATTCATAATCATAATATTTTTTCCAAGAAAAGCCATACTTTTTTTCATCACCTTTCTGAAAGTACTGTAGATATAAATACATGTTATCAATAATACCTTTGACTTTTTGTTGATCAACCAAGTCAGCACTAAATGAATCACACAGCTTTTTATTCAGATTTTTTAACAACTAATTTCACCCAGCTTCTTGAGGGAAACCGTCCTCGAGGCTGTTTGTGGTTTATGTCTCTATAATCTCTTGGAAAATAATTGTCGGATATCTTCCACAGAGATAAACTATTCTTTTTGGACCCGCCAATTTTTTAAAATGGTTAATTCACAGTCATAATATTTTTTTCTTTTTCCAGCACCTTTCTAACTTTGAATATTTGTTCACATAAAAGTGTTATCAATAAGACGTTTTACGATTACGACTAGATCTCTCAGTGAACAGTATGTGGAGTTGTGTGTATGAAAATAGTCCTGTAAGAAGAAGGCATACGTAAAGAAATTAATTTATTAAAAAGGGATTAGTCATGGGATTCCTTGTAGCCTTTAAAAAGTCCAATTCAACCATTTGTATAAACAGGAAACCTTAATCTGCCACCATTAAAATGCAGTAATTAAATCCAATTTGCAGACACGGTAAAAAAAAAAGTTTCTTTCAAGCCGTTAATTTGGTAATTTTTCAAGAGCTTTTGAATTAATATGGTTTATTCATTAACATTGTTCATTGAGAGAAATTGACTTTAATGTTTTTGGGGTTTTTTTGCTGCTAATTTATGGTTATTTAATTGAAAGAAAACCTGTCCCAACATGTAATGGGAAAATGATGGTGGAGGATACAAAAGAGGTGGATTGACGTGTAGATAGCGTGTAAAAACAACACCACCAGTGTTTTCTTTTAAAGTGTACAGTGTGAACAATGAAAGCCAAATGCCACAGTCCCATTTTAAAAGCAGCCCTGAGAATGAGACTAGTTTCACATACAAATTGTCGTTCCATCGCTTAATCACTGCTATTGTGTCGTATGAAAGACACAAAATGGTCATGCCACTCAGTGCACAATTAACCCCGCTGCTCTCACACCCAGTCTACCGATCACTCCCCGGTGGGAGCCTGCCGTTGCTGCCAGACATATTATTTACAGTATGATCGAGTGCTGCTGCCCCAGAATGGAGGGTTTGATTTTCCCCAGTGGCATCTTATCACAGTCACAGCGCTGCAGCTGCATTCCCCAGGAGTGAGTCACGTCCAGAGCCAGAGGCGAAGAGCTGCACCTTCAGTTTTTATGCTCTTGCTCGTCTTGTTCATGCAGTTGACAAACGACGTGAAAACGGACACATAAGAGAATCAGTCGCACCGTCACAGTGTAAGATAAAAACACACAAAGGTGAATCACAGGATACGGAGAACAAAACTCTTGGCAACACTTCATAACACTTCATCATAATAACTCATTACCACATAAGTATGTGCTCCAACTTGCAGAGAGCTTTGCTTTATGGGTGAATGCTCCTATTTGGGTCAGTCAATAGTGCCCAGATAAAGTGCAGACATTGTATACTGTACCACTTTTCTGGTCTGGTGAAGGTGCTCGCTCACGGCCTAAAAATACCAGCCGAGACAAGAGAAGTGATATGATAAATGCAGCGTTTGTCCTTGCAATGCCCGGGGTGATCACACAGAATATCCATATTATACACACACTTTCTCAAGCTCATATTGGCCTTAGTAAGCAGTAAATTTGGGGTTTTGTATATTCAAAGGGATTTATTCTTAAACATTTAACCCCTTGTGAGTAGAATTGCAATGATTAACTGATTAGTTGTCAACTCTTAAATTAATTGCCAACTATTTTGGGAATCAATTTATCAGTTTGAGTCATTTTTTTAAGGAAAAAACAGTCCAAATTCTCAAATTTCAGCTTCTTGAATGTGAATATTTTTTGGTTTCTTTACTCCTCTGTGGCAGTAAACCGAATATCTTTGAGTTGTGGACAAAACAGACATTTGAGCACGTCATCATGGGCTTTGGGAAACTCTGATCGACATTTTATAGACCTAAATACTAGATACTAAATATAGTCTTTGGGCACAAATGAGTTAATGGGGGAAATAATGAACAGATTAATTGACAATAAAAATTATCTTTAGTATTTGTGAGCATTTTCTGTTCTGTCACTTTAATTGTCACTGTGGATAAGACACAGTTTTGGCTACAAAAATCAAATTTTCTGTTTTACTTTTTTCAGAGGATGGCTGGACATTCATCACATCATTGTTCATTATGTTTCCCACTCTCAGACTGATGAAATGAACAAAAATTGACCCGTAACTATGTGTGTTTCTGTTTCAGATGTGCCTGGATGTCCCTCTATGTACCACCACAATGAGGGCTACCCAAACCCCCAGCACAGCAATGAAGGTGATACGACTTTTATTGTGACCTTCACCTCCTTTTAGAGGCCAAAGTATAGTTGTTTTTCAGTAGAAATAATCAGTAATATTTTAATTGCATGTATCCAATCTCCTCTCTGCTTTATCTACATTGAGCCTTTGCTGGTTAGAGCTCTGCGGTCATTGGCTAACCGGTGTAGAGTGTCTGTGTTTCCATTGGCTAACCAGTGGTGTGTCTATGTTTCCATTGGCAGAGGCTCTCGCCTCACCCCTGCCTCAAGAATCCCTGAATAAGCATAACTCCTGGAAAAAGCACAGTATTACTCCAGCAAAAAAAGGGAAAACCATCCTTCCCTTCACTCTCGTTGTTTGTTACACCATTTTGGGTCATTCAGATTCTACATAAGAGACAGAATAACAGAAAAGATGCTGGAAAAAGGTCAGTGGCCCTGAAAATGGGAGAAAAGATCCAAGTCTCTTCCATGTTTCCAATGTGGCATCTAACTAAAAACCCGTTGACTTCCAGAGGAGGCAACAGGAAGTGCTAAAATGCTACTTCATTTCCAGGTTTTAGGACTCATTCCAGTAGTGCTCTGTTATTCTGCTTCCACTTAATGCTCCACCTACAAAATGTGTCATCATGTTTACTAACAGAGATGCCACGGACCCCTGGGGGTCCCCGGACCCCACTTTGAGTCACTGCTCTATTCTGCGTTTGTAGAAGTGCACACTTATTGGCTTAATGTTATTTGTATGTGAATGGATCCTCGTATTTTGTTGATTTTCAAAGCTTGGCACAGATGCCAATTGAACAAGGTATTTGTGCTCAGATCAAGGCCTCTTGAAACTCTAACACAATTCGCCCTTTGTTTCTCAGGCTATCTGTTTGAAAATGACTCCCGTGTGGTTCCAGAGAAGTTCGAAGGTGAGCCCGCTGTACCCATAATCCCCCTGCATCCACACAGAATTTCATTTGCACGCCACTTGGTGAGGTGTGACAGCAGAAACTCTATATACCCAGCTATAACCTTATATCGACGTCAGGGATCCTTGTGTAAGAGCTACATGGGTCTTTGTGTACTCTGAAGCTTAGTTAGTGGGTTTGGTTTCTCCGCACACACGATGCCGGGCTCCTTTGTCACGGTGAGAACGGAGACAAGCCGTTTCCCATGGTGTCGTTGGTGACTGACGCTAAAGGAGATTGAGTGGAGAGCCTGAGGGTGTCAGCACTGGTTGAACCAGTGAGGTGCACAACATCTCTGAGAGACAACAGCAGTAACTTAGCTGAGCTTCTCATGTTGCCACACTTGTGTACAACATATCCAGTAACCAGTAAACAACCAAGAACTAATCAGTGTCCATTTACCCACATGTTGATTAATCCAGCATCAGTGAGCATTTGTTGTTTTTATTTTCTCTATCTATCTGTATGCTTTGTATTAGCTTCAGTTTTTTCTCTCAGCGCCCTAAAAATGTTCTATTTCTGTCTCAACTAAACGTACTGCTTGTCTTTTAGTGGTCAATTTGATAAGCCGTAGTTCATAAGCATTTGATTCAGTTTACGTCAGCATGCAAACATGAAACATCAAGATTAGATGACCTAATGATGTACTGGCCCCACTAGAGCTCAGAGACTTCCTCCAGCTGTGTAGCTGCTCCAAATCTCCTTGTTTGTACATGTAAAATAAGAAGCATTTAGACCTTCATTTAGTGATTAAATCTGAACAGTCTGATACACATTAATGTGCCGATTCTGAAAATTTGATGAAATATCAAATTGGCTGGGTGTAAACTGCAACTACAAAGCTGTATGAGTTGCATCATAAGCAGGTCAGATTCAGTATCGTGACGTGTGATCACAACCTCGCTGACGTCCGGTGTCTCCTCGTTCCAGGTGAGGTGAAGCAGGAGGGGGCTGGTGTTTTTCGCGAGGGCACACCATACCAGCGCCGTGGCTCTTTGCAGCTCTGGCAGTTCCTGGTGGCCCTGCTAGACGACCCGGGCAACGCCCACTTCATCGCCTGGACCGGCCGCGGCATGGAGTTCAAACTCATTGAACCCGAGGAGGTACGTCTGGACATATCATTTCTTTAATCAAAATGTTGTCTCAAAAGAAAGAAGAAGAAAACATCACAACAACAACGTGACTGAACATTGTGAACTCAGGAAATGAACGAACGGCTCATTGTAAAGTGAAACGTAACGCATGACACAAATATCCTGGATGAAAGTCTGGTGTTGCTGGACACCATCAACCTCCCCTCCTCCCCACCCTGTGTGTCTCTTGTGCTCCTTAAAGGGACTCGATGTAAGAATCAGAAATGGCCTGTTAACAGCGACACCTGTGGCCGTTAAGTCTTGCGCTCGAGCCCACCCTACGTAAACACGAACGAGCATCGGTCGAAACCGTGAGGCGACGCACACGTGACTGACAGCTAAGACCACAATGTTTATTTCACCTGCCCAGCCCTATTTTTAGTCTGTGTTACTGTATGGTCTTATCCACCGATAGTGGAGAAGTGTTGATAGAGATCACAATGTGAATCTGATAAAGGCAGCACAGGAGTTATTCTGGGAATGAATTTATGTTTGTGGGGTTTTAAGGCGCTACCCAGATTAGAGCGATTAGACCTGAGATTTGGCCACTTTTCCTCATAGGTCTATTCTGTGATCCATCTTCCATTAGTCCTCCCATCCATTATTCAACACATGAAATGCTGGATTGATAAATGAAGGACAAGCTGTATCACAGAATCATCCAACACCCCTGTTCTCTCTCACCTCCTCACATTTCTTTAGTCGAGACGTTTTTGCAATGTTTAAGTCTGCAATTTGATTGGACGGATCAGACAGCATCCATTTAGGTGGGTCCTAATACAGATAGGTCTATACTGTGTTTTCCATTATCTTTTTACTGTACATTAAAAATGAATGGGGTAAGAGTTTTACAAGAGCAATTAGGGCTGAGAGCACACTCAGAGATCAAACAGGGCTGGATGGCCACTGTGGGATACAACCTGTCTCCTCCTGAGTCATGAATCTCAGCGCCCCCCCCCCCCACGGCTTCCTCCACTATCTCACATGTTTGTCAACATTAACATCATTCACTGTTGTGAAATGATTGGATTTATGTCCTCTTTGCCTGCGTGGTGCTTGCGAGACTCATTTTCTATCAGAGTTAGTGGTCCCTCGTCAGCTGAGAGTTCAGTTTTGGGGTTGGGAGTGTATTTCATGGCCGACCTCTGACAACCAGCTATGACTCTTATTACACTGTGAACACTGTGGGACTCTGGTTGCATTCAAGTGGTAATGGGTTACATAAAAAGGAAGTGAATCCACATGTGGGGACTCGCCCTGGTCTTGGCATGTTGATGCTGTTGAGTTAAAGAGCAGGGAGGATGTCGGCTTGCCACCGAGGACCCCTAGTGGCCACAGCGTGGAAATACACACTCAACTGTGTCCAATTATGATTTGAGGATATGAAAATCAGGAATAAAAATGCTGACATAAATGATTCTCCTGTGTTGACGTGTCATGTGAGGAAGGCTATAGTCCCTTTAAAAGAAAATAACCAGTCGCCTTTAAATGAACCTCAGCGAAGCCGAACAGAGCCAGAAGTGTAACCACAACCATTTCCGTCTTCTCCCTCTCCTCAGGTTGCCAGGCTGTGGGGCATGCAGAAGAACCGTCCAGCCATGAACTATGACAAGCTCAGTCGCTCTCTGCGCTATTACTACGAGAAGGGAATCATGCAGAAGGTACAAAACACACCAGTTTTTATTTGCAATTTGTCCTTATTTTGAGATGATATAATCTTTAACCCTCTGGGACCCACAGCAGACCAGTTTTTGCCCTTTTTAGGGGGGTACAGGGGGAGATAGCAGCAACAGTAGATGTCACATAGAAAGCTGGGATTAATTTGAGATGCTGCTCAGCACCGTGTATGTAAATGTCCAGCCTGTTCTCACTCCCAGGGCATCAAACACTGATGGCCGTCGGTACCGGTATGTGACGCGCCAGGCTTTCCATTAACTACTAATGAAAACCCATCAGCGGCAACAGTAAATGTGTAAAAGTACTCCGGGAGGTGGATGGGTCCAACAAACACAAGGCTTTCACTTCACAATCAGCTGTTTGTTTGCGTCCCGTGTTCACAACATCAAGTCACATCTTCACTGTACAAACATAGTAGTTTTAAGCTAAGTGGTGGTTTTGTTGCCTAAGTAGCGTTTACAGCGAGCGAAAAGCGACGCCGAGGGGTCTGACAAAGCGTCATTATGTGACAAGATGGGATGTTGAAAAGTCATTGTATAATACATAAAAATGTAAGCCATAAAAATGTGGTAGGATAGTATCTATAAGTACCTATAAGACTCAAATCGGGTTGAATGTGCTTCTTCATACCGTCCTACAGTACATGACTCGTTCTCTCTCTGCAGGTGGCAGGCGAGCGCTACGTTTACAAGTTTGTGTGTGAGCCCGAGGCCCTCATCTCTCTGGCCTTCCCCGACAATCAGCGGCCTAGCCTGAAGGCCGAGTTCGAGCGCTACGTCAACGAGGAGGACACGGTGCCCCTGTCCCACCTGGACGAGGGAGTGTCCTACACCGCGGAACAAGCCCCCCAAAACATGGGCCCCCAGCCCTACTCCAAAGGCTACATGTACTAAAGCCAGCCCCTGCCCGCCCTCTTCTCTCCCACCTTCAGAAATCTTCCTCTTCTACCGACCCATCATCATACACACCCTGAAATCCCATGCACCTCTTGCACATGCCCACCCCATCCACTTGTATATAAGGCTATGGTGTTTTTGTTTTAAATTAATCTCATTAGGGATTTGTTTTTTTGTTTTTTGTTTTTAAGAGCTGCATTCCTCTCACATCTGAGGCCTATTCAATCCATAAACATGACTGTGGTTGAAGAGATTGCTTAATAAATACCCAGAATAATACGCAAACTGAAGTCCAGACTATTCTTTCCTTTGTTATGAGCCACATGTAGGTATTCGTCAACTTGTCCCCTTCTTAATGCCATACAAATATCAGTATAGTATAACATTAAAGTGTCGCAGATAGAAAAAAAGCAATAGTAATGTAAAATTTCACAAAAAAGTCTTAGTAGAGTATGTCATTAAAAAAAGTTAAAAAACTCACTGTACAATATGTCATGAAAATGTCAGATAAAAAATTCATACTAAACATACATGTTAAAAAAAAGTCAGATTTAAAAAAGTCATAAAAGTCGTAGTATTTTGTGTCATAAAAATGTGACCAAAAAGTCAAGTCATAATAAATTAAAATAGTCGTAGTACAGTAAGTCATAATATATTAAGTTTTAAAAATGTCACAAAAAGGTCATAGTGTGTCATAAAAATTCCTAGTATAGTATGTCATATTTTTTAAATCATAGTATAGTATGTCAGAAAAAAATATACAAAGAAGGCACAGTACTGTATATCATAAAAATGTGACAGATAAAAAAGTCATGGTATATCATGTCGCAAAAATGTGACAACTCATAGTATGTCATAAAAATAAAAAATAAGATGTACTAGTATGATATGTCATTAAAATGTGACAAATACTGTGTCAGTATGTCATAACAAAAGTTTTTTTTTAAGTTATAGTATAATATGTCATGTATGTACAGTATGTATGTCAGATTTGTTGGAGCCACTGTGGATGTGTTGTGGTGTCTCTGTGGGTGTGCTGTGGAGTCACTGTGGGTGTGTTGTGGTGTCCCTGTGGGTGTGTTGTGGTGTCTCTGTGGGTGTGCTGTGGTGTCTCTGTGGGTGTGTTGTGGTGTCTCTGTGGGTGTGCTGTGGTGTCTCTGTGGGTGTTTGTTGGAGCCTCTGTGGGTGTGCTGTGGTGTCTCTGTGGGTGTTTGTTGGAGCCTCTGTGGGTGTGCTGTGGTGCCTCTGTGGGTGTGCTGTGGAGCCTCTGTGGGTGTGTTGTGGTGTCTCTGTGGGTGTGTTGTGGAGCCTCTGTGGGTGTGCTGTGGAGCCTCTGTGGGTGTGCTGTGGTGTCTCTGTGGGTGTTATTATGCCAGGCCACTAGGGGGCAGTACACATGTTGTTGATGGGTCGAGCGCCACACAATCAAGAGCAAAGTAGACTCAGGTGGGAAGTTTGAGCCAGCAGCGTGTTTGGGCCGCTGGACATGTCGTGGTTCTTACCGCAAAAACTAACACAGTTAAGCGACACAAAATAGAAGCTAGCTAAATATTGAAGAAGTATCACTGCCAATAAACCGCTGGCGGCCATTTGCAGCTACAGGGAGACGGAAGAAGAGAGCGACCATGTTAATGTTGGACGAGGACGCCGCTGGATTGTTTGAAGTTGGACAATATGGCGCTGACAGGCGATTTACACGGATGACCGTCAACACCAGAGCAGAAAGAAGACATAAACCGGTGAGTTAACTTTGTTATTCTACCTGAAGGTTAAAACAGTACTGGGCTGTGTAATGGTAGACCATTTCACAGTCTGAACCGTCACCGTCTCCACATGTCACAGCTAGTTTCCCGTTGCGGTGATGTGAATGAAGCGGAAGGAAGTAAACAGACCTGAGTAGGACAGCAGCTAATAATGATGGCTGAACAGATTAATGAACTTCACCAGCTAATGATGGCTGAACAGATTAATGAACTTCACCAGCTAATGATGGCTGAACAGATTAATGAAGTTTTTAATGTGGTCGGAGTCAGCCCATAACGCCGATGCTATCCAAAACAATAAGCTAGTTTCGACATATTGCGCGAGTACTACCACGACTTAAGAAACTACAGTCTCCAGTCTAAAACTACACCAAGTGAGACTAAAGATTATTTAATTAATTATGTAAAACAAACTAAAGGTATGGATGTCAAGAACACGTTGTGGTGGTCCAGTCACCAGCGTCACTATCTGCATTGGACCAGTTAGTCACAAAACGCCACGGTGTAATATCCATTAGAAATGTCTTAACAGAGATAAATGACAGAAAAGTCACAGTGTAGTATGTCATAAACAGTCATAGTATAATATGTCATAAACAGTCACAGTGTAGTATGTCATAAACAGTCACAGTGTAGTATGTCATAAACAGTCACAGTGTAGTATGCCATAAACAGTCACAGTGTAGTATGCCATAAACAGTCACAGTGTAGTATGTCATAAACAGTCACAGTGTAGTATGTCATAAACAGTCACAGTGTAGTATGTCATAAACGGTCACAGTGTAGTATGTCATAAACAGTCACAGTGTAGTATGTCATAAACGGTCACAGTGTAGTATGTCATAAACAGTCACAGTGTAGTATGTCATAAACAGTCACAGTGTAGTATGTCATAAACATTCACAGTGTAGTATGTCATAAACAGTCACAGTGTAGTATGTCATAAACAGTCACAGTGTAGTGTCATAAACAGTCACAGTGTAGTATGTCATAAACAGTCACAGTGTAGTATGTCATAAACAGTCACAGTGTAGTGTCATAAACAGTCACAGTGTAGTGTCATAAACAGTCACAGTGTAGTATGCCATAAACAGTCACAGTGTAGTATGTCATAAACAGTCACAGTGTAGTATGTCATAAACAGTCACAGTGTAGTATGTCATAAACAGTCACAGTGTAGTATGCCATAAACAGTCACAGTGTAGTATGTCATAAACAGTCACAGTGTAGTATGTCATAAACAGTCACAGTGTAGTATGTCATAAACAGTCACAGTGTAGTGTCATAAACAGTCACAGTGTAGTGTCATAAACAGTCACAGTGTAGTATGCCATAAACAGTCACAGTGTAGTATGTCATAAACAGTCACAGTGTAGTATGCCATAAACAGTCACAGTGTAGTATGTCATAAACAGTCACAGTGTAGTATGTCATAAACAGTCACAGTGTAATATGTCATAAACAGTCACAGTGTAGTATGTCATAAACAGTCACAGTGTAGTATGTCATAAACAGTCACAGTGTAGTGTCATAAACAGTCACAGTGTAGTATGTCATAAACAGTCACAGTGTAATATGTCATAAACAGTCATAGTATAATATGTCAGAAAAAAAGTCATGGTATACTGTGTCGAAAAAAAAATGCTAAAAAGTCACAGTATAGTTTGTCAAAATTTAAAGCAAAAAGTCGTCGTATAGTATGTTTAAAAAACATAGCACAGTAAATCAAAGTATATAGTATAGTCTGTTGAAAAAGAAGAAATAGTATAGTTTGTCAAGAAAACACTTAGTATAGTATGTCGAAAAAAAATCAAACTATAGTATCTTGAAAAAATGCAATGAAAGTCATAGTATAGTATAATGACAAAAACATACGATAGTATTTTGGGAAAAAAATGCAAAAAAATATTTTAATATAGAATGTTGAAAAAATGCAAAGAAAATCATAGAAGAAGAAGAAGATATTCCTTTATTAGTCCCACAGTGGGGAAATTCAGTTTTTACACTCTGTTGTTCACACAGTACATATACATGCGTCAATGGAGAGATGTCAGAGTGAGGGGGCTGCTCCTGACAAGCGCCCAGAGCAGTTGGGGGTTTGGTGCCTTGCTCAGGGGCACCTCGGCAGTGCCCAAGAGGTAAACTGGCACCTCTCCAGCAACCAGTTGGTCTTGGTCCATGGGGGACTTGAACCGGCGTCCTCCGCGTCCTAAACCAAGTCCTTACTACTACGTCTTGAGCTACTGCCGCCCCACTGAGTATAGTATAGTATAGTATAGTATATCATAAAAGCTCATTGTATAGCATGTTAGAAAAGTCATAATATACTATGTCGAAAACAGTCATAGTATAGTATGTTCAAAAAAAGCTTACTATAGTATAACAGTATACTGTGTTGAAAAAAAGAGAAGTCATAAAAAATTATGGTATAGTATGTCAAGAAAAATATTTTGTATAGTATGTTGAAAAAAAGCCATACCATAGTAATTTGGAAAAAAACGCAAAAAAATCTTATAATAGAGTATGTTGAATAAATGCAAAGAAATTTACGGTATAGTATGTCAAAAAAAAAAAATCCAAAAAGAGATATAGTGTAGAATGAAAAAAGTAATATAGTATGTTGAAAAAAAAAATGTAAAAAGTCATGGTATATTATGTTGAAAAAATGCAAAAATGTCATTGTGTAGTATGTCCAAAAAATATAAAGAAATCATAATATAGTATGTTGAGAAAAATGCAAAAACGTCATAGTATGTTGGGTGCAGAGGTGTCCAAACTTTTTTTTTCCTGAGGGCCACATACAGAAAAATATACAAAGGACAAGGCCGCTCACTACTATGTATACTGCCTCACTTCAAGTGCACTAATATTGGTAAAATCAATCAAATGCAGGTAAATTATGTTTGATAATTGAACATGTTTGAAGGGAAAAAAAGCCTCCATCACAGCTCTCCATTAATAGATTTTGTTTTTATCGTTTACAAATTAGGTTGGCAGGTCATTCTCTCAGTGACGGCCTCAGATTGGGTCTTAGGATGCTGATCCCTCTTCATTGTTCTGGATGAAGGGAGAGACAAGAAGAACACATCAACTAATGTTTGTTAAAAAATGTCATCAACTTTAATTGACTGAATTTATTAAGTCATTGAGCCTATTAACACATGAAAACTGTGTGTATATTTTTAACTCACCTGTAATGGGAAGAATGGCTCTCAGTGGGAGCAGTGATGCTGTTCTCTGGTCTGAAGTAGAGCTGGCAGGTCAGCAGTAAGTTTGGCGGTTGAGATGCGAAGGACGTCACCGAGGTGGCCGTCGGTCATTCTGGTTCTCAGTCTGCTTTTGTTCAGCGTTAACAGAGAGAGTGTCTGCTCACAGATGTTTGCTGAGCTGAACAGACTCATTCGTTTTGCATGGCGTCTCATCAGAGGACACTTCAGGTGGGGAGGGAAGCTGATATTGATTCTTCAGAGAACCATCACACTGCATTTCGATCAATTCTAAGTGAACACTCTGTTACACTTCTTGGCACAGTATGTCGAAAAAAATTTAAAAAGTCATAGTATAGTATGTCGTGTAAAAAACAGTTTTAGTATGTCATTAAAAAAGGTCATAATATTGTATGTCGTGTAAAAAAAAAAGGTCATAGTATGTCGTAAAAGAGTATAGTACCGGTATGTCTTCAAAAAACATATAGTATAGTATGTCGTAAAAGGTCAAGGTCATAGCATAGTATGTCATAGTATAGTATGTTGTAAAAAAAAAAAAAGGTCATAGCATAGTATGTCATACAAAAGTCATAGTATGTTGTATAAAAAAGTCATACTATAGTGTGTCATAAAAAAGGTCATAGTGTAGTATGTTGAATAAAGTCATAGCATATTATGTCGAAAAACAAAAAAATCCATAGTATACTGTTTCGAAAAACTAAATAAAAGTCATAGTATAGTACGTTGAAAAAATAAAAAAGTCATAGTGTAGTATTTCAACAACATTAGTCATAATATATTATGTCGAAAAAATTTTAAAAAAGTCATAGTATGGTATGTTGGAAAATTAAAAATAAAGTTACAGTATAGTATGACTGAAAAAATAAGTCATTGTATAGTACGTCGAAAAAATTAAAAGGAAGTCCTAGTACATTATGTCAGGAAAAAAAGTCATAGTATAGTATGTCTAAAAAATAACTTATTGTGTAGTACGTCAAAAAAATTAAAAAGTCATAGTATAGTATGTTGTAAAAATGTAAATAATGTCGTACTATAGTGTGTTGAAAAGAATGTCAAAACAAAACTCAGTGTAATGTGTCGGGAAAAAGGAAAAAAAAAAAAGCAATACTATAGTATGTTGTGAAAGAGCCATACTAAAGTATGTTGTAAAAGAGCCATACTATACTATGTCAAAATATGCAAAAAAGTCATACTACAATGAAAGTCGTAGTATTGTACGTCGACAAAATGCAACACGGTCATAGTATAGTAATGATGATAATGCATTTTATTGAGAGAGCTTTTCAAACAAATGTATCATATAAAATAAAAAAAAGGTTTACATGATCTTTTTTGTTATAAAACAAAAAAGGTCATAGTAAACTATATTTTGTAAAAAAAAATGTCATAGCATAGTATGTCGTAAAAAAGGTCATAGTAAACTATATTTTGTAAAAAAAATGTCATCTTATACGATGTTGTATAAAAAAGGTCATAGTATAGTATGTCGTAAAAAAGGTCATAGTAAACTATATTTTGTAAAAAAAAAAATGTCATAGTATAGTATGTCATAAAAAATGTCAGTAAAGTATGTCGTAAAAAAGGTCATAGTATAGTATGTCGTAAAAAAAGTCATAGTTTAGTATGTCGTAAAAAACGTCATAGTAAACTATATTTTGTAAAAAAAAAAAAGTCATAGTATAGCATGTCGTAAAAAAGGTCATAGTAAACTATATTTTGTAAAAAAAAGTCATAGTATAGTATGTCTTAAAAAATGTCATAGTATAGTATGTTGTAATAAAAGGTCATAGTAAACTATATTTTGTAAAAAAACATCATAGTAAAGTATGTCGTAAAAAAATGTCATACTATAGTATGTAGTAAAAAAAATGTCATAGTATAGTATGTCGTTAAAAAACAGTCATAGTATAGTATGTCTTAAAAAATATCATGGTATAGTATGTCGTAAAAAAGGTCATAGTAAACAATTTTGTTAAAAAAAATGTCATAGTATAGTATGTTGTAAAAAAAAGGTCATAGTATAGTGTGTCGTTAAAAAAAAGTCATAGTATAGTATGTCTTAAAAAATATCATGGTATAGTATGTCGTAAAAAAAGGTCATAGTAAACTATATTTTGTAAAAAAAAGTCACAGTATAGTAAGTCGTAAAAAATGTCATAGTGTATGTCGTAAAAAAATGTCATAGTATAGTATGTTGTAAAAAATGTCATAGTATAGTATGTCATAAAAAAGGTCATAGTATAGTATGTCGTTAAAAAAATGTCATAGTACAGTATGTCGTAATAAGAGGTCACAGTAAACTATATTTTGTAAAAAAAAGTCATAGTATAGTATGTTGTAAAAAATATCATAGTATAGTATGTTGTTTAAAAAAGGTCATAGTATAGTATGTCGTAAAAAAATGTCATAGTATAGTATGTCGTAAAAAAAAGGTCATAGTAAACTATATTTTGTTAAAAAAAAATGTCACAGTATAGTATGTCGTAAAAAAATGTCATAGTACAGTATGTCGTAAAAAAATGTCATAGTATAGTATGTCGTAAAAAAAAGGTCATAGTAAACTATATTTTGTGAAAAAGAATGTCATAGTATAGTGACATTAAAAAAGTTCATAGTGTAGTATGTCGTTTAAAAAAAAGGTCATAGTATAGTGTGTCATAAAAAGGTCATAGTAAACTATATTTTGTAAAAAAAAGTCACAGTACAGTAAGTCGTAAAAAATGTCATAGTGTAGTATGTCATAAAAATGTCATAGTATAGTATGTCTTTAAAAAATGTCATAGTATAGTATGTTGAAAAAAAATGTCATGGTATAGTATGTCATAAAAAAAGGTCATAGTAAACTATATTTTGTGAAAAAAATGTCATAGTATAGTATGTCGTAAAAAATGTCATATTGTAGTATGTCGTTAAAATAGGTCACAGAATACTATATCGTAAAAAATGTCATAGTACAGTATGTCGTAAAAAATGTCATAGTACAGTATGTTGTAATAAAAGGTCATAGTAAACTATATTTTGTTAAAAAAAAAGTCAGAGTATAGTATGTTGTAAAAAATATTATAGTATAGTACGTCGTTTAAATAAGGTCATAGTATATTATGTCATAAAAATGTCATAGTATAGTATGTCGTAAAAAAGGTCATAGTAAACTATATTTTGTAAAAAAAAAAAGTCACAGTATAGTAAGTCGTAAAAAATGTCATAGTGTAGTATGTCATAAAAAATGTCATAGTAAAGTATGTCGTAAAAAAGGTCATAGTATAGTATGTCGTAAAAAAATGTCAGTTTAGTACGTCGTAAAAAAAGTTCATAGTAAACTATATTTTGTAAAAACAGTCATAGTATAGTATGTCGTAAAAAAGTCATAGTAAACTATATTTTGTAAAAAAAAAAAGTCATAGTATAGTATGTCTTAAAAAAATGTCATAGTACAGTATGTCGTAAAAAAGGTCATAATAAACTATATTTTGTAAAAAAAATGTCATAATGTATTATGTTGTAAAAAAAGTCATAGTATAGTATGTCGTAAGAAAAGGTCATAGTATAGTATGTCGTTAAAAAAGGTCATAGCATAGTATGTCGTAAAAAATGTCATAGTATGTCGTAAAAAAAGTCAGTACAGTATGTCGTAATAAAATGTGATAGTAAACTATATTTTGTAAAAAAAAAAAAAAGTCATAGTATAGTATGTCGTTAAAAAAAGGTCATAGTATGTTATGTCGTAAAAAAAGGTCATAGTATGGTATGTCATAAAAAAGGTCATAGTAAATTATATTTTGTAAAAAAAATGTCATCTTATACGATGTCGTATAAAAAAGGTCATAGTATAGTATGTCGTAAAAAAGGTCATAGTAAACTATATTTTGTAAAAAAAAAAAAAATGTCATAGTATAGTATGTCATAAAAAATGTCAGTAAAGTATGTCGTAAAAAAGGTCATAGTATAGTATGTCGTAAAAAAAGTCATAGTTTAGTATGTCGTAAAAAACGTCATAGTAAACTATATTTTGTAAAAAAAAAAAAAAGTCATAGTATAGCATGTCGTAAAAAAGGTCATAGTAAACTATATTTTGTAAAAAAAAAGTCACAGTATAGTATGTCTTAAAAAATGTCATAGTATAGTATGTTGTAATAAAAGGTCATAGTAAACTATATTTTGTAAAAAAACATCATAGTAAAGTATGTCGTAAAAAAATGTCATACTATAGTATGTAGTAAAAAAATGTCATAGTATAGTATGTCGTTAAAAAACAGTCATAGTATAGTATGTCTTAAAAAATATCATGGTATAGTATGTCGTAAAAAAGGTCATAGTAAACAATTTTGTAAAAAAAAAAGTCATAGTATAGTATGTTGTAAAAAAAAGGTCATAGTATAGTGTGTCGTTAAAAAAAAGTCATAGTATAGTATGTCTTAAAAAATATCATGGTATAGTATGTCGTAAAAAAAGGTCATAGTAAACTATATTTTGTAAAAAAAAGTCACAGTATAGTAAGTCGTAAAAAATGTCATAGTGTATGTCGTAAAAAAATGTCATAGTATAGTATGTTGTAAAAAATGTCATAGTATAGTATGTCATAAAAAAGGTCATAGTAAACTATATTTTGTGAAAAAAAGTCATAGTATAGTATGTTGTAAAAAATGTCATAGTATAGTATGTCGTTAAAAAAATGTCATAGTACAGTATGTCGTAATAAGAGGTCATAGTAAACTATATTTTGTAAAAAAAGTCATAGTATAGTATGTTGTAAAAAATATCATAGTATAGTATGTTGTTTAAAAAAGGTCATAGTATAGTATGTCGTAAAAAAATGTCATAGTATAGTATGTCGTAAAAAAAAGGTCATAGTAAACTATATTTTCTTAAAAAAAAATGTCACAGTATAGTATGTCGTAAAAAAATGTCATAGTACAGTATGTCGTAAAAAAATGTCATAGTATAGTATGTCGTAAAAAAAGGTCATAGTAAACTATATTTTGTGAAAAAGAATGTCATAGTATAGTGTCATTAAAAAAGTTCATAGTGTAGTATGTCGTTTAAAAAAAAGGTCATAGTATAGTGTGTCATAAAAAGGTCATAGTAAACTATATTTTGTAAAAAAAAGTCACAGTACAGTAAGTCGTAAAAAATGTCATAGTGTAGTATGTCATAAAAATGTCATAGTATAGTATGTCTTTAAAAAAAGGTCATAGTATAGTATGTTGAAAAAAAATGTCATGGTATAGTATGTCATAAAAAAAGGTCATAGTAAACTATATTTTGTGAAAAAAATGTCATAGTATAGTATGTCGTAAAAAATGTCATATTGTAGTATGTCGTTAAAATAGGTCACAGAATACTATATCGTAAAAAATGTCATAGTACAGTATGTCGTAAAAAATGTCATAGTACAGTATGTCGTAATAAAAGGTCATAGTAAACTATATTTTGTTAAAAAAAAGTCAGAGTATAGTATGTTGTAAAAAATATTATAGTATAGTACGTCGTTTAAATAAGGTCATAGTATATTATGTCATAAAAATGTCATAGTATAGTATGTCGTAAAAAAGGTCATAGTAAACTATATTTTGTAAAAAAAAAAGTCACAGTATAGTAAGTCGTAAAAAATGTCATAGTGTAGTATGTCATAAAAAATGTCATAGTAAAGTATGTCGTAAAAAAGGTCATAGTATAGTATGTCGTAAAAAAATGTCAGTTTAGTACGTCGTAAAAAAAGTTCATAGTAAACTATATTTTGTAAAAACAGTCATAGTATAGTATGTCGTAAAAAAGTCATAGTAAACTATATTTTGTAAAAAAAAAAAAGTCATAGTATAGTATGTCTTAAAAAAATGTCATAGTACAGTATGTCGTAAAAAAGGTCATAATAAACTATATTTTGTAAAAAAAATGTCATAATGTATTATGTCGTAAAAAAAGTCATAGTATAGTATGTCGTAAGAAAAGGTCATAGTATAGTATGTCGTTAAAAAAGGTCATAGCATAGTATGTCGTAAAAAATGTCATAGTATGTCGTAAAAAAAGTCAGTACAGTATGTCGTAATAAAATGTGATAGTAAACTATATTTTGTAAAAAAAAGTCATAGTATAGTATGTCGTAAAAAAGGTCATAGTAAACTATATTTTGTAAAAAAAAAAAGTCACAGTATAGTAAGTCGTAAAAAATGTCATAGTGTAGTATGTCATAAAAAATGTCATAGTAAAGTATGTCGTAAAAAAGGTCATAGTATAGTATGTCGTAAAAAAATGTCAGTTTAGTACGTCGTAAAAAAAGTTCATAGTAAACTATATTTTGTAAAAACAGTCATAGTATAGTATGTCGTAAAAAAGTCATAGTAAACTATATTTTGTAAAAAAAAAAAGTCATAGTATAGTATGTCTTAAAAAAATGTCATAGTACAGTATGTCGTAAAAAAGGTCATAATAAACTATATTTTGTAAAAAAAATGTCATAATGTATTATGTCGTAAAAAAAGTCATAGTATAGTATGTCGTAAGAAAAGGTCATAGTATAGTATGTCGTTAAAAAAGGTCATAGCATAGTATGTCGTAAAAAATGTCATAGTATGTCGTAAAAAAAGTCAGTACAGTATGTCGTAATAAAATGTGATAGTAAACTATATTTTGTAAAAAAAAGTCATAGTATAGTATGTCGTAAAAAATGTCATAGTAAACTATATTTTGTAAAAAAAAATGTAATAGTATAGTATGTTGTTAAAAAAATGTAATAGTATAGTATGTTGTAAAAAAAGGTCATAGTATAGTATGTCGTTAAAAAAAGGTCATAGTATGTTATGTCGTAAAAAAAGGTCATAGTATGGTATGTCATAAAAAAGGTCATAGTAAATTATATTTTGTAAAAAAAAGTCATAGTATAGTATGTCGTAAAAAAAGATCATAGTAAACTATATTTTGTGGAAAAAAAGTCGTAGTTTATTAAGTCGTAAAAAAGTCAGTAATATATGTCGTACAAAAAACATAGTATAGTATGTCGTAAAAAAAGGTCATAATAAGATAAGATAAGATAAGATATTCCTTTATTAGTCCCACAGTGGGGAAATTTACCATTACATTTAGTACATTTAGTATGTCATAAAAAAGGTCATAGTAAATTATATTTTGTAAAAAAAAAAGTCATAGTGTAGTATGTCGTAAAAAATGTCATAGTAAACTATATTTTGTAAAAAATGTAATAGTATAGTGTGTCGTAAAAAAAGGTCATAGTATAGTGTGTCGTAAAAAAAGGTCATAGTATAGTATGTCGTAAAAAATATAGTATTGTATGTCATTAAAAAAGGTCATAGTTTAGTATGTTGTAAAAAAATCATAGTAAACTATATTTTGTGAAAAAAGTCATCGTATAGTATGTCGTAAAAATGTCAGTGTAGTATGTCGTAAAAATGTCACAGTATATGTCGTTAAAAAAAGGTCCTAGTATAGTATGTCGTTAAAAAGGTCATAGTATAGTATGTCGTAAAAAAATGTCATAGTATTGTATGTCATAAAAAAAGTCATAGTCTAGTATGTCGTTAAAAAAATGTCATAGTACAGTATGCCGTAAAAAAATGTCATAGTATAGTATGTCGTAAGAAAAGGTCATAGTATATTATGTTGTTAAAAAAAAGGTCATTGTATAGTATGTTGTAAAAAAGGTCATAGTAAACTACATTTTGTAAAAAAAATGTCATAGTATAGAATGTCGTAAAAAATGTCATAGTATAGTATTTCATAAAAAAAGTCATAGTCTAGTATGTCGTAAAAAAATGTCATAGTATAGTAAGTAGTAAAAAATGTCATAATATAGTATGTCGTTAAAAAAGGTCATAGTATAGTATGTCATAAAAAAATCTCATAGTATAGTATGTCGTAAAAAAATATAGTATAGTATGTCGTTAAAAAAAGGTCATAGTTTAGTATGTCGTAAAAAAGGCCACACTAAACTATATTTTGTAAAAAAAAAAAAAAAGTCATCGTATAGTATGTCGTTAAAAATGTCAGTGTGGTATGTTGTAAAAAAATGTCATAGTATATGTCGTTAAAAAAATGTCATAGTATAGTATGTCGTAAAAAAATATAGTATAGTATGTTTTAAAAAAAAGGTCATAGTAAACTATATTTTGTAAAAAAAAAAATAGTTATTGTATAGTATGTCGTAAAAAATGTCAGTGTAGTATGTTGTAAAAAAAATGTCATAGTATATGTTGTTAAAAAATGTCATAGTATGTCGTCAAAAAAGGTCAAAGTAAACTATTTTGTAAATAAAATGTCATAGTATAGTATGTCGTAAAAAAAGATCATGTAAACTATATTTTGTAAAAAAAAAGTCAGTATAGTATGTCGTAAAAAAGTCAGTAATATATGTCGTACAAAAAATATAGTATAGTATGTCGTAAAAAAAGGTCATAGTATGTCATAAAAAAGGTCATAGTAAATTATATTTTGTAAAAAAAAGTCATAGTATAGTATGTCGTAAAAAATGTCATAGTAAACTATATTTTGTAAAAAAAAATGTAATAGTATAGTATGTCGTAAAAAAAGGTCATAGTATAGTATGTCGTTAAAAAAGGTCATAGTATAGTATGTCGTAAAAAATATAGTGTAGTATGTCGTTAAAAAGGTCATAGTTTAGTATGTTGTAAAAAATCATAGTAAACTATTTTGTAAAAAAAAGTCATCGTATAGTATGTATGTGTAGTGTGTATGTGTGTAGTATGTCTTAAAAAAAGGTCCTCGTATAGTATGTCGTAAAAAAGGTCATAGTATAATATGTCGTAAAAAATGTCATAGTATAGTATTTCATAAAAAAAGTCATAGTCTAGTATGTCGTTAAAAAAATGTCATAGTACAGTATGCCTTAAAAAATGTCATAGTATACGACGTTAAAAAAATGGCATAGTATAGTATGTCGTAAAAAAAGGTCACGGTAAACTGTATTTTGTGAAAAAAATGTCAGTTTATTAAGTTGTAAAAAAAGATCATAGTAAAGTATTTTTTGTAAAAAAAAAAAAAAATGTCATAGTATAGTATATCGTAAAAAAGTCACAGTAATGTATGTCATACAAAAAATATCGTATAGTATGTCGTAAAAATGTTAATAAAGTCGTACTATTGTGTGTTGAAAAGAATATCAAAACAAAACTCAGTGTAATGCGTCGGAAAAAAGGCAAAAAAAAAGCCATACTATAGTATGTTGTAAAAGAGCCATACTATAGTATGTCAAAATATGCAAAAAAGTCATATTACAATGAAAGTCGTGGTATTGTACGTCGACAAAATGCAACATCGTCTTAGTATAGTAATGATGATAATACATTTTATTGAGAGAGAGAGCTTTTCAAACAAATGTATCAGAAAAAAAATACATCAAAGATATCATACATCATGAATTGCACATTAAAAGCAGTTCTAAAAGGTGAGTTTTTGTTTGTGGTTCGAATGTCGACAGATTGGTGCAGTCTCTGATGAGTCAGGGGAGTGAGTTCCAGAAGGAGGGGGCAGCAGGGAGAATGATCGATCTGTCGCCGCTGGTCCGGTGCTTTGTCCGCTGTGGTAGAGACAGGAAGTTGGCGAAAGAGGTGCGGAGGCTGCTGGAAGAAGTATGGTGGTGGATTTGGTGGATGAGGTAAGAGGGAACCTGGTTATTAAGTCGTAAAAAAAGCTCATAGTAAACTATATTTTGTAAAAAAAAAAAATGTCATAGTATAGTGTGTCGTAAAAAAAGTCATAGTAAACTATATTTTGTAAAAAAAAAAGTCATCGTATATTAAGTCGCAAAAAAGATTATAGTAAACTATATTTTGTAAAAAAAAAAAAAGTCATAGTATAGTATATCGTAAAAAAAATGTCATAGTAAACTACATTTTGTAAAAAAAAAAAAAAGAATGTCATGGTATATCGTTAAAAAAAGGTCATATTATGGTGTCGTTAAAAAAGGTCATAGTATACTATATCACAAAAAAATGTCATAGTATGTCGTAAAAAAAGATCATAGTAAACTGTATTTTGTAAAAAAAAATATAGTATAGTATGTCGTAAAAAAATGTCAGTGTAGTATGTCGTAAAAAATGGTCATAGTAAACTATATTTTGTAAAAAAAAAATGTCATAGTAAAGTATGTCGTAAAAAATGCCATGGTATAGTGTGTTGTTAAAAAAAAGTAAAGTATGTCGTAAAAAAAGATCATAGTAAACTGTATTTTGTAAAAAAAAAATATAGTATAGTATGTCGTAAAAAAATGTCAGTGTAGTATGTCGTAAAAAAGGTCATAGTATACTATATCATAAAAAAATGTCATAGTATGTCGTTAAAAAAGGTCATAGTAAACTAAGATTCAATACTATGACCTGTTTTTCATGAAATTTTTTGACTATGACTTTTTTTTCGTGAAATTTATCAATGTATTATGACTTTTTTTATCATAATATTGTTTAATGTACTATAATATAACTGTTATACGTTAGACGTTTTTTTTGTAAAATTTTCCAACATTTCACGAAATGACTGTTTTCCACCATAGGGTCATTTTACATGCCATAATACGACCATTTTCATGATTTTTTTCAACATCAAAAAAATTTGACGTTTTCATCGAAAGATTTCGACATACTATACTATGACGTTTTTTTTTTTTTTTGTAAAATTTTCAAACATTTCACGAAATGACTTTTTTCCACCATAGCGTCATTTTACATGCTATAATACGAGCGTTTTCATGATTTTTTTCATCTTCAAAAAAATTTGACGTTTTCCTCGAAGAAATTCGACATACTATACTTTGACTTTTTTTTGTAAAATTTTCCAACATTTCCCGAAATGACGGTTTTCCACCATAGAGTCATTTTACTTGCTATAATGCGACCGTGATCATGATTGTTTTCAACATCAAAAAAATGTGACGTTTTCATCGAAAGATTTCGACATACTGTAAATTATGTAAAATTTTCAAACATTTCACGAAATGACTTTTTTCCACCATAGCGTCATTTTACATGCTATAATACGACCGTTTTCATGATTTTTTTCAACGTCAAAAAAATTTGACGTTTTCATCGAAAAATTTCGACATATTATACTGTGGCGGTTTTTTTTTTTCGTAAAATTTTCCAGCATTTCACGAAATGACTTTTCTTCACCATGGAATCATTCTACATGCTATAATACGACCGTTTTCATGAATTTTTTCAACATCAAAAAAATTTGACGTTTTCATCGAAAAATTTGGACATACTATACTATGGCGTTTTTTTTTTTTTTTTTTTGGTAATATTTCAAACATTTCACGAAACGACTTTGTTACACTATAGAATCATTCTACAAGCTATAATACGACCGTTTTCATGATTCTTTTCACCATCAAAGAAATTTGACGTTTTCATCGAAAAATTTCGACATACTATACTATGGCGTTTTTTTCGTAAAATTTTCCAACATTTCATGAAATGACTTTTCTTCTCCACAGAATCATTTTACATGCTATAATACGACTTTTTTCATGATTTTTTTCAACATCAGAAAAATTTGACGTTTTCATCGAAAAATTTCGACATACTATACTATGGCGTTTTTTTTTTTTTTTTTTTTTTGGTAAAATTTTCAAACATTTCACGAAATGACTTTTTTCCACCATAGCGTCATTTTACATGCTATAATACGACCGTTTTCATGATTTTTTTCAACATCAAAAAAATTTGACGTTTTCATCGAAAAATTTCGACATACTATACTATGGCGTTTTTTTCGTAAAATTTTGCAACATTTCATGAAATGACTTTTCTTCTCCACAGAATCATTCTACATGCTATAATACGACTTTTTTCATGATTTTTTTCAACATCAGAAAAATTTGACGTTTTCATCGAAAAATTTCGACATACTATACTATAGCTTTTTTTTTTTGGTAAAATTTTCAAACATTTCACGAAATGACTTTTTTCCACCATAGCGTCATTTTACATGCTATAATACGACCGTTTTCATGATTTTTTTCAACATCAAAAAAATTTGACGTTTTCATCGAAAAATTTCGACATACTATACTATGGCGTTTTTTTTTTTTTTTTGGTAATATTTTCAAACATTTCATGAAACGACTTTGTTACACTATAGAATCATTCTACAAGCTATAATACGACCGTTTTCATGATTCTTTTCAACATCAAAAAAATTTGACGTTTTCATCAAAGAATTTCGACATACTATACTGTGGCGGTTTTTTTTTTCGTAAAATTTTCCAGCATTTCACGAAATGACTCTTTTCCACCATAGCGTCATTTTACATGCTATAATACGACCGTTTTCATGATTTTTTTCAACATCAAAAAAATTTGACGTTTTCATCGAAAAATTTCGACATACTATACTATGGCGTTTTTTTCGTAAAATTTTCCAACATTTCATGAAATGACTTTTCTTCTCCACAGAATCATTCTACATGCTATAATACGACTTTTTTCATGATTTTTTTCAACATCAGAAAAATTTGACGTTTTCATCGAAAAATTTCGACATACTATACTATGGCGTTTTTTTTTTTTTTTTTTTTTGGTAATATTTTCAAACATTTCACGAAATGACTTTTTTCCACCATAGCGTCATTTTACATGCTATAATACGACCGTTTTCATGATTTTTTTTCAACATCGAAAAAATTTGACGTTTTCATCGAAAAATTTCGACATACTATACTATGACTGTTTTTTGTAAAATTTTCCAACATTTCACGAAATGACTCTTTTCCACCATAGAATCATTTTACATGCTATAATACGACTGTTTTCATGATTTTTCTCAACATCAAAAAAAATTTGACGTTTCCATCGAAAAATTTCGACATACTATTTTTTTTTGTAAAATTTTCAAACATTTCACGAAATGACTTTTTTCCACCATAGAGTCATTTTACATGCTATAATACCACCGTTTTCATGATTCTTTTCAACATTAAAAAAAATTTGACGTTTTCATCAAAGAATTTCGACATCCTATACTGTGGCGTTTTTTTTTTTCGTAAAATTTTCCAGCATTTCATGAAATGACTTTTCTTCACCATGGAATCATTCTACATGCTATACTACGACCATTTTAATGATTTTTTTTCAACATCAAAAAAAATTGACATTTTCATCGAAAAATTTCGACATACTATACTATGACGTTTTTTTTTTGTAAAATTTTCAAACATTTCACGAAATGACTTTTTTCCACCATGGCGTCATTTTACATGCTATAATACGACCGTTTTCATGATTTTTTTCAACATCAAAAAAATTTGACGTTTTCATCGAAAGATTTCGACATACTATACTATGACGTTTTTTTTTTTTTTTGTAAAGTTTTCAAACATTTCACGAAATGACTTTTTTCCACCATAGAATCATTTTACATGCTATAATACCACCGTTTTCATGATTCTTTTCAACATTAAAAAAAATTTGACGTTTTCATCAAAGAATTTCGACATCCTATACTGTGGCGTTTTTTTTTTTTCGTAAAATTTTCCAGCATTTCATGAAATGACTTTTCTTCACCATGGAATCATTCTACATGCTATACTACGACCATTTTAATGATTTTTTTTCAACATCAAAAAAAATTGACATTTTCATCGAAAAATTTCGACATACTATACTATGACGTTTTTTTTTTGTAAAATTTTCAAACATTTCACGAAATGACTTTTTTCCACCATGGCGTCATTTTACATGCTATAATACGACCGTTTTCATGATTTTTTTCAACATCAAAAAAATTTGACGTTTTCATCGAAAGATTTCGACATACTATACTATGACGTTTTTTTTTTTTTTTTTGTAAAGTTTTCAAACATTTCACGAAATGACTTTATTCCACCATAGCGTCATTTTACATGCTATAATACAACCGTATGCATGATTTTTTTCAACATCAAAAAAATTTGACGTTTTCATCGAAAAATTTCGACATACTATACTATGGCGTTTTTTTTTTTTTTTTGGTAATATTTTCAAACATTTCAGGAAACGACTTTGTTACACTATAGAATCATTCTACAAGCTATAATACGACCGTTTTCATGATTCTTTTCAACATCAAAAAAATTTGACGTTTTCATCAAAGAATTTCGACATACTATACTGTGGCGGTTTTTTTTTTCGTAAAATTTTCCAGCATTTCACGAAATGACTTTTCTTCACCATGGAATCATTCTACATGCTATAATACGACCGTTTTCATGAATTTTTTCAACATCAAAAAAATTTGACGTTTTCATCGAAAAATTTCGACATACTATACTATGACTTTTTTTTTGTAAAATTTTCCAGCATTTCACGAAATGACTTTTCTTCACCATGGAATCATTCTACATGCTATAATACGACCGTTTTCATGATTTTTTTCAACATCAAGAAAATTTGACGTTTTCATCAAAAAATTTCGACATACTATACTGTGGCGTTTTTTTTTTTTTTTTTGGTAAAATTTTCCAACATTTCACGAAATGACTTTGTTACACTATAGAATCATTCTACAAGCTATAATACGACCGTTTTCATGATTCTTTTCAACATTAAAAAAAATTTGACGTCTTCATCAAAGAATTTCGACATACTATACTGTGGCGTTTTTTTTTCGTAAAATTTTCCAGCATTTCATGAAATGACTTTTCTTCACCATGGAATCATTCTACATGCTATAATACGACCATTTTAATGATTTTTTTTCAACATCAAAAAAAATTGACATTTTCATCGAAAAATTTCGACATACTATACTATGGCGTTTTTTTTTTTTTTTTGGTAATATTTCAAACATTTCACGAAACGACTTTGTTACACTATAGAATCATTCTACAAGCTATAATACGACCGTTTTCATGATTCTTTTCAACATCAAAAAAATTTGACGTTTTCATCGAAAAATTTCGACATACTATACTATGACGTTTTTTTTGTAAAATTTTCCAACATTTCACGAAATGACTTTTTTCCACCATAGAATCATTTTACATGCTATAATACGACCGTTTTCATGATTTTTTTCAACATCAAAAAAATTTGATGTTTTCATCGAAAAATTTCGACATACTATACTATGGCGTTTTTTTTTTTTTTTGGTAATATTTTCAAACATTTCACGAAACGACTTTGTTACACTATAGAATCGTTCTACAAGCTATAATACGACCGTTTTCATGATTCTTTTCAACATCAGAAAAATTTGACGTTTTCATCGAAAAATTTCGACATACTATACTATGGCGTTTTTTTTTTTTTTTTTTGGTAAAATTTTCAAACATTTCACGAAATGACTTTTTTCCACCATAGAATCATTTTACATGCTATAATACGACTGTTTTCATGATTTTTTTCAACATCAGAAAAATTTGACGTTTTCATGAAAGAATTTCGACATACTATACTATGGCTTTTTTTTTTTTTTTTGGTAATAGTTTCAAACATTTCACGAAACGACTTTGTTACACTATAGAATCATTCTACAAGCTATAATACGACCGTTTTCATGATTCTTTTCAACATCAAAAAAATTTGACGTTTTCATCGAAAAATTTCGACATACTATACTACGGCGTTTTTTTCGTAAAATTTTCCAACATTTCATGAAATGACTTTTCTTCTCCACAGAATCATTCTACATGCTATAATACGACTTTTTTCATGATTTTTTTCAACATCAGAAAAATTTGACGTTTTTATCGAAAAATTTCGACATACTATACTATGGCGTTTTTTTTTTTTTTGGTAAAATTTTCCAATATTTCACGAAATGACTTTGTTACACTATAGAATCATTTTACATGCTATAATACGACCGTTTTCATGATTTTTTTCAACATCAAAAAAATTTGACGTTTTCATCGAAAAATTTCGACATACTATACTATGGCCTTTTTTTTTTTTTTGGTAATATTTCAAACATTTCACGAAACGACTTTGTTACACTATAGAATCATTCTACAAGCTATAATACGACCGTTTTTATGATTCTTTTCAACATCAAAAAAATTTGACGTTTTCATCAAAGAATTTCGACATACTATACTGTGGCGGTTTTTTTTTTTCGTAAAATTTTCCAGCATTTCACGAAATGACTTTTCTTCACCATGGAATCATTCTACATGCTATAATACGACCGTTTTCATGAATTTTTTCAACATCAAAAAAATTTGACGTTTTCATCGAAAAATTTCGACATACTATACTATGACTTTTTTTTTGTAAAATTTTCAAACATTTCACGAAATGACTTTTTTCCACTATAGAATCATTCTACAAGCTATAATACGACCGTTTTCATGATTCTTTTCAACATTAAAAAAAATTTGACGTTTTCATCAAAGAATTTCGACATACTATACTGTGGCGTTTTTTTTTTTTTTTTTTGGGAAAATTTTCCAACATTTCACGAAATGACTTTGTTACACTATAGAATCATTCTACAAGCTATAATACGACCGTTTTCATGATTCTTTTCAACATTAAAAAAAATTTGACGTTTTCATCAAAGAATTTCGACATACTATACTGTGGCGTTTTTTTTTTCGTAAAATTTTCCAGCATTTCATGAAATGACTTTTCTTCACCATGGAATCATTCTACATGCTATAATACGACCATTTTAATGATTTTTTTTCAACATCAAAAAAAATTGACATTTTCATCGAAAAATTTCGACATACTATACTATGGCGTTTTTTTTTTTTTTTGGTAATATTTCAAACATTTCACGAAACGACTTTGTTACACTATAGAATCATTCTACAAGCTATAATACGACCGTTTTCATGATTTTTTTCAACATCAAAAAAATTTGATGTTTTCATCGAAAAATTTCGACATACTATACTATGGCGTTTTTTTTTTTTTTTTTTTGGTAATATTTTCAAACATTTCATGAAACGACTTTGTTACACTATAGAATCATTCTACAAGCTATAATACGACCGTTTTCATGATTCTTTTCAACATCAAAAAAATTTGACGTTTTCATCAAAGAATTTCGACATACTATACTGTGGCGGTTTTTTTTTTCGTAAAATTTTCCAGCATTTCATGAAATGACTTTTCTTCACCATGGAATCATTCTACATGCTATAATACGACCATTTTAATGATTTTTTTCAACATCAAAAAAATTTGACGTTTTCATCGAAAAATTTCGACATACTATACTATGGCGTTTTTTTCGTAAAATTTTCCAACATTTCATGAAATGACTTTTCTTCTCCACAGAATCATTCTACATGCTATAATACGACTTTTTTCATGATTTTTTTCAACATCAGAAAAATTTGAAGTTTTCATGAAAGAATTTCGACATACTATACTATGGGTTTTTTTTTTTTTGGTAATATTTTCAAACATTTCACGAAACGACTTTGTTACACTATAGAATCATTCTACAAGCTATAATACGACCGTTTTCATGATTCTTTTCAACATCAAAAAAATTTGACGTTTTCATCGAAAAATTTCGACATACTGTACTATGGCGTTTTTTTTGTAAAATTTTCCAACATTTCATGAAATGACTTTTCTTCTCCACAGAATCATTCTACATGCTATAATACGACTTTTTTCATGATTTTTTTCAACATCAGAAAAATTTGACGTTTATATCGAAAAATTTCGACATACTATACTATGGCGTTTTTTTTTTTTTTGGTAAAATTTTCCAATATTTCACGAAATGACTTTGTTACACTATAGAATCATTTTACATGCTATAATACGACCGTTTTCATGATTTTTTTCAACATCAAAAAAATTTGACGTTTTCATCAAAGAATTTCGACATACTATACTGTGGCGGTTTTTTTTTTCGTGAAATTTTCCAACATTTCACGAAACGACTTTGTTACACTATAGAATCATTTTACATGCTATAATACGACCGTTTTCGTGATTTTTTTTCAACATCAAAAAAAATTTGACGTTTCCATCGAAAAATTTCGACATTCTATACTATGATGTTTTTTTGTAAAATTTTCAAACATTTCACGAAATGACTTTATTCCACCATAGCGTCATTTTACATGCTATAATACAACCGTATGCATGATTTTTTTCAATATCAAAAAAATTTGACGTTTTCATCGAAAAATTTCGACATACTATACTATGGCGTTTTTTTTTTGGTAATATTTTCAAACATTTCACGAAACGACTTTGTTACACTATAGAATCATTCTACAAGCTATAATACGACCGTTTTCATGATTCTTTTCAACATCAAAAAAATTTGACGTTTTCATCAAAGAATTTCGACATATTATACTGTGGCGTTTTTTTTTTTTTTTTGTAAAATTTTCCAGCATTTCACGAAATGACTTTTCTTCGCCATGGAATCATTCTACATGCTATAATACGACCATTTTAATGATTTTTTTCAACATCAAAAAAATTTGACGTTTTCATCGAAAAATTTCGACATACTATACTATGGCGTTTTTTTCGTAAAATTTTCCAACATTTCATGAAATGACCTTTCTTCTCCACAGAATCATTCTACATGCTATAATACGACTTTTTTCATGATTTTTTTCAACATCAGAAAAATTTTACATTTTCATCGAAAAATTTCGACATACTATACTATGGCGTTTTTTTTTTTTTTTTGGTAATATTTTCAAACATTTCACGAAACGACTTTGTTACACTATAGAATCATTCTACAAGGTATAATACGACCGTTTTCATGATTCTTTTCAACATCAAAAAAATTTGACGTTTTCATCAAAGAATTTCGACATACTATACTGTGGCGGGTTTTTTTTCGTAAAATTTTCCAGCATTTCATGAAATGACTTTTCTTCACCATGGAATCATTCTACATGCTATAATACGACCATTTTAATGATTTTTTTCAACATCAAAAAAATTTGACGTTTTCATCGAAAAATTTCGACATACTATACTATGGCGTTTTTTTCGTAAAATTTTCCAACATTTCATGAAATGACTTTTCTTCTCCACAGAATCACTCTACATGCTATAATACGACTTTTTTCATGATTTTTTTCAACATCAAAAAAATTTGACGTTTTCATCGAAAAATTTCGACATACTATACTATGGCGTTTTTTTTTTTTTTTGGTAATATTTTCAAACATTTCACGAAACGACTTTGTTACACTACAGAATCATTCTACAACCTATAATACGACCGTTTTCATGATTCTTTTCAACATCAAAAAAACTTGACGTTTTCATCAAAGAATTTCGACATACTATACTGTGGCGTTTTTTTTTCCGTAAAATTTTCCAGCATTTCATGAAATGACTTTTTTCCACCATAGCGTCATTTTACATGCTATAATACAACCGTATTCATGATTTTTTTCAACATCAAAAAATTTGACGTTTTCATCGAAAAATTTCAACATACTATACTATGACTGTTTTTTGTAAAATTTTCCAACATTTCACGAAATGACTTTTTTCCACCATAGCGTCATTTTACATGCTATAATACGACCGTTTTCATGATTCTTTTCAACATCAAAAAAATTTGACGTTTTCATCGAAAAATTTCGACATACTATACTATGTCGTTTTTTTCGTAAAATTTTCCAACATTTCATGAAATGACTTTTCTTCTCCACAGAATCATTCTACATGCTATAATACGACTTTTTTCATGATTTTTTTCAACATCAGAAAAATTTGACGTTTTCATCGAAAAATTTCGACATACTATACTATGGCGTTTTTTTTTTTTTTTTTGGGTAAAATTTTCAAACATTTCACGAAATGACTTTTTTCCACCATAGTGTCATTTTACATGCTATAATATGACCGTTTTCATGATTTTTTTCAACATCAAAAAAATTTGACGTTTTCATCGAAAAATTTCGACATACTATACTATGGCGTTTTTTTTTTTTTTTGGTAATATTTTCAAACATTTCACGAAACGACTTTGTTACACTATAGAATCATTGTACAAGCTATAATACGACCGTTTTCATGATTCTTTTCAACATCAAAAAAATTTGACGTTTTCATCAAAGAATTTCAACATACTATACTGTGGCGTTTTTTTTTTCGTAAAATTTTCCAGCATTTCATGAAATGACTTTTTTCCACCATAGCGTCATTTTACATGCTATAATACGACCGTTTTCATGATTTTTTTCAACATCAAAAAAATTTGACGTTTTCATCGAAAAATTTCGACATACTATACTATGACGTTTTTTTTGTAAAATTTTCCAACATTTCACGAAATGACTTTTTTCCACCATAGAATCATTTTACATGCTATAATACGACCGTTTTCATGATTTTTTTCAACATCAAAAAAATTTGACGTTTTCACTGAAAAATTTCTACATACTATACTATGGCGTTTTTTTTTTTTTTGGTAATATTTTCAAACATTTCACGAAACGACTGTTACACTATAGAATCATTCTACAAGCTATAATACGACCGTTTTCATGATTCTTTTCAACATCAAAAAAATTTGACGTTTTCATCGAAAAATTTCGACATACTATACTATGGCGTTTTTTTTTTTTGGTAATATTTTCAAACATTTCACGAAACGACTTTGTTACACTATAGAATCATTCTACAAGCTATAATACGACCGTTTTCATGATTCTTTTCAACATTAAAAAAAATTTGACGTTTTCATCAAAGAATTTCGACATACTATACTGTGGCGTTTTTTTTTTTGGTAAAATTTTCCAGCATTTCATGCAATGACTTTTCTTCGCCATGGAATCATTCTACATGCTATAATACGACCATTTTAATGATTTTTTTCAACATCAAAAAAATTTGACGTTTTCATCGAAAAATTTCGACATACTATACTATGGCGTTTTTTTCGTAAAATTTTCCAACATTTCATGAAATGACCTTTCTTCTCCACAGAATCATTCTACATGCTATAATACGACTTTTTTCATGATTTTTTTCAACATCAGAAAAATTTTACATTTTCATCGAAAAATTTCGACATACTATACTATGGCGTTTTTTTTTTTTTTGGTAATATTTTCAAACATTTCACAAAACGACTTTGTTACACTATAGAATCATTCTACAAGGTATAATACGACCGTTTTCATGATTCTTTTCAACATCAAAAAAATTTGACGTTTTCATCAAAGAATTTCGACATACTATACTGTGGCGTTTTTTTTTTTTCGTAAAATTTTCCAGCATTTCATGAAATGACTTTTCTTCACCATGGAATCATTCTACATGCTATAATACGACCATTTTAATGATTTTTTTCAACATCAAAAAAATCTGACGTTTTCATCAAAAAATTTCGACATACTATACTATGGCGTTTTTTTCGTAAAATTTTCCAACATTTCATGAAATGACTTTTCTTCTCCACAGAATCATTCTACATGCTATAATACGACTTTTTTCATGACTTTTTTCAACATCAAAAAAAATTGACATTTTCATCGAAAGATTTCGACATACTATACTATGGCGTTTTTTTTTTTGGTAAAATTTTCCAACATTTCACGAAATGACTTTTCTTCACCATAGAATCATTCTACATGCTTTAATATGACCGTTTTCATGATTTTTTTCAACTTCAAAAAAATTTGACGTTTTTATCGAAAAATTTCGACATACTATACTATGGCGTTTTTTTTCGTAAAATTTTCCAACATTTCACAAAATGACTCTTCTTCACCATAGAATCATTCTACACGCTATAATACAACCGTTTTCATGATTTTTTTTACTATACTATGACTTGTTTTCATGAAATTTTTAAACGTCATATAATTTGACTTTTTTATCATAATATTGTTTAACATACTATAATATGACTGTTGACATGAATTTTTTCAAGATTCGATACTATGACCTTTGTCATGAATTTTATCGACATACTATACTGACTTTTTTTCATGAAATTTATCAATGTATTATAATGACTTTTTTATCATAATATTGTTTAACATACTATAATATCACTGTTAGCATGAAATTTTTCAAGATTCAATACTAATACTATAAGCTGTATCATATTTTGAAAAAAAAAATGTCATAGTATAGTATGTGTTTTAAAAAAAGGTCATAGTATCGTATGTCGTAAAAAAAAAGGTCATAGTAAACTATATTTTGAAAAAAAAATGTCATATATAGTATGTCATAAAATAAGGTCATAGTAAACTATATTTTGTAAAAAAAAAAAAAAAAGGTCATAGTATAGTATGTCGTATAAAAAATGTCATGGTATAGTATGTAATTAAAAAAAGATCATAGTAGACTATATTTTGTAAAACAACAAAGTCATAGTATAGTATGTCGTAAAAAAGGTCATCGTAAACTATATTTTGTAAAAAAATGTCATAGTAAAGTATGTCGTAAAAAAAGGTCAAACTATATTTTGTAAAAAAAAAAGTCAGAGTAAAGTACGTCGTAAAAAAAGTCATATTTCAGTAAATCGTACAAAAAAATCATGTATAGTATGTCGTAAAAAAAATGTAATAGTACAGTATTTTTATATGTATTTCTTTTAAAAAAGGTCGTAAAAAAATGTCAGTACAGTATTTTTATATTTATTCGTTTAAAAAAGGGTCATAGTAAACTATATTTTGTAAAAAAAAAAGTCATCGTATAGTATGTCGTAAAAAAAAGTCATAGTATAGTATGTCGTAAAAAAAAACTCATCGTATAGTATCTCGTACAAAAAGGTCATAGTAAACTATATTTTGTAAAAAAAAAAAAAGTCAACATAGTATGTCGTTAAAAAAAGGGCATAATAAACTATACTTTGTAAAAAATGTCATAGTAAAATATATTTTGTAAAAAAGTCATAGTTCAGTATCTCGTAAAAAAAGGGTCATAGTAAACAATATTTTGTAAAAAAAAAAAAAAAAGGTCAGTATAGTAATTCGTAAAAAAGGTCAGAGTAAACTATATTTTGTAAAAAAAAGTCATAGTATAGTATATCGTAAGAAAATGTCATAGTATCGTATGTCCTACAAAAAAGCTCATAGTAAACTACATTTTGTAAAAAAATGTCATAGTAAAGTATGTCGAAAAAATGTCTAGTATGTGGTAAAAAATGGTCATAATAAACTATATTTTGTAAAAAAAAATAGTAAACTATATTTTGTAAAAAAAAGTCAATGTATAGTATGTCGTAAAAAAAATGCCATAGTTAACTATATTTTGTAAAAAAAAAAAAAAAAAGGTCATAGTAAACAATATTTTGTAAAAAAAAAAAAAAAAAAAGGTCAGTATAGTATGTTGTAAAAAATGTCATAGTGTAGTATGTCTTAAAAAAAAGTCAACATATAGTATGTCGTAAAAAATGTCATAGTAAGCTATATTTTGTAAAAAAAAAAAAAAAATGTCAGTATAGTATGTCGTAAAAAGATGTCATTGTAAACTCTATTTTGTAAAAAAAAAGTCAACGTATAGTATGTCGTAAAAAAGCTCATAGTAAACTATATTGTAAAAAAAATGTCATAGTAGAGCATGACGTAAAAAATGTCATATTGTAGTATGTCGAAAAAAATGTCATAGTAAACTATATTTTGTAAAAAAAAAAAAAGTAGTATGTAGTATGTCATAAAAAAATGTCAGTATAGAATGTCATGTAAAGTCATAAAAGGTCATAGTATGTCAAAAATATAACAATTCACAGTGTAATATTTTTAATGAAGTCATTAAAAAGGTCTTATAGCATTTTGAAAAAAGTCTAAATGATCAGAATATTTGTATTTCCACCTGTTAGCACAAGAGTTCGTCAGCGTCGTCTGAAGGCACGGGAGATTCTCCAGGCGTTTGGCTCCTCGTAACGGTTGTAGAGCGGTTCCAGTCTCTGCTGCCTCTTCTGCCGGCTGAGCCGTGTGGGATCACCAACTCGGTAGAAGGCCGGTGCAAACTCCACCAGCCAGCGAGGGTCGATGGTGGTCACCTCCCGCATGTACTCCTTGGTGGTCAGCACCAACTCGTGGTACACAAGCCTGCAGGAAGCATCACAAGGACAAAATAGGTAATAGGGATGTAAGTAATTATATTAAGTCATTAAATTAAGTCATTAAACCCCTCGTTACTTTTATAGACAAAGCTATTATAAAGACTACAATTACCGCTTCCACTGACCAGTCAAGTCACAATTTACGTCCATGTCTGTCCAAAATGTCACCACTCCATTATTTGTATTATTTCATTTGTATGAAATTGTCATAATCAGCATATTAATTTGTGTGTTATCGCCAAAAATGTTTGTGATTCTGTTCAAATTTGAATCAGTTGATCCTCGAGTCCAAGTGGACATTAGTGCCAGATGTAACACAGTTCCCTCTCGGCGCTCTTCTGTGAAAGAGACAATATTCCCACTAAGCCGTTTGCATGACTAATGAAAATGAATATTCTTCTGATATTAATGTCTACATGCAGCTCTGCATACTCTGATTAACGTAACCGGTGGTGGACTGTTCAAACAGCCTCCCGCTTGGTTGGCATTGCGATACGTGCGTATATCCAAAAACCTGTTGATATCCACATTTTATAATGTTCAAAAGTAGATATGGTCTGAACACAGGCAAGAGGCTCTGAGTTGCAAACTGCAGTAAAAACCCAGAATGAGATGCATATTATGAATATACATGTCCAAAGAATGCTCCTAAAACCTGAATAATATTAGCATATCCCACGTCTTAATTGGAAAATGCTCAATTAAGAATAAGACATAACCGAGAACATTCAAACAGAATATGCTGTTTATGTGACCTATTTCAAATTCACATACTGTCATATCTGGAGTAATAGTGTGCATGAAAACATATTCATTGTAAGATACGACTATTCCTCACATCAGCCCTGCAGTGTTACAGCAGCAAAATAAAGACTCACCACTCTGGTTGGCGGTTGAAGAGAGTGCTGGAGGGGTGGAGGTAAACCACCTGCTGGTCAATCAGGGTTCGGTACCCATCCTGGGGGTGCTTCCTGGCAGAGTTCCTGAAGAAACCGCTGCAGATCGCTTTCTGGACCCGGACTGTAGCTGTTCCACACGATACCACATCCAACTTGTGTCTGAGGAACATTTAATGTTGTTTAATGTAAGATATTATGTTTGATTGAGCTTAAATACCATGATTATGTCTACGGTAATTTCTCCAATCCACAACAAATGAAATGTCGAACAAATGGTTGAAACACATTAGAACTGCATGTGCAGACTACCTGTCCATGATGCTCAGCATCTGCTTGCGGATGTCCTGAGCTCTCTTTAAGGAGCGAGCTTGGATGAAGTTCTCGAAACACCACGGGTTGGAGAACTTGTTGTTCTTCCAGGAGTTGTAGACCGCCAGCAGGGTGAGGTGGTCTCCCTCGAGCTGGAAGAACTTAGTCTTCCTCTGGTCAGCCTGGGCCTGTTTGTCCTGAAAATGGAAGGATTGAATTCAGTCCTGTGTGTCTTTTGACAACGTGCTTCGTCTAGATCTGCACCGATTGCAATTTCCTTGGCTGGTCCTGATTTTCTTTCTAAGAAACTATAACTAACAGCAAGGATCCACCACCGTTCGGAAAAATAATTTCAACCTTCCCAAAGTCCGAGTAAACAGTCAAAAAATAATCAAAATGTTATCCTCTTACTTAGTTATTGTCATCTATAGTGTTTTTTTGCACACAATTCATATGATTAGAAATGATTATAGGGTTATGCATTTTTATGTAACTATTAGCTTTGATTAAAGAAATCATTAGTAGCTGTAATTATATTAATTAATGATATTATGAGCTGCTTAGAGCTAGTGTTAGAATTTAATTAGGTCATTATTCTTAATAATTTTATTTTATATTGCTGTGAAAACATCTCCATCTGACAACTGTAGTTATTCAAGTTTCTCACCAAAAACTACATTTTACAAGCTTACATTTAAACTTAAAATTTATCATTACCCAATTTCATTGAGTAGGCTCATAAGAGGTATCATAATGCAACCTCTGTTAAAAAAAGATCTTTAGCTCCGGGTTGGCCGTTCACTGTGATTATACTGAGCAGCATCATGGGAATTAATTACAATATAATAGGTCTCTGATAAAATTAAGCATATTTAAGGTTGCAGTTGTGACAGATTGTGAGCTTTATGTCTTCTTCACTCACTGAAGAACAACCAATGATAATCAGTCTGTGTGTTGCTGCTGGAAACCGATCAATCTGTGAATCTTTAGTCGAGTGTGATACGTGTTATTTCACAAAATGTTTTAAGCATGTTGTTGCTATGTTTGTAAGTATGTTTGAACATTAAACATCTGGAGAAAAAAAAAATTTAAAGTGTGATTTATAAAAGCAAGTCTGCTGTTGGTCAGTATGACTTGTGTGTATTCATACCTTTGGTCTGTAAAAGATGTTCTGCACAGACAGCATTGACACGATGGTGAGCATCTCTTCACTGCAGCCCAGATGGACGGACATGATCAACATCTTACACAGCATCGGCTCCAGAGGAAACTCCGCCATCTGAACCACAGAAACGGGTGTAATTCAAATACGGGCAGTGATGTATAAAGACTTCTTGGTCATTCCAGCACTTCTTGCACAGATTATATGTATAAATAAAGAAATAAAGCCCTCACCCTTCTTCCCAGCCGTGTGAGTAAGCCTTCATCATCCAGAGCTCCCAGCGTGTAGAGCTGCTCCATGGCTGTGATCAGAGTCTCCATGGGAGGAGCGTCCATGAAGTCAAACGCCAGGAGGTCATTGATACCCATGGCCTGGCAAACAAAAGAAAAACATACACTGTCAATAATAGTAATGTCTGAAACAATCAGTTTAAATATTTATCATGATTGATTGTCCATAGTTAATCACAAATTGATTGTAATTTTATCTGTTCAACGTGTAACTTAAAGGGAGATTTGTCAAGTATTTAATACTCTTATCAACATGGGAGTGGACAAATATGTTGCTTTATGCAAATGCATGTATATATTACTAGAAATCAATTAACAACACAAAGTAATGGCAAACTGCAGCCCAACAGGCAACAACAGCTGTCAGAGTGCTGACTTGACTATGACTTGATCCAAACTACATGTGATTATCATAAAGTGGGCATGTCTGTAAAGGGGAGACTCCTACTGCATACAATCCATTTTTATTCACATATCTAGAGGTCAAAGGAGCCCTTTGAAAATGATCATGACAGTTTTTCCTCACCAAAATTTCGTAAGTTTGGAGAATTATTTAACCTCCTTCGTGACAAGCTAGTATGACATGGTTGGTACCAATGGATTCCTCAGATTTAGGTTTCAAATGATGCCAGTGATGCCAGTCTCTTCACTCTAGCTTTAAAACAGCCCGCTACAGGCTAAAAATTGCAAGTTGCATTAAAGAAATTAATGGCATCAAAACAAATTTGCCTTGACTTAACTATCACGTAAACTTTGATAGCCCTGCCTGAAAGAAAATATTAATAAATGGGCAACTATGTCACGAATAATGCTCAGAGTAAAACCTCCAACACCCTTGCTTCAAAAAAGCAGTTATACAGATGGAAACTGGTTCATGTAAGTGTTAAAAAGTCAGTACATCACCTTCAGAGACAGCACCGTGCTGGCTAGGTTGGTTCTCTGGATCTCGGGCACGTTGGTCGTCAGCATCTCGTCTCTGTAGGCTCTCTCTGTGTAGAGCCGGTAACACTTCCCTGGGCCGGTTCTGCCGGCTCGACCCGACCTCTGTTTTGCCTGGGCCTGAAAATACATCAGGGGGTTTGCAGTAAAGACATGTCCATCTATCAAATCATAACCAATTATGCTTTTTATCAGCATACAATAAAAATCACTGAGGTTACCGAGTAGGAACAAATGTAAAATGTGAAGGCTGTGTTAAAATGGATGGACCTGTGATATGGGAGTCACCACCAGCTGGTCGATGCCTGTCTTGGAATTAAATACGACCTGTTTAACAAAGCCGGGGTCCACCACGTAGTAGATTCCATCAATAGTGAGAGACGTCTCAGCAATGTTGGTGGCAATGATGACCTGGTGGGACACAAAGAAAAGTGAGGGGATTATTATTTATTATTCAAAAGGTATAATTTGTTCCATGCTGAACAAATTAAAAATACAAATAGATTGTCACCAATAGGTGAAGATAAATTCTATCAAAGAGTGGCAGCACATATTAAAATAAACTTTAATTCAGCAAAGATATCCATTCTCAAAGTGTTATTGTGGGACTAGAATAACAAGTAAAAGCTGGTTTCACTCTCTAAAAATACCCAACTCACAGCTTTAAACGGTAACTTAAGTGAACCATGGGGACATGCGGACAATGCTGTAACCGGCAGCCGCAAAATGAGCTGCGAGGGCAAATAAGTAGCGTCAGTGTAATGTAACGTTCACTAAAAGTGTTTGTTTTTGCGTCCGACAGGCTCAGATTGGTAATATAAGTGTCTGACAACCTGAACGGGACCATACAGAGAAATAAAACACTCTTCTTAGCTTTCGCTTGATCCGGTCTGCTTGTTATTGTGTCCAAGTCCTGCTCAAGGAGAAGTCTCATGAAATGAATATCTGTATAGTCTGGCTCAAATAAATCCCATCGAATTCAAAGATCTCATCCACATTGTGGAAATTATAAATATTTAGCCACGACATTGAGAACCTTTTAGATAACACTAAGCTACGTTTTCTGTACTCCAACACAACAAACTCTGCCTGGCTGACGCTATGGATGTATTCCTCTATTCCACCGTCTTCTTCCACCAACACATCACCTCGCCAGATTTCAGAGGGAAACTTCTACCTGAGCAAGCAAAGCGAGCTATAATGTCAGACACTTATAACAACAACCAGAATCTGTCATAACAAAAAAAAAAGTACTGTTAGTGAACATAAGTCCAGCTAGCCTGCTCTAATAGGATTATATTGCAGTCTGGGACCAGCACCAATTTCAGAAATTGTTGTCCCTGCTAGTCTGTTAGACAGAAAAACATGGGAAAATAAGATTAAAGGGTCACTTCAGTATTTTTCAACCTATGCAGTGCAGTATCTTACCTTTCTGCTGCCGGGGGGTGCCGGGTCAAAGATCCTGGTCTGCATCTCACTGGGCAGGGCAGAATAAACTGGCAGGATAATCAGTTCAGGAACGTCAGGTCCCAGTGACTTCATTCTCTCATACAGGATCTCACAAGCCGTATCAATCTCTTCCTGTCCAGTCAGAAACACCAGGATGTCACCTGGACCAAGACGAGGGAGAAAAGGAATGTTTTTATCCTAAAAGCTAATTCAGATCCCTTTCGTCCTATAGAGACATGACGAGGTTTCTTATATACAAAACAGCTTAAGTGTAACGTACCCTCTGAGACTCGCCATTACTGAGGCTGTAGCAGGCACTAAAAGCTGGAGTGAGGATGCTGATGTCATGTTAGTATGTTGAGAAGGCCATTTTCAAAGGGGTCCCTTAACCTCTAACCTCCAGATATGTGAATGCAAGCTGAGACTCCTGTGGATCCAATGGGTCCAACTGTATTCATGTGTGATGATGTTAGTCTCCATAGGAGCCATTTCATTGTAGTGAGACCATTTTCTTAAACTTGACCTCACTGTATAAAATGACCTGTGGTGACCTCTAGGATAATAACAGCCTCATGAAACTTCACAGCCACAAACTAGAGACCTGGAGCATTCAGAGGATGGATGGTTTTCCTAACTAGACTGACAATAAGGGGGTTTCTGAGCAGTTTACACAACAGAGGTGCTCACCATCTAATCACTGAAAAATGAAATTCTTGCATAAATCTCCAAGTGTCAAAAGCTTTTTAGACCAAATCACAACATGACTTTTCTGTGTTGTTCCTCAAGATCTTAATGTGGTATTATTGATTATTTTTTATCAATTATTGATATGTAAAAATGTTTAAATTTAGCACCAAACCTGTGTAACAAATGGTGCCAACTCAAAAATTGCTGCAACACCTTCAGAGACATAGTAGAGCATGAGGATGGTCATCATATACAGTACTTTAATTATAATGCCCTTATACACTTTCACAATTAATTTTAATTATTAATTAACTCATGTTTATTTCTGATATATGACTAGAACAACTTGACACAGATTCAAATTAATCTTCAGGTTCCCAGCTTTCAGATAATGTTCACCAGTTCTATCTGTTTTTGACCTGCTATCTCCCCCTAAAGATCCTCTGAACCCCCCTAAGAAAGACAAAAAACATCTAAGTGGGCCTCTTTGGGTTAATATAATCATTACTTGTCTTTGGGACTTTAAATTCAAGATAAGGAAACCTGTTTCCAACCGTACCTGGGGGCTCAGTTAGATGAATCTGCATGACTGTGATGAGGCTGGCATCCAGGTAGTCGGTCTCAGGCTCTTTGGTGTAGAGAACCTCCACTGGGAAAGTTCTTCCTGGGATGGTGAAGATGGGCGCTTCAAAGAAATACTGGGAGAATTTGACAGCATCCAGTGTAGCTGAGGACACGATCAGCTTCATGTCTTTTCGTTTCTGTATCGTCTAAAAGAGACAGAGGAAGTTATTACATGAGAAATAGCACTGTTGGTATGATTTGTGATTCTTCAAAAACATTGTATGGTTTGTAGAATATAAAAAATACCTTCTTGAGAAGTCCAAAGAGCACATCTGTGTGGATGGTTCGCTCATGGGCCTCATCCAGCATAATGAGGGAGTACAGACTCATGTCTGGATCCAGCAGACACTCCCTCTGCAGCATGCCATGGGTCATGTACTTGATCACCGTCTCTGTACTGGTGCAGTCCTCAAAACGAATGGTGTAACCCACCTAAAGTGAAGGTAAAAAATAAATGCTAACACTACAGAGAGAGAAAGAGAGGGGGGGGGAAGCTCTCACTGACAATTTCTTGGATCAGATGAAGAATCACTCACCTCTTGTCCTAGACGGCAACCATACTCCTCAGAGACTCTCTTGGCCACAGACATGGCGGCGACACGACGGGGCTGAGTACAGCCGATCTTCCCCCGGGAGGTGTAGCCTGCCTCCGCCAGGTACTGAGTGATCTGGGTGGTCTTACCGGATCCAGTTTCTCCAACAACAATCAAGATCTGATTATCGTGGACAGCCTGTGAAGAGGAATAACTCATTGGTGAGGTGTTAAATAAATAATAAAGAGTGTAATGGCTCAGTCGGTAGACATAAAGGTTAGGTAGGCTGTGATGTGTTTATTTAACCGTGGTTCCAAACTTTACACCTTTTCTATCGTTGAGTAAACTGTCGACCCATGACTAAGTGACATTTTATGGATATTTCATATGATATTCAACGCATAACAATAAGAGAACAGAACAACTGATCAATGGCCCAAATAGTGAACGCAATAATAATAGCAGGAAGTTTGTGTAAAACAATCGATTTGGACTCATTTTGAGCAGATTCCTTACTGTGAATACTGCATCAGAGATGGGTTTCCTGTTATTTTTAAGGAACTTAAACTGGCTGCGGTCGAAAAGTCAAAACAATTACATCCTAATGTCTTTTCCGAACCGTTTTTCCTTGATGGAAATCATCATGAGGTGAAGGAAAGATGTGAAGGAGAATTCATAGAGACAACTGAGGTGTTAAGAGAATCTGGCTCAACTTCCACTACAGGCTCCATAATTATGATGTGACAATGGCAGGTGTTAGTGTTGTGGGTCTGCTGCGGTGAAACCACAATATTTCGAAGATGGACTATAAAAACACATTTTCACCCCCGTGTGTTGTTAAATAGCTCTTTCAATGACAGGCGGTGTGTGAAAGAGATACAGATACACAGCTGCTTCTGCTGCTGGAACACTTTACATCAACATTTAATAAAGGATTATCTGACCTAACGAGGACAACCGGGGAAAACTATTATTTCATTACCAAGGCTGGACTCAGGAATTGGGAATGAGTCTTTATCCCAAGTAAAGGAGTTCAAGTACCTCTGGATTTTGTTTGTGAGTGAGGGGACAATGGAACGAGAGATTGGCCAGAGAATCGGACCAGCAAGGGCAGTATTGCAGTCGCTTTACTGCACCGCTGTGACAAAAAGAGAGCTGAGCTGGATAGCAAAGCTCTTGATCTACAGGTGAATCTTCATTCCTACTCTCACCTATGGTCACAAGGACTGGGTCATGATCCAAAGAATTATATTGCGGGTACAAGCGGCCAAAATGGGTTTTCTCAGGAGGGTGGCTAGTGTCTCTTAATCTTCCCGTTATGTTAATTTTATCTGTATTTTCCCTTATTGTAAAGAACTTTAAGCTGCTTTTCTTATCTACAAGGTGCTACACAAATAAAAGTTTAGCATTCAGTTTTCCAATCATTTCCCATTCATCTTTGTGCGTATTTCACCATCGATGGTACCTGAACAAGCTGTTCCTTTAGCTTGAAGATAGGCAGACTCTCTCTCTGCTGCAGGATGGAAAGTTCGGTTTTCTTGCCATACGACACCTGGTTCCCTCCGAAGGCGTATCTTTTCCACGCTGGAAGATCGATAGGCATAGCGCCGATGCCCCTCATGTTGGCAGCAATCTGTCTTCCTTCATCTGCACAGGAGAGGAAAGTTCCGGAAAAGATCCTACTATTTTGTTTATCAAGATGAACTGCAATGATAATGAACTTCCTAACAAGCTCTTTTTGTATTAGACTATGAGTCAGAGGTAGTGACCAGGGCTGGAGAAACTTGTAAAGCCACCAATGTCCCCTCAGGCTGCGGAAGACAGTCACAGTGCATTATGACTCTGTGTGTGTCAGCGTAACCTCATGGGGAAGCGAGATAATCATCTCCAGCCACGCCACCGTAACAATGTAACTGAGTAATAGGCCTGACACAAGACAGATGGTTAAATCTCATTTTCTACATTTTAAATCTCTGACACAATATAGATTGATTTTGTCCTTCCGGTTGAGAGTTTGTTCCTCTGAAAATCACAGTCAGAGCTGCACACATTTAAAACCCACAGCCTTGTTCATAAAGTGTTGTCTGGTTCACTGTACAGTCCAGGTCCTTACAGTCTGGCATGGGGTCAATCCAGTGCTTGTTGAGGCCGGTAGGGATGCAGTCCAGCTCTGCAGCTCGCGCCGCCTGCTTCAGCTCTTTCCTCTCCTTAGCAAGAGCGCTCTGCATCATGGCTGCTTGGGAGAGAGAGCCGTCCGGATTCTGATGAACGAAACGAAAACAGTAGTTGGTATGTTGATGATGATAGAGAAATATTTTATCAAACTGCATCAGAATTCATGGCATAAACATACAAATCTAAAAGGCACTCTATTTTAAATAAAGATTAATTTAAGATTAAGTACTAGGGCCGTCAAAGTTAACATGATAAAATGAATTAACAGTAACGTATTAACACCACTAATTTCTTTAATGCAACTTGTGATTTTTAGGTTGTATTTTCATATGAAACTAGAAAATCTACTGAATGCATTACCAGCCATGTTATACTTGGCGAGGCTAAATAACACTCAAAACATACAAAAATAAATTTTGCCGAGAAAAAACTGGCATAACCAAACTCAAACAGGTCCCTTGACTTCTGACCTCCAGGTGTGTGAATGTAAATGGGTTCTCTGGGTCCCCACCAGTCTCCCCTTTACAGACATGCCCACTTTATGATAATCAGTCAGTCTGGATCAAGTCATAGTCAAGTCAGCACTCTGACACACTGACAGCTGTTGTTACCTGTTGGGCTGCAGTTTACCGTGTTATGATCTTAGCATTTTTATGCTAAAGTCAGAACCTGTGAGGGTTTCTGGACAATATTTGTCATTGCATTGTGTTGTTAATTGATTTCCAATAATAAATAAATACAAACATTTGCAAAAAGCAGCATATTTGCCTACTCCCATGTTGATAAGAGTATTAAATACTTGACAAATCTCTCTTTAAGGTTTACTTTGAACGGATAAAAATGTGCAATTATTTCGTGATTCAATATTTTAATCAAATGACAGCCTTCTTCAGCTAACATTTTATGTCTTACAGCCATGGCCTAAATTTTATTTGCACTGGAGGTTGCTGTGATTCATTATTCTCTTTTAGCAACACATGGTTTTAGGTGGTGTTAAACGGAAAACATACATACACACAACATGTGAGTGAGTCACACGTCAAGTCTGGATATACAGTATATTTATTACCTACCTTTACTATTTTGACAGGGCTCATGTTCGTGCTCCATTTAGTCTGTCCCATCAGGAATGGTGGTTCCTCTTCGACCAGTTCAATTTCCAATTCTTCATCTGGGGAGAGAATAGTCACAGAAGAGACATTATCATACTGAGTAACTTTCATTTAGCAAAAATGTACAGTAAGTAAAAAGCCCTGAGTTTTACCTTCATCATCATCTATTTTGGGAAGGATTCCCGTCTCCTCATCAAATTCTGGGAACTCTTCTTTAGCAAGTACGTTGGCTGCAATCATCTGAACGGGAGAAACATACTTTTAAACTATGGTTGGATGGTTAAAAAAAAAAAAAAACAGACAAGGAAGACAGAATCTGTTTTACATGAATGTGTTCGATGAATACCTGTTTAATTTCCCATTTTTCAAGGTCAGTGATCTTGGTAAGCCGTTTGCGTTCTGATGGGTTTTCCTCTATTTCCAGCATGCTGGCTTCCACAGGGCGGTCTGGGTTCCTCATGGCTTCGTCTCCAATTCCAGTGTCCAGGTTTCTTCGCCGGTTGGGGTTCAGGTCCTCCCCTGTCTCTTGGTCCACATCCTGGCAACATGTAGGCAACAAGTGTCCATTTATTTCTAGCCAACATTTGCAAAAGCAACTATTATATTGGATGCAAGCCAAACACTGTCTTTCAAGGGCTGAGGCTGGTCTTAAAGCTAGAGTGAAGGTACCAACCATGTCATGCTAGTTTGTCAGTAAGGGGACTGAATATCACACCAAAGCTAGGCTACATCTTGGCAAGGGAAAAACCAGCATGGACCCAAGAGGTCTCTTGACCTCTGACCTCCAAATATGTGAATAAAAATGGGTTCTATGGTACCCACCAGTCTCCCCTTTACAGACATGCCCACTTTATGATAATCACAGGCAGTTTTTTCATGCAGTATAAATGTGCTATTTTCGCCTATAGTAAAAGGGTGTACTTGAATATTTCTGCATACTGGGGTCCCTAAACAGTCTTGGAATTACATAAGTTACGTATCACTGTAAAGTTTAGAATCTTGTGGATCCAATGAGCCTGACTGTATTCATGTGTGATGATGTTAGTCCCCATAGGATTGACAAAAATGAGGTTTCTGAGCAGTTTCCAGAATAGAAGAGCTTACCATCCAATCACTGAAAAAAGCAATCCTTGCATAAAGTTTTTTTAATCACAAATCACAGCATGGCTTTTTCTATGATGTTCCTCGAGGTCTTGATGTCTTAATGTGGTACTTTGAAGGTATTTTTGATCATTTTTATCAATTCTTGTTTGGTAAAAAATGGTTAAATGTGGCACAATATCTGTGTAACAAATGGTTTCAACCCAAAAATTGCTGCAACAACTTATGAGACATAATAGAGCATGAGGATGCCCATCATATACTCTACTCTAAATTAAATGAATTTTTTTTTTTTACTTATGATTTATGATTGATCTGCACCTCAAACTAATCTCCAGGTTCCCAGCTTTCAGATGATATACAGACATCCACTGCTGACTCTCCCCTAAAGACCCCCAAACCCCACCTCTACCATCTGAAAAAAGGTAGTGGACTGGTAAGAGGTTAACAAATGTTATGCACTGGAACAAGGAGGCTACAGTTTTCACTTATAAAAAAAGTCATATAATGCAATTTAAATGTTATAATCATAAGACAATGTGATCAATTTAAATTTGGTTTCATGTCATTGTCTAAAAGTGGAGAACAATGCATGATTTAGGATTCACCTACACTAACTAATCAATAGCAAATACTGTACTCCACTCCAAACCATTACTGGTTAAAATATTTTACAATGTGGGTATCTAGTATCTCCAATATCTTTTAATCAGAAAGTTAGTTTTAATGTACAAACCAACTTTTCTTCTGATCTGTTAAAAATGACTCACCTTCATGCTAAGGCTGGCTTTGGTTCCAGTGAATGACAGCACTTTGACCTTCACCTTTTGGCCTTTGGTGACCACGTCAGCCACATTGGCTATACGTCCTTCTTTGCGCAACTCTGAGATGTGTACCAGACCCTCCCAGCGCTTCCTGCAAACCGTTACAAACCACAGGTTACGATCAAGAAGAAAACACCAAAAGAACATTACAGCCAGACACTGGAAAAACAAAGCTGAACGCAACATAACAATCTAGTGGATGTTTTTGTTTTGTTAACTAAAATGTGTTCATGGCGGGTAAGACAACATTTAGCTGACTGACCTGAGGCCTTCCAGCTGCACAAAACAGCCAAACTGCATAATACTGCTGATTTTGCCGTTGTAGACGTCGCCCACAACAGGCTCGTCTGACGGAGGCCGATCCAAAAGTCTATCCCGCAAGCGGTCAGAGTCTCTATCATCCTTCTGGTTGTTGTCATCGTCTCTGCGAGGGCTCGGTGGACGGTCACTCCAGCGAGACGCTCGTTTCCTTTTGCGCTTGGGGTGTGTTTCTCCATCACGCTCTCTTGATCTGGAGCGAGAACGACTTCGCTGACGTCCGATTTGTCTGTCTGTGTCTTGACTTCTGTCACTGTGCAACTTCCTGTCTGACCTGAACAGTAAATGAGAAAAAGACAAGAACAATTATTACTCCACACAGTAAGAAAGAGACAATTCAGGTTTCACAAAAGAGTTATTAGAGTGCCAAAACATCCGTAAAAGAATAAGAAAATAAATGTGTGAATACAAAGAAAAATAAATAAGATTAAATAGAATTGGGCAAAAAGGAAATACATGAATATATATTTAGTAACTTACATGCAACAAAACCCCACCTATTTAAAAAAAATGTATATAAAGACAAAATGAACATATAAGTGTGAAAACAGATGAAAATGTTTACAGTTAATTTATGTTCCATTTTTATATTTCCACAATTATTTATTATTTAATTGCAGTTTATATTTCCACAATATTCTTTCTCTTTATATTTTCACCTATATTATTTACTTATTTGATTTATTTATCTTCATGTTTTGACATTTATTTTTAATTTTATTTATTTCACTTTATATTTCCTCACTTTTTCATTTCCTTTTGTTCCACTTTTTAAATTTACTTAATTATTTTATTCATTACTCTTTGTTTCCACATTTACTTCTGATGTATTTATTTCATATCTCCAATTTTTTATTATTTATACTTCAATGTATTATTATTATTATTAGATTATTTATTATCTTCATGTTTATGATTTATTAACTTAATCATTCTTTTTATATTTCGCATTTCTTTTTCACTTAGATTTTTTTTTTTTTTTTGTGGCAACCCTATGACTCCATAGATATCCACTGAAAGAACAAAACTCTTTTTTTAATTACCTATTATCAGAGCTTGTTCCACAGATGTTAGGCATAAGCATCTCCAGCTCCTTCATGGCTGCCGCTGCGACCTGCTCATCGTCTTTATCTGTGTGGCGTGGTGGAATCTGATGGAGAGGTAAGAAACAGTGACAACAGCTTCACAAACACTACAAAGTGTGAACTTTACCTACTTACAAAGAGTTGTATTTCATCTTAGAGGTTTGCCAGAAGATACAAGGGTTCAAATGAAAATGAGAAGAATGCCTTTCCCCACTTTAAGAAAAAAATATAAATATCATAAAATGAGCCTTACCATCCACACAGGATCATCTGGTTTACATAAAGCTGGGTATTTCTCTTTCAGCTTGTCCTTCTCACTCCTTGGCTTGACGTCTGGTCGATGAGCTGTCATACAAATCAGTGAAGATGTAATTTAACAGTAGGCATAAAGTATAAAACATTAACATAAGCTATTGTTACATAACATATATTTAAAGTTTTTGTACCTGTACTCGTAGATGGTGAGGGTCGCATGGTATGAATAAGTCTAAGTAGATTACCAACAAAGGTATCCTGAAAAAAGAAAAGTGGATTTAAATACAATGCAACAGCAACAAACATGGAAATGGAGGTGTTTGTTTGGCTGCACACTTACTGTAAAATCGGCTCCATTTTCAGTCAGAGCTGCTTTGAATTGCTCAAATGATGGGTGTTTTTCGGCCAGACTGATGATAAATTCAGCTGTAAAACAACTGGTGATTAGCTATTCATGCCAACTTAGACACTGATAGTTAGCATTAGCACACCTGTGTCTTATTAACCAATGGCAGGTTAGCTCGCTAGCTAGCTCTGTAGGTCAGAAAGCAATGCTGTCGTGCAGCGTAACGTTACCCAGATCTTTCTCGTGTATTCCCAGATGATTCTCCAACTCCGTGCACACTTTTGACACTAAAGATAAATATTCAAGACGTTTTATTTCGTCTGAAGCAGCCATTTCTCTGGTATACTCTGACTTGACCGGAAGTTGTTCTTCTTCGCCTTCAGTAGTTTGAGCACTAACGGAAGTGTCGCAGTGCTGCTGCCCTCTACCGGCCAACAGGCAGATAACAGTATGCACCCAGTAAAACCTGAGTGGTGGAATGTAATCAAGTACATTCACTCAGTTACTCTGTATGTAAGTACAATATTAAGGTACCTATTAGAGTAGTATTTTATTAGATTATTTCTAATTCATCCTCCTTTATACTTCTACTACTCCTCTACTCCCCTACATTTATTTGATAAGTTACTTTGCAGATTTATATTATTTATACAAATAAAAACATAAAACACATTATGTATTATTGTAGATTAAGCTACCCAGTAGTATATAAAAAAAAAATCTAAAATTAGTCCAACCTTTAATAGTGACGTTTATACATGAATGCACCACTAATCATAATCCAGTTATATAATATGATTCTGAAATGGGCCAGTTTGCAAAAATGAGTAATTTTCACATATGGTATGGTTTAAGTATAGTTTGATACTAATACTTACATTCATTTAAATTTTGAAAGCTAGTACATTCACTCGAGAACTGTATTTAAGTGCAATTATGAAGTACTAGTACTCAATTATATCCATTTTATGCTGCTTTATGCTTCTACTCCACTACTTTTATTTGATCAGTTACTAGTTACTTTGCAGATTTAGATTATACAAAATATAAACCAACTCATAAATTAGGGTGTATTATTATAGCTTAAGATACCCAGCAGTAAATTAAAAAAATAAATAGTCGCACTTTAACTAGTGAAGTTAATGAATCACTAATTCTAAATCAATAAAATATAATATCTATGATTCTGAGAGTACTTTTTGTCCTACTTTTGGTACTTTAAGTATATTTTGATGCTAATACTTTAGCACTTTTAAGTAAAACTTTGAATGCAGGACTTTTACTTATAACAGTTACTGTTGTATTGCATTGTTTACAACTGTAAGTAAAAGATCTGAGTAATTCTTCCACCTCTGCTAAATACATTCATTCAAGTGCTGAACCTAAGTACAATTTTGAGGTACTTGCATGCGACTTATACTTAAACTCCTCTACATTTCAGAGGCTAATACTGTATTTTTTCTAGTATGTAGACAGTACTATGTATTTGGAGGCTACAGTATGTAGTTACTTTATAAATTAAGGGTTATATATACACAACATGGAATTAAATACAATGCATTGTTGTAAATTATTCAACTCAAATTTGAATATAGCAATAGTTAAATTGAAATGAGCGGCATAACATTGCAAAATTTTGGATTCAGCACTTGACAGCAATCAAAGGCCCATCCGTCCTCTCTGTATTGAGCTGTCATTTGCTTAGACAAGTTTAACATACACTGATCAGCCGTAACATTAGGTCAGCATGGACACCCTGACCGGTCTGTGGCTACACAGCTCCATACACAACAAACTGGGATGCACTGTGTTCTGACACCTTTCTATCAGTAACAGCATTCATTTATCAGCAGCTCGAGCTCCAGTAGCTCTTCTATCAGATCTGACATGGGCCAGCCTTCGCTCCCCACATGCACCAGTGAGCCTTGGCCACCCAGGACCCTGTCGCTGGTTCACTGGTTTTCCTTCCTTGGACCACTTCTGGTAGGTCCTGACCACTGCAGACCGGGAACATCCCACAAGAGCTGCAGTCTTGGAGATGGTCTGACCCAGTCGTCTAGCTATCACAATTTGGCCCTTGTCAAAGTCACTCATGTCCTTCTGCTTGTCCATTTTTTTAAGCTTCCAACACATCAGCTTCAAGGACAAAATGTTCACATGCCCCTAATATATCCCACCTACTGCCAGGTACCATTGTAACAAGATAATCAATGTTATAGTGGTCATAATGCTGTTAATGTTACGGCTGATCGTGTATATTGGTTTTATGTGAAGCAGACAAGATCAAATACAGTATAACATGTTAGTGAATACCACAATTTAACATTATATTGACATTCAAACCCATTATTGAGCCTGGTTTAAAGAAGGATCCATGCGGTTGGGTTTTTAATGTCATTTTTGAAATTTTCATCTTATTTTGGGTTTTTGTTGGTTTTTGTGTGGCTTTGGTAACGGACAGCTACAACACCACAATCCTCCCTCTCAGGACACTAACTCTGTATCTACTGTAGCTTTTCATCTAGTTTGTGTTCACAAGAAAATCCAAGGGGATTAAGAAAATTTAGCATTTAATGACACGTTTTCACTGGTGAATATATCAAAGCAACGTCTCAGATACACAGAGGAGTGAGTGAAAGTTGTCCAAGCCATAGTACAAAATCTATCTTAGATATACGCTGTTCACACCTTGAGGTCTGACACGTAAAACGAGGGAAACATAAAGACTCCATTGTGATCCTTGCAGTTGTATTTAGGCATAACATTATGCTATTACAGTTTACAGAGTCTGAATAAATAGTGACCATTTTAGTCCACCGTTCTGCAGAATCTCCTCACAGATTAACTTTTAAACTTCAGTCCAACAGGACAGAAGTGGAACGTTTATTTTAATTCCTGTGTTAGTGCTATGAAAAGTAAATGGCTCCGGGTTTCCTAAAATAATGACGCTAAAATTCCCAGACAGGTTAAAGTAGGAACTTCTGGTGGGAAAATGTACAATGTGTACAAATTTAAAGGAGTGATGATACAAACTCCAACCGCCAGGGTCCGATCACACGTCCGGTGCTGGTACAGGTCGACGCACCGGACTTTATCATCACCGTCAAAACATTTCTGTTCTGTATTTGTGCGGTCACGCGAATCAACGGCGTCTGAAGGCACGAGAGATTCTCCAAGCGTTGGGTTCCTCGTAACGGTTGTAGAGGGGTTCGAGCCGCTGTTGTTTCTTCTGCTTGCTGAGGCGCGTGGGGTCGGACACTTTGAAGAAAGCCGGTGAAAACTCCACCAGCCAGCGAGGGTCGATGGTGGTCACCTCCCGCATGTACTCCTTGGTGGTCAGCACCAACTCATGGTACACAACCCTGAGGATGAGAGACGCAGGATATCAAGTTAAACAAAAATAGCAGTTATTAAAAGGACACATACTTCTTGTTTGACTGAGGTGTTGTCGTACCACTCAGGCTGGCGGTTGAACAGAGCACTGGAGGGGTGGATGTACACAACTTGCTGGTCTATTAGGGTGCGGTAGCCCTCCTGAGGATCCTTTTTGGCTGCATTCCTGAAGAAGCCACTGCAGATGGCTTTCTGGACCCGGACTGTGGCTTTACCACAAGATACCACATCCAGTTTATGTCTGAAGAGAAGAGAGCATGTTGGAGGTTCATGAGAAACAGGAAATATTAAAAGGCAGGTCCATTACTTATAGGTTTTTATTTATCATTTCTATCATTATATCATAAGCATTCAAAAATGTGATCAAAATACGTACGTTTTTGCATCAAAATGCTAATTTTCTCTCTAAAAACGCTTTTCCACATGACCTGATATAGGTTTCTTCATGATGACGTGAGTACCGGCACAATACTAAGTAATGTACTGCTGTGGACAACACACTTGTCCAGATCTGAAAGACATACAATAACGCAAACTAACCGATCGAATAATGTGAGCCCTAGTACTAGCTGAGTCAAAGTTTGGAAGTAACTGAAAGGGATAGTTTATATTTGTAGGGTTGTATGTGTACTCCTGTTTTCTGTGAGGTAAAATTACTGTTTTTGTCAAAGGACTCTGGTGGCTTTGAAGAGAGCAATATAACAGCTTCCCCATAAAAAAAAGTGTTGTCTGATGGTGACATAAAGCAGCTGTGGACGGGAGCAGCAGGAAAACATATTTTAGCCACCTAAAAGATAAAAAATCAACATCAGTTTAAGTGAATGCTAGAATATTTTCACCGCCTAACTTTGCTGTCAGACAGCCCCTTTCAACAGGGGAACTGAAGCCGTTTTTTTGGGGTCTTCAAAGCTGCCAGACTCCATCCACAAAAATGGTAATTTTACCTCAGAAAATGGGAGTACACTTACAACCGCACTTAAAAAAGTCTTAACTAACCCTTTCAGTTATTTCCAAACTCAGTTAGCACTAGCAGCCACATTATTCATAACCTTAATGATTAATTTGAAAAAACTGGAACAGGATGCAGATGGGCCCTTTAATGTTATTTCCGATTCAGTCGCTAACGTGTGCTGTGGTTCTGCCCTGTCAACTTGACAGTTATACCTGTCCATGATACCCAGCATCTGTTTGCGGATGTCCTGGGCTCTGCGCAGGGAGCGAGCCTGGATGAAGTTCTCGTAACACCACGGGTTGGAGAACTTGTTGTTCTTCCAGGAGTTGTAGACCGCCAGCAGGGTCAGGTGGTCTCCCTCAGGTTGGTGAAACTTTGCCTTCTTCTGGTCAGCCAAGGCCTGCTTGTCCTTTTAACACAGGAAGAAAAAGAAGTAAAGAACCGAGGGAAAATGAACAATTAAGGAGCTTCATGATTGGATCTTTACTCTGGGAAAATTAAGATCAAATGACCAGTAGAAAAACTGCCAAATGGCAATTAAAAAAATAAAAAGAAAAGGAAATTCAAAACTGCATGGACAGATCTTTAACTTGCTCTCTGAGTGTAAAACCCAGACACCAATTAATTATTAGAAAAAACAGGGCTCCTTTTTAAAAATGTTGGTCCACAAACGGCTAACTTGCTAGCTTGTCTGTCCACTAAGCAGAGACAGAGCAAGTAATTCAGTTTTTATTCGGTCATATCAAATATAAGGTTTGGTGGTGGACATACTTTAGGCCTGTAGAAGACATTCTGTACAGACAGCATTGACACGATGGTGAGCATCTCCTCACTGCAGCCCAGATGGACGGACATGATCAACATCTTACACAACATCGGCTCCAGAGGAAACTCCGCCATCTAAAGGAGATACAAAGAGAGGAAAATATTTAAATAACTGGAGCGCTGGCCGTGGTTACAGTTAAACATAACATTACAGTGCTGTACAGTTAAACATAAAAATAAAAACAACACAACAGACCAACTTAAAACCAACAGGATAAGTAATAAAAGTGTTAAGACTGATAGGAAAGGTAAAAAGGATTAAAATCAGCATCTCTCATGCCAAGGCAAAAGCCAAGGAATAAAAGGTTGTTTTGAGGTTTAAAATCAGGCAGTGTGGGGGACAGCCCAACATGTGGAGGCAGAACGGACCAGAGCTTTAGAGCTGCAACTAAAAAGGCTCGGTCACCCCTGAGCTTCAACTCAGACCACGACAGTCAGGGGCAACTGGAGATCCACTGATTAAATCCTGATCCTGATTAAGATCCTGATTAAAGAGCGAGACGTTGGAGCTTGCCCATTTAACGATTTATGTTACTAGTAAAATCTTAAAGATCAATCCTAAAATGCGCAGGAAGCCAGTGAAGAGAGGCCAGGACAGGAGAGATGTGCTCACGTTTATGAGTACCAGTTAAATAACGAACTGCCGCGTTTATTTGTCCATTTAACCCCGAGATTCTTCACAGAAGGAGAAAAGAAAGGTCCATGATAGGGTCCTTTCTGCCTCTGCCCCTTTCTGTATTTTCTTTTTTATAGTATATGTTTTAATTTATTTGGACATAGTGTGTTTGGGCAGACTAATGGACTTATGGCATATGAAATGTATTTCTCTTAATCAGCTAAACTGTATGACATCATAAAATCTGATTTATGTAAATAGACATCAGTTAAATTGTCCATTTGTAAATGATCAAATATCAGCATTTTTATCTGCAGTTTGGGATGTATCCCATAAATATTACTGTCAATGTGTACTTTATTTTTTATTATTTATTTTTATTTGAATCTATTTTTTAATCTTCTTTTTTAAAATGTAATATCTTTGTTTTTTGCTCTTCGCCCTTTTTGCATCCGATATGAGTGAGGGTTGGGTGGAAAATACCAAACTATGGAAGGACAATCATTTACATTTGTGCTCTGTTTCAGTAAACCCGATGTCAGACCCAATAAATTATTATGAAAACAAATTTAGATTATTAATTGGAACAATGCTAACAATGACAGTGAACGGCATAAAAGCAGCCAGACACTGATGCATTATGCGTTTCTTCAAACTACGAAGCGCTTCAATGTGATGTGGTGTAGATTTATTCTCTTCGTCTTTGCAGCCGAGAGAAACTACCCAGTAAAAGAATCCCTCACCCTTCTTCCCAGCCGTGTGAGTAAGCCTTCATCATCCAGAGCTCCCAGCGTGTAGAGCTGCTCCATGGCTGTGATCAGAGTCTCCATGGGAGGAGCGTCCATGAAGTCAAAAGACAGGAGGTCATTGATGCCCATGGCCTGGTGGAGGAAACACAACATACACGTTTTATATGAATAACTGCAAATGATTTGAACGTTTAGCTCTAGCTTGTGGTCTTTATTTCTCTACAGTACTCAGATGCTCTGCATTGCAACCCTGTGTACAAGAGCAGAGACTTCTCTTTGATGAGTTATAATCTTTAAACTATGATTACTTTAACAAATAATGGGTGTAGGAAAAGTTACATTTAAGATGCTTTAAAGGAAATGACCACTTGTATATCGATTAGAGCTGCAATGATTAATCAGTAAGTTGTCAACTATTAAATTAATCAACGATTTTGATTAGCGATTAATCAGTTTGAATCTTTTAAGAAAAAAAAACATCAAACTTCTAAATGAGAGCCACATTTAGCAATAGCAAAACATCTGTTTACAAACCCTTACACAAGTCATGCAGTATAATCCAAGTCTCATTTATCCACTCGTAAACTCACTACTTCACAAACATGCATTTTTACCAAAATCATTGCATTTTTGCATGCTTCATGCATGAAACGGTAGTGGAGGAAGTGTTTTAAATGGCAAGATTTTGATGAAGATGCATGTCTTTGGGAAGTAGTAAGCATACAACTGGATAAATGAGACTTAGATTATACTGCATGAGTTGTGTGAGCATTTGTAAACAGATGTTTTGATATAGTTTTGATATTAGTTCCTGCTTGAGCGTCCATAAAAGCTCCTCTGTTGTCTCTGCTACATTTCTACCTGGTTCACACACTAAACACACGTTCTGTGTAGGATAAGAAGTATGCGTAGCATGTTGGTTGCAGAGTGACAGCTTACCTTCAGAGACAGCACAGTGCTGGCCAAGTTGGTTCTCTGGATCTCGGGCACGTTGGTCGTCAGCATCTCGTCCCTGTAGGCTCTCTCTGTGTAGAGCCGGTAACACTTCCCTGGACCCGTTCTGCCGGCTCGACCCGCCCTCTGCTTGGCCTGGGCCTGCAATTGAAAACAGATATTTTGAAAAGAGAAAAGATAATCAACTACTGCCATTACATTCTCTGCGATATCAGAAAACATTTAGTGTTCTTCTCCTGCAATTAGGGATGCTAATAATTAACCGTTTCACCGATAACCGACATTGAAGCATTTTAACTGATTAACGCTATCAGTTAAAGGGTTAAAAGAAATATGAATAATTAATTAAAAACCTGACAAACTCAGAGGAGCGGCTCATTACTTTAAGGAGAGAAGCTGGTCCACATTAAGAGAGAGCTGGAGCAGATACAGGAAGTTGCCTCTGGACTTCCAGCTGAGGAGTTGTAGCTTGTAACCTCGTAGCATTTATTCACCGACAAATAAACTGTACACACACTGTCTGCTACAGCTACGTTCACAGACATAACGCCACCAACAAACCCACACTCACAGCTGCCACACACATGGTCTTTTAGAAACTCGTTGATGTTACACTACATTGAGCCTGAAGCCACCAACAACACTAGCAGCTACTGGAGTGAAGCCTTTTACGGGGAAAGCAGCTGCATGCCAGCGACACTACACCCAGCACCATGGCTGCTACAGTAACTCTCCTGACGGTGAACTGGAGACAGTGAAGGCAACACCGTGGCTGCTACAGCTGACGGTGAACTGGAGACAGTGAAGGCAGCACCGTGGCTGCTACAGTAACTTTCCTGATGGTGAACTGGAGACAGTGACGGCAGCACCGTGGCTGCTACAGTAACTTTCCTGATGGTGAACTGGAGACAGTGACGGCAGCACTGTGGCTGCTACAGTAACTTTCCTGATGGTGAACTGGAGACAGTGACGGCAGCACTGTGGCTGCTACAGTAACTTTCCTGATGGTGAACTGGAGACAGTGAAGGCAGCACTGTGGCTGCTAGAGTAACTCTCCTAATGGTTAACAGCTGTCTGTTGTGCTCATATACTGCAGCTGGCTCACCGGCACTAATATTTTTGGTTAACAGGTAACAGTATCAGTAAACGAGGGTTGGTTAACAGTTATGAAAATTTCTTAAAATTAGCATCCCTACCTGCAACATCATCATAAATCTATTGTACCTGTGAGATAGGAGTCACCACCAGCTGGTCGATGCCGGTCTTTGAGTTGTACACTTTCTGCTTGACAAAGCCAGGATCCACCACATAATAGATCCCATCGATGGTCAGAGAGGTCTCTGCAATGTTTGTGGCAATGACCACCTACAGGCAGAAATATAAAGATCATTCCATATTGTCAAAAATATATACACAACATTATTGCCTATTACACTCAGCCTTGACCTACTCTTGTGACATTTTACCTCATACATTAGTTTTAGGAACAACAGTGAAGGTCAGTAAAGTGAAGCAAAAAAGCAAACTTTAAAGAAACTATTATAGGAGGCCAGCTGAAAATCCAGCAGGCGTGCCAAAACATGCATTTAACCAGTATTGTTTCTTAGTATTTGTTTAGACTGCACACATTCTTTTGGTTAGTATAATTTCCAGTAACAGGCACAGTGTGGTTTTATCTACCTGTGCACTTGGACGACAGGATTCAGACAAAGAGGGCAAATAAGGCTCGGATCATGTCACAAACTTTAGTTATTACAGTTAGCCAATGTTATTGTTTGACTCTTTTCATTTAATCACAACACGCATCTGGACCAAATATGGATTAGTTTTTATTTTTTTTAAGCTTTTACTTTTCTATTTCATTTTAGTTTCAGTTAGTTTTCAGAGCGTTTGCTAGTTTTACTTTAGTTTCAGTTTTTTAGGAAGGTTTAGCTTACCCTAATCCTAACCCTATACATACAGAATGCATGGTTGGACAACTGTGTAGGAACGGCCAAAATGTTTACATCTTTTCTGATTTGTGTATCAACTTGAGTACAACATCACTATCACCTCAGAGGGAAACTTGTCACCTGCAATTTTATCCCAACCCCAGCTGGCATCTACTACAATATCTAAATCATGCTCTTGTTATTTCATTCAATAAGACCAGACTGAATGTGAAGAACAACAGGGAATAAAGGTGAAGCAAGTAGCACCATCTACTGGACAGTCTGCTAAATGTCTGTAATTCAATGTCGTCAGAGTTGACAGAAATTAATGCAGTCTCTTTTTTTCATGGTCGCTAAAAAAACTAAAACTGAAATTAATTTCCTTCATTTTTACTTTAGTTTTTAACCAGGCAACACTGTTTCAGTTTAGTTCCAGCTTTTCTTAAAGGATAATGTTTTTATTTAGTTTCAATTTACTACTTTTCACTGCTTATTTTCATTTTAGCTTCAGTTTTAGTTTACAACAACAACCTCGCTACTGTCTGAATATTTTGCAGGACATTACAAAAAGATGACTATTTATAGAAGTAGCCCAGAAAGATTAAGAATAAAAATTACACTGTTTCCAGTCATCAAACAATAAAAAAGACAATGTGCCAAATGAGATTCATTGCAACAGAAACTTAGTAGATATGTATATTCCCACATGTTTGAAGGCATACTATTCAATATGGGCACCTTTCTGCTGCCTGGGGGTGCCGGGTCAAAGATCCTGGTCTGCATCTCACTGGGCAGGGCAGAATAAACTGGCAGGATAATCAGTTCAGGAACATCAGGTCCCAGTGACTTCATTCTCTCATATAGGATCTCACAAGCGGTGTCGATCTCTTCCTGTCCAGTCAGAAACACCAGGATGTCACCTGGACAGAGACGAGGGAGAGTTAGATTCTGACACTGATTGGTGTTTGAGTCTACTTGTGAAAAGGACCCATGTGTGTGTGTTTAAGATTTTAAAATCCTACCTGGAGGTTCGGTCAGGTGGATCTGCATAACAGTGATGAGGCTGGCATCCAGGTAGTCTGTCTCAGGCTCTTTGGTGTAGAGAACCTCCACTGGATAGGTTCTTCCTGGGATGGTGAAGATGGGCGCTTCATAGAAATACTGAGAGAACTTCACGGCGTCCAGTGTGGCTGATGTCACAATCAGCTTCATGTCTGTGCGTTTCTGTACAGTCTGAGATAGACAACAAAAAAAAACAATACTCGGCGTCTCTTTTACTCCACTCTCACAAGTAACCCACCATTTCCCCCCTGGATGTATGAATACTCATCTTGCTCACCTTCTTGAGCAAACCAAAGAGAACATCAGTGTGGATCGTCCTCTCGTGAGCTTCGTCCAACATGATGATAGCGTACTGGCCCAATTCAGAGTCGATCAGACACTCTCTTAGCAGCATACCATCCGTCATGTACTTGATCACTGTCTCAGGGCTGGTGCAGTCCTCAAAACGGATGGTGTAACCCACCTAAAGCAAAGCAAATTCAAATTAACCATCTTGACATGAAAGTGATTATAAAATATCAATGTTGTGATCATTACATGGGAACACAGTAATGGAAGAATCACTCACCTCTTGTCCTAGACAGCAACCATACTCCTCAGAGACTCTCTTGGCCACTGACATGGCGGCAACACGACGGGGTTGCGTACAGCCGATCTTCCCCCTGGTGGTGTAACCCGCCTCCGCCAGGTACTGAGTGATCTGGGTGGTCTTACCGGACCCAGTTTCTCCAATCACAATCAGGATCTGGTTGTCATGAACAGCCTGTGACAGATTAACACAAAGAACAAATCAGTCAATCATTCAATTACAATGATGAATGTATACGACTGTTTCCGATTCAATCATTTCCACTCCTGAGCATTATAAAATCCAAAAGTCAAAATATATTGAAAAAGGCAGATGTAAGCATTTCCAAAATTGATTTTATCTAATGAAATATTGGATTAAATCCACATTTGTTAGCGTTTAGCCTTTCAAAAACATTACCACTGTCTTCAAACAACTGTTTTTTCTCCCATGTCTCACTCATACCGACACTGGTTATATTCATTAAAAACTACCTCATTTAATCCGAGCCGACTTTATTCAACTTGAGACTTTTTCAAGGATTTTAAATTGTTTTTAGGGTGATGAAATCATAAAATACAACAACAGCTTCATTCGAAAACCCCAATAGAAGGTTCAAATGCAAAAAAAAAAAGACATTAAAAAAAAAAAAAAAAAAAAGTGAACACAAGTATAAGAAAATGACGCTACAGACGATAAAACCACCTGCACTGTGGCATTGGTACTGTGTTTTTTCATTCAGCCATTTCTGTAGGCGTTGTATAATATCATACTCCTTTAGCAGCAGTGAAAAACTACCTAAAAGGAAATATGGTCACATTTACATTTGGCAGATGTTTCCATTCAACACATCTCAAAGCATAAAAGCACTTTCGCATCAACATCTGCTTCTAAAAAGGATATTCACATTTCCAACAGAGCCTAATCAGGCTCGATTCTAAACTCCCATGTGAAGCAACCAACTTAATCTGTGAAAAGCCTGCCTTCAGGTGTTGTTTTTAGATCTGCAACAAACCTGAATGAGCTGCTCCTTCAGCTTGTAGATGGGCAGGCTCTCCCTCTGCTCCAGGATGGAGAGCTGGGTCTTCTTTCCATAAGAGGCCTTGTTGCCTCCAAAAGCATGCTTCTTCCACTCTGGGATGTCATTGGGCATCATGCCAATGCCTCTCATGTTAGCTGCAATCTGCCTTCCATCAACTGTAAAAGAGGAGTACAAGTGTGCTTGATAATGACATAAAAGTTGTTTTAATGTTTCAAATAAAGTCTCGTCATCAGTCGCTACATCGCTGCCAGATCTGTATATTTTGGCAGGAGTTGAAGATTAATTATACGCACATCATGTAGGCGTGAGGCTATCAGAAAAGAAAAAGATAATGCCTGCACACGACTCCACCATCCTGCTTGGATGTTCGTCAGGTCATCAAAGTGTTTGAAAAAGTGGAAATCATACCCATATTTCTACAGATAGCATACCAATAGGCAAACAAGCTTTACGACGACAGGTGTAGTATCCAAAACACCAGCATGACAAAAAAAAAAAAAAAAGACAATCTGATAATGTAGATAAAAACAGTAGTGCAAAAGCCATACTTCTAAACATTATACTTCTAAATATCAAATATATGCAAACTTGCCAACCCTCACGATTTTCCTGGGAGACTCCCATTTTTCATCGCCCTCTCCCGGCTTCCACCCAGGGTCACGGTCACAGTTCTCCTGCATTTCTTCCCATTTCTGACAAATTTTCACACTTTATCTTTTCCTTATCTCTGCCTGTTTCTGGAAATGAACAGTGTGTATAATCTCAACTGTTTCACCCAACAAAGACACATGTACATGTGTATATTATTTTTTAATTTTTACAAATGTGTTACAGTATGTAAATATAACTGTATTTATAGGAAAAACCATCATAGTACAACCACCGTTTTTGTTTTAGAGAAAATGTTCAATCTCATACTCTTGACAACAGGACAACACCCACCCTTGGAAACTGTCTAGACCACCTGGGGCCATGGAGGGGGACAGAAGAACACTGAACCATGGCCAGACTATTCCATCCGAACAGATACGGGGCAGCAGGAAGCCAGATAACCATCTCCAGTACTGGCAAGCCTGAGGGGTGCTGCCTGCCATCATGGAGCAGGTCTCATGCGTGACAGACTGGGCTGTGGTTTTGATAAAGTGGGGCAAACACGCAGATTGTCTTCCAAACTGGACTGAGCCAAAAGTAAAGATAAAACTCAAATATATATTTAAATAAAATCTGAAGACTGAGGTTAACATAATCAATATGCTAATTTTCAGCTGGCAGATGTTTTTATGGCTGCAGAGGGATTTGATGAATCATACTTCAGCATCGACATCTGTGACTTAGATATCACTTAATGTGCACATCTGATGGATTTCTTACCGTCTGGCAGCGGGTCGACCCAGTGTTTATTCAGCCCCATGGGGATGGAGTCCATTTCTGCCTCCCGAGCAGCCTGCTTTAGCTCTCGCCTCTCCTTTGCCAGAGCGCTCTGCATCATGGCGGCTTGAGACAGAGAGCCATCTGGATTCTATGACCAGAGGGAAACACAGGACAGTGTTTAGTTTATCGACCAAACATCGGGATCGGCTGATATTCGTCTTGTTGCCTGCCATCAGCCTATCTGCAAATAAGATGCCATTCGCCGATGGCAAAGGCCAATGTGTATCTGCTGTCACGTCAATTTTGCGGCAGCTAAATGTTGTGTTGGTTATTCACGGTCAGACTCCGACAACAGCAACCAGCTGCTTATTCAGAAAAGATGATACTGGTTGGAGACGATTCTGGCACAATGTTCAAGGCAACGAGTGCTGTGCCCAAGTGTAGTTTGTTTACAGTATGCAGCAGTCCGTCGCCCATATCAGGATCCAGTACAAAGTAAGGAGTGCAGCAGCAGCAGCACGTCAGGCTGCCGCACGCCACCGTGATCCCGTCATGACTGAAGAGACGAGGCAGCGAGGCGACTGCGACAGTAGAGTAGCATCCTGCTGCCTCTAGTCCACTAGAGTATCGATAAAAAACAGGTTTTTTTTTGGATAAAAAATAAAATTGCTAAAATGGGTCAACAAATATTCTTGGGGTTAATATATGGGCGGTCCATCCAAGTAACGTCTGCACGTCTGTATCCAAGTAACGTCTGCACAGCGTGTGCACAGCTAAAAGTTTGTAATCACTTTTACATTAAATTTATTTCACAAAACAAATATTTTTTTGGCCTATGCAAATGCTGATACATTCTTCTCATTCAGTGGGCAGTAGTATAGCAGCAAAAAGACTTTTGAAGCTGTTATTTAAAAAAAAAAAGATTTTTCATGTGAAAGGTTATAATAAACGGTGTTTCATAGATTTGTAAGACTAACCTTGTGTTCATTCAAAGACAGTGCAATGAAATGTTTTAAAAGTTCAGTTACTTTTATTGTCTTTGTTTCTCTAGCACAAAATGGTAATAAATAAACAAAAGCAAAATAAACAACAAGAAATCTGTATCAGCCAAATTGTTATCGGACCAGAATTTCCCCAATTGGCGCATCCTCAATATTGACCGTCACTGAAAATGTGTGTTGAACAGCTCCTAAGTCAACTAGATAAACAAATTATTTTTCCAGATAGGAATAATCAACTTTTTCTAATAACTGTTCTTCTAAATATTTTAGCTTCCTCCACAAAGTTGACGCTGACAGAGCAGATGGAATTTGACACTTAACTGTCAAAATAAAGTCTAAACTTTACTGCACTGTTGTCTCTCCTCTGTGTATTTAGCGAGATATGTGATAACATGTTCAGATATACAGTATAACTGTACCTTTACAATCTTGACTGGGCTCATGTCCATGCTTTGTTTGGTGTGTCCCCTCAGGAATGGAGGCTCCTCTTCAACCAGCTCAATTTCCAAATCTTCATCTGAATGACAATGAACAACAGCATCAATGACCAAGCAGTCCGCTAAGCCATATAAATCATATTTCATAAAGCAAGACATTAGCCTTAGAGTCTACAGCCATGCTAGCATCTCTGTGCATAAGGCCTTTCCCAATTCTTAATTTGTATGGCTCAACTCATTTCCTCGCGTTTTAGTCTCGCCCATGGGCGATGCGGAGAGAGGAAGCGAGGAAAAATGTTTTTAGAGAAATGGACATCCTTTCCTCTGTAGTGCCACTTGAAGCTGCATCCATTTCTTTTGATGGCATCAGCTGATCAGAGCTGAATCAGCTGTCAGTCGGCTTTAACAGCTGTTTACGTCTGAACTGTACAAATACTAATAAAGACACAGAGTTATCAGTGTTTTCTCTCTGTTACCTGTTTAACAAACACCTGCAGTCTGTATTTATACTGTGTGCCGAGTCCTGCTTAGAGGCTCAGCAACCACTTCCACTGACACAATGCGTTATATTATTCATTATTAGCATTTGTAGTTATTGATATTCTCACACAAATTATTTATTAGGCTAAATGTTGAAATGATGTAACTCATATGGGGCCCAACACTCAGGAATCATCAGCCTCACATGTAACTGATAGGAATAATGATAAATGATGTAAAAGGTGTAAAAGACAAACCCTCCTTCTCTCTCTGACTTTAATACTGTCCTTAATAAAAGTTAATGGGGGAAATAGAGCATGAAAAGATAAATCTTTCTAATAATTGAAGAAAATTGATTGGCGACATTGGTTGACAGATCTTATAAATCTCTTTCAGTAACAGGCTGCTTCATCCTTGTATGAAGGAGAGATACTGCAGGCTTTACCATCAACATGGTGCGTTTGTTATTCAGGCCGACAATCAACACAGATTTTAACTGGACGGTGAATCAGAAGACAAACGGCAAAACTGTTTATCTGTCATCTGTCTTCACTTCGGTATGAAACTCCAGTGATGTTGACGTGTACCAAATCAGTCTGGTCGGCACAGCATCCAATCAAGTCACTGATATCTAATAAAGGGGTGTGTCGGTCGGTAAAAAACTTCCATGAAGGATACACCGGTGTATCCTCGCTTATGGCTCCTCCGGTAAGCCTCCTCACTCTTCAAGATGCATTTTAGGAATTTGGATGTCTTTTAAGATGGAGCACTGAGATCAACTTCCGGGTCACAAGCCGGAGGATTGAGGAGTGAGGAGGCAAAAATAAAATTAGGAAATAAGATGCAGCTTTAGACTCAAAGGTGCTTTGAGCTAAATGCTAGGAGGTATCATGTTCACCGTGCTCACTCGCTTATGCTGTGTCTCCATTCACACACTACCATACTTAAACTTGCTATTTACAGCTCAGAGGTGTGTTCACTCTGGTACGATGCAGTGCACAGCGAGTACCCCGATGCTGCACTCCATCTATGCTACATAGCGGAAAGGGAGGGACCAACAACCAATTTCAATTTTGTGAAAATGTCAAGCGAGGAACCTGTAGCGGTTGCAACTGGAAGGTCAAACGCTATAGTTATACATGTGGGGTTTTTTCCACCAAGTACTACTGCACTATTGTCGCATGGAGGCTATTATTGGGTTAATTTATCTGTTTTTTAATTTCATTACTATTGATACAGCATGATGTCCATGGCTGACACAGCTTTAGTTTAATGTGTTAGCATGCTAACATTTTAACACACTTAACAGTATTTTGTGAAGTCACGAGAACCCTGTACTGTGTATGTTTTTTCCTACTATCTAATGACACAAACAGGTACTGTGTGATCAAACTGGATCTGCATTGGATGGAAAAGACCTAATTTCTTACCCTCTTCATCATCAACTTTTGGAAGGATTCCTGTCTCGTCATCAAAATCAGGGAACTCTTCTTTGGACAAGACGTTGGCAGCAATCATCTGAGGGCAGACAATGAGCATGAGTACTGACATGTGAGAAAGTAGGGAATCTGTTGTCCTCAGAAGACTTAAGGCTGGCCCACACTGAAAGACTTTCAGATCTTAACAGATGCTGAAAATGTGAGACCCCACACATAACATGTTATGATACATTTCATTTTGTTCCTATAGTGTGTGGTGTGCTGTTTTGGCCAAATTACTGCTCACCACACACTAACAGATTCCATTCATGAACAACGAGAATCCTGACTTAAAAAAAAAGTGAATCTTGCAAAATCTCTCACGATCAAAATGTGACTTTAGTGTAAACAAACATGGTGGACGACAGCGATGTACTAATCTGTACTGAAAATTCACAAGTAAAAATAGAGAAAATATAGAAGAAATCATGGAGACATGTTCAACAAACACTTGTGTTGTTGCGATAGATTAACAAGTTGGTCTCTGAGGTCCATCTTACTACGACTTTATGCTTCATGATCTGCATCAGCTCACGTAATAGCCACAGCCACCATGACGGCGGTTGCTGTCCCTCCTTTTTCAGTCAGCTTGGTTTTCAACTGACTATCGTTCGTTCCCATGTGACAGTATCATTGGCAGTCCTCGAGGTTCCCCACACACAACAGGATATCCAATCATAACTATTGAACATGTATATTACAGGAACATTTAATAATTTGAAATTGGTGCGGACAAGATGGGCTTCTGAGCTGATTGGAGCTTTTAAAAAACACTCTTCACATACCTCACACCACAGGAATATCTGGTAAGATAATCTTTAGAACCATCAAACAATCAGAGCTTTGCTGATGATCGTCAGGAGAGTGAATCTGGATAAAAACTGACTTGACTCTCTCGTAGTGTACCCAGATTAAAGCAGCTTCTTCCACCTTAAATGTGTGTATGGACCCACCTGTTTGATCTCCCACTTCTCTGGGTCAGAAATCTTGGTGAGCCTCTTGCGCTCCAGGGTGTCGTCCTGCTCCAGCTCAGGGGCATGACCCAGGTTTAGGTTGCTTGGCCGGTCGGGGTTCCTCATGGAGATCTCCTCCCCTCCGTCTGGGCCCACGTTCCTCCTCCTGTTGGGGTTCAGGTCTTCTCCCGTCTCCTGGTCCACATCCTGACAAAGAGAGGAGGAAGACTTTTACATTCTGACAATTAAGGGTATAACTAATCTAACTGGAAAGAAGATCCCATGATGGAAAAACTTTCATAATATACTCTCCAAATATCTCCTGAGAAATTCAGAGCAGCGTAATCAGTCATTTAGTTGATAATGACTCACTGACTCAAACAATTACCTGCTCTGTTATAAAGGGAATATAAGATTAAATTTAACACACACACACAATTTAAAATCAATTAAGCACCAACGTTGCCATCAAGATCTCAATTTTCTAACCTGGGTCACACAAAGAAATCTGCACACACACATTTGAATTTAGTGTTTCTGCTTTGGACTAACTTCCCAGAAACTTCCATCTGTTCTTTTTACCTTCATACTGAGGCTGGTCTTAGAGCCGGTGAATGAGAGCACTTTGATCTTGACTCGTTGGCCTTTGCTGACGACATCAGCCACGTTGGCCACACGGCCCTCTCTTCGCAGCTCAGAAATGTGTACCAAACCCTCCCATCGTTTCCTACATACAGAGAGCAACAACAAGGTTTACTTTACTAGAAGAATAACACTTAAAATACAGTTCCTTGCTTTCTGTTAGTAACCCTTATGACATATTTTTGTGGGCAGAGCGTAAGAGGAGGCAGAATAATTCTCTGAACATGTTAGCTAAAGCTGGCTAGCAAGTTTTACTGACTTGAACAAGCCAATGAAGAAAATATGTGTTTTTCTGAATACATAGAGCCACTCGCTCTCCAGGATTGTGAGTGTCATTTGAGAAAGTTAACATTAACCAACCAGAACAGCCTGACTACACACCTGATAGGGAAACCAAACATGTATAGTAAGGACAAACTGAAGGTGTATGCCTATAACTATCCTGCAGAAAATGTTGCTATCCCAGCATTGGCAAGAACTCCCTACACTGCAAAGCAATTCGGGTGTAACGACACATCAATCTGGATCAATATATCAATTTAATGATCAACGATCCAATATCATCGATGCAAAGTGAAAACATCATCTTTATAATATGTCTTTATTTTGATGGCACGTCTGTTTCACCATTTCAATCCAAGTGGTCGCTCTTTCATGAGAGCCCTGTGATAAAATTGTCAGATCATATTTTAGCTGATTTTTGAGAGACGATATTAATGTAATTGATTGTGTTACATGGATCATATCAATTGCAGGCCAATGAATTGAATCAAAATTGTATTGTGGCAGATGCTGTGACATCAGCAAATATTGTACTATTGTCCAAAAAATCAGTATAACGTGTTGTGATGAAACTTGTGATTTACACCCCTACAAAGCAAAATAATTCAAAAAGACAGTCTTAAAATATTGGCAATGCATAGAGATGAAGAAACCAAAAGCACATGCCTGTGGCTACCGTTGGGCTAACCTATTAGCGATATATTCCCTCCATCTCTCTAAGCAGTCTAGCAGCCGTGACAGCTGAAGTTAGCAGAAGGCTATGCTAAACTAATAATCAAGATAACACACTTGTAACTTTGATACAAGAAATGCAACTGCGTGCTTAACGTACCTGCAACATTTTCTCATCATCTCTGAAACTCTTTGCCGATATTGTAGCTCACTGCGCCTCGAATCACAGTTTGCCATCGCAGGAAGGAATGCAATAAAATTTGACGTTGGATCCATATTCCAATTCTGACATCCAACAACACATCAAGATGACATTTGTGATGTGTAATTGCGCCTACTATGAGGTGATTCCTGTGTTTCCTTTGTTTTGCCTACTGCTAACACTGATGTAATCGTGACGTCGGCACAAAAAGGGTCTATAGATCCATACATCAAAGGAATGCATATGCAACCCAAGCACAGACCTGAACAGTTGCATTCAATTTCCAGAACTGATGAATAAAGAACATTTCACTGGTAACCAGTGGGCTGTGCTGCCACCCTGAAGTTCTTGTGTTAATAGCACTTTGTTGACTCAATACTGACCTTAATCCCTCCAGCTGAACAAAGCATCCAAACTGCATGATACTGGTGACTTTGCCATTGTATATGTCACCAACAGAAGGCTCCTCTGGTGGTGGTCGGTCCACGTGTTTGTCCTTCCAGCGGTCAGAGTCCCTGTCTTGGTCTTTTCTGGGGCTTGGTGAGCGCTCAGACCAACGGGAAGATTTGTCTCTTCTTTTGCCACGATCTCTGTCTCTATCTCTGTCTCCATCTCTGTCCCTGTGCCGATTGCGGTCTCGGGAGCGAGACCTGGACCTGGAGCGAGAGCGATGCCGTCTCTTCCTGTCCTTCTCCCGATCTCTGTCTCGGTCTCGATCTCTGTGTCTGTCTCTTTCTTTGCTTCTGCTGCGACTTCGGCTGTGACGTCTGTTCTTTTCTGACCTGTGAGAATAAGTGTAAAAAGAACACAACAGTAAACATCACAAGCCACTGTTCACATGCAATCAAAAGAGTTCAATTCACACAATAAACCTTATTGCAGAAGTTCATATTTGCTGCTTGAGTTATTTTTGTTTCCTATTTTTAACAAACCAGCGTTATTCATCTTACCTGCTCTTGCTGCTTTTGGAGTCTGTCCCGCTGACACTGGGCATAAACATCTCCAGCTCCTTCATGGCATCAGCTGCTACTTTCACATCATCTTCATCTAGTAGCCTCTGAGAAAGTCAATCCAACAAAACAATTTGCAGCACAGTACCATTCATCTTTCACTAGTTAACAAACTTGGTCATAACACAAAAGCACTACTTTAAATCTGAGTGTTTACCAGAGATATGCTCATAAGTTTTTTGGAAATAAGTCAATCAGCATGAGAAAACGACTAATTGACTTAAGAAATCTTAGTTGGCTAGGACCAAAATGACCAATTACTTGTCTAATCAACAAAGAGGGGGCAGTCCTACTAAGATTGTTCATTATGTACTTTATTTACAGTTCATAGATCACCTTGACTTGACTTCCAAATCTCTGTAGACACTAGTATTCCGAACAATAGTAGTTTTCACATAATTAAGGCCCACAGTGCAAAGTGTAGTCAAGAGCACAGTGGTAGTAAATGAGTCAACTGTCTAATAGACAATCAAATTAACTAAATTAAGACAGCAGTATTTAAATTGACTTATTGATCAGAAAGAAGTGTCAAGGCCAACTCCACTGATGTGAAATCTTTGCATGTGCAGGATGTGTACAAATCCACAGCAACTCAAAAATTAATATACTGCATAGTGGGTACACTGCAAAGGGTACACACATAATCCCTTTTTATGTTTAATTCTGTGGTGCATGTGTTATGAAGAAGCTTAAAAAAATCAGTCCATGTGTAACGAGCTTGTTTTGCAATAATGGTAATGGTGGCATTACAAGTCAAACAGATACCACCTACAAATAATGTGTTAAAGCAACATACCTTTGGTGCGGGATCATTTGCTCTACACAGTGCAGGAAACATCTCCTTCAACCTTTCCTTTTCTGTCTTCGGCTTGACCAAAGCATCAGAGCCTGAAAATGGCAGTTATACATTAACTGTAGTCTTATTCTAAAGAGGGAAATATATGGCCACATGACACTGCAAAAAGGAAATACAGATATGTAGCAGTTACACAGTACAAATACAGACAACATCCAAGTAAACAATACACAGTATATTGGGGAGAAATGTCTTTCAATCTAACAGGTGCTTTTTGACTCTGAATAGAGTTCAACCAAAGCAGTCCCATTTTTAACTATTATAATGCTAAAATAAAATGTACCTCTATACAGCAAAGAGACTATGACCTACACTGACTATTTGATAATCTTTTCTGTGTTAGCTTGGCTAATATGTTGACTAAAACGCTACTTTTGTGAGGTCAAGATTGTTAACTTACAGTTAATATATTAATTACAGTAAATTAATACTTTTGCAGGTTATAGTAACTTACCTTTACTTGTAGATGCCTTGGATGGAGGTCGCATAGTCTGAATGAGCCTGAGTAAATTACTGATGAGGGAATCCTACAAAGAACACAACAAAACAGACGACAGACCCGATTACTTACCAAGTAAGGTTAAAATAACTTCGCTAGCTAAGTGTTTACGCTAGCTTATCACTGTTAGCTTAATGCGGCGATTAGCGTTGAACTTACTGTGAATTCGGCTCCATTTTGGAGCAAAAGAGCTTTGAATCCATCAAAGGTCGGCTGTTTTTCAGCAAGGTCGATGACAAACTCAGCTGCGAAACAATAAAACAACAAATTACCTATGAATAGGATATCAACAGCCTAGCTAGCCAAACCAAGCTAGCTCAGTTAACGTTGAAAACCGTAGACAGAAATAAAGAGCATAACTAGAATCTCGCAATATTTAGACGTAACGTTACTTTAAATTCACACACATACACTTCACATGGTAACAGCACGGGGAAAACTGTTGGAAAACCAGTGCTAATTTATAGTGCCAACAGATAACACTGTGGCTAGCTAACATCAGCTAGCTAGTTAGCATAAGCTAGCTAGTTAGCCGGGATTTTCCTCGGCCACGAAATACACACCTAAATCTTTGTCGCTTATTCCCAGATGATTGTCAAGCTCCGTGCAGACCTTGGACACCAAAGACAAATATTCAAGCTGCGATAGCTCGTCAACTCCACCGTCTGCCATGCTCCACGAGTCTTGTTTTGTTCAGAGGAGTTAGACGGCAGACATATTGGATATGGGCATCTTCCACTTCCGTCTTGTACGTCATGTACGTCATGTACGCAAGCTTGACGTTCGTGCCCCTACTTGCCGCATGATGGCGCTAAAATTCCTAACAACAAATGCACACCACCACCACTAGTGATATCTCCACATGTGAGCTGTTTATTGTGAAATGTTCATTTATTATTTGGGTTTTCACTTCAGACTGTATACTAAGAAAGTGATCTACAGAATCAAAAGCATCTCTGAGGTATACCAGTTTAACACAAAGTAAAATAAACATCCCTTACCAAAAATATGCTCATTGAAGCGTGCTATTAGTATACTTGGCTCATACTGACAAGTATACAGAAAAGTCCAAGAATACTTGGCTTATAAGTATACAGAAAGTTTATTTGGCTTATACTGACATTGATCAAGATATACTTAAGAAAAGTATAAATAAGAATTGCTTAATTCAACTGTGTATAAGTAACCTGTATATTTTCTCCTCATTATGCTCCTGGTTCTTTTTTTGATTAATTGTATATGACTTGTAAAATGCACATTTTAGCAGATTTTGGCAAAGATATGACTTTATACAAAGCCGCAGTGGGTATAAATTGAGCAAATATGATTTTTAAAAATTATTTTTATAAAACAGTCACTATATCCTGACAGTAGTGCATGAGACAGTTAAAGCATGTGCCTCTGTGGCTGCCTGTGCTCCTGATGGCATCTGCATGATTTCAGAGACCCGAAGAAAACAACCAATCAGAGCCGAGTTTGCTGTCCAGCTGCCATCTATGAGAGCCACAAATCAAAGTAGGCAGCGCTGATCAAATATGAGCCAATATTCTGTTACTGTAATGATCGTTTCTCATTTCAAATGTTTTCAGAAACATCTTGTAGTTACCGTTTGGCTGTAAAATGAGAAAGTTTGTGACCCAGCAGCCATGTTGAGATCTCCTGAGGAAATACCAAGCACCTCCCACCAGGAACAAAGCCAATAGAAATGCTCTCTCTCTCTTTGAAATGACCTGTGATTGGCAAAGGCTTTCATCATGGGCTAGATTTTATTAAGCCTGAAAACAGCAATGGGGAGGTGCAGAAGTCTAGTTTTCTCTCAGAACATGTGGATTACAATATGCTGAAAGGTTATTGTGGAATTTTTGCCCAATTATGCCAAAAACATTCAGCCAACTGCAGGTTTAACTCATGTAGTGGTTTATGTTCTGTCGGCCCTTGGGATGCATAGCAAGAGCTACATTATGTCTAGCAAAGCCTCATTGCCTAAATAATTTGTTGCAGTGTAATGAAGAATTTATTCACAGTAATGGGTTTAAGATATTTTAGATGTACGCTGGAAAAAATCATGTTGCTTATTCTGTTTTAGGGATAGGTGTATTTTTGGTCCAATTTTGATGGTTTGGGCTGGTTCCAGTTTAGCACAATTTTAATGCTGCAGGAATATTTTCACATTTTAGACAATACTGTGCAACCATTTTTAGGGGGAGGCCCATCCCTGTTTCAACATGATATTGCCCCCACGCACAAAAAAGGGCCCATAAAGAAATGGTTTTCCCAGCTTGACTGGCGTGTACAGAACCCTGACCTCAACCCCTCTGGGATGAATTGTACCCCAATTGTCCCCAACCTCTCTACAACCACCAGAATTCAAAATTTTCCCTGAAGCATGAACGCTGCTATAGCACCAAACCCTATTAATGATAGTTTTGGAATGAGATGTTCAAAAATCACATCTGGGTATAATTTCAAGGAGTCTACATATGAAATGTATATCAAATTCTTACTTCAGAGTTACAAGAAACAGAGTTTTGAGGAAAGGCAGAATTATTAAGACATATGAACTCTACCGTGCACAGTTTACATCAATGAATCACAGAATGTAATCTTGAACACTTAGCTCAGGCTTCCACTATGACTTTATCTCAGTTTCTATCTTGGCCAGTACACAAAGTGTCACAGCATATAGTCATGATTCATACTTTTGCACTCTCTAACAGGTTTTTTTGACTGGTGGTGAGTTGGAAGTGTTTAACTGTGGATCAGTAAATCAATACTGCATATTGTACTACTTTACATGTGCTGTCAGGTCCTTTTAATGAATTGTTTAAGTTGTATGGAGTTTATTTTGGGAGTACATGCTGGTATGCAGGACATGGAAGACATCCTTCCTCCCCTTGTCCTGGGATAACCCTCCATATATAACTCCTTGATGTAATCTAACGGACCCTCTGAGTCACACTGCCCTCTGTCTGTTTACTCGATATTTCCCTCTGTCGATGTCTAGCTGGCACTCTCCTCTCAGACCCCCTACCTCTAATCTCCTTTACTAATTTAATCCTCATTACCCGGCCATAAACATGGCACTTATTTACTGCAACAGACTACTGCTTAATTCCCGATCCAGAAACCTTTCATGACTTCATGCTCACTGTGATATCATTTTAAGGAGGTAACCTTAGAGATTACGTTTGCATGTGTCTTGCAGTTAGATAAGCACTCTGTAATCTCTGGTAATTATTTTTGCTTCACTTGGCATTTCTCACGATCCGACTCCAGCATCTATAAAAGCATACATTTTACATTTACATGTCTTCCTGTGCCGACTCGGCCAGTAATGGCTTCCATCCCAGGAGGTCGCTTTTCGTCAGAAGTCCCACATGATCTTTTACAATGCAATGTAATTTTCATTTTTCCAAGTATTTTCTCCCCCATGTACTGCCAAAAATACAACCTGGAGTTTATTTAGTGGCTTGACATTTGGATTCTGTCTATTAGTAAAGAAAAAAAAAAATTAAAGTTTAAAAAAAACATTGCCTTTTGCTACCAAAAAATACCTCTCTGCCTCTTCCTGAACATACCTGTAAAGACCCGTACTGTCATCAAACCTAAATTCAATACATTGATTATTTGGATGTTAGAAGATGGATCAATATTATTTGTAGATTGTTTCTGCCCATCCTGACTACTTAATTACTATATTAGCATTGGAAAGACATTATGTAAGGGATATTGTACAGCAAGCCGGTCTTTGTTGTGAAATAAACCCCAGCAGAGTGATGCGGTTGTCCTGTCAGGGTTTATTTCACAACAACAACTGGCTCGCTGTACATTATCTTACTTATTACACAGCTACTTACTTTAGAAATCAATAATTTGACACAAAAACGGCCCAAAATAACAGACCTAAATTCTATGCATCGATCATTTTGAGCTGGCACTCTCCTTTCAGACCACCTACCTCTATTCTTCTTTATGAATTTAATCTTCTTTATCCGGGCATAAAACAAAAGGTCCCATGCAGGAGGGGAATCAGTGTAAAAAAGAAATAACAGACGGTGTGATTGACCAATCAGTATCGAGTATTCTACAAAGCAGTGTAATAATGCCTATCAGGGGCTTGAACAGGACTTTATTTGCTCTGGACTCGGTTTTGACTTGGTCTTGCCTGGACCTGGTCTTGGATACATAAATAATTGTAGAACGACCATCTTGAGAGAAGGCTTTACCACGCTGCTGTGGGGCTTAGCTCCCATTCAGCCACAAGACCATCAGTGAGGTCCAACATGATGTTGGGTGATCAGGTCTAGCTCGCTGTTAGTGTTCAAGTTCATCCTAAAGGTGCTGGATGGAGTTGATGTCAGGTCTCTGTGCAGGTCATTCAAGTTCTTCCACAGCATCCATAGAAAAAAATGATTTGTGAAACTGGCTTTGTGTTTTTTGTGTACATTACAGGCGTCTAGTGTTGGTGAAACCTGCCACTGAACTACAACTCAAACCACACACCCTATACCTATGGCTACAACTCCCGTGCATCAACTATGAACCAGCTTTAGAGGTGCTAGTACAGTATGTGTAACTCTTCCCTCTCTGCTTTCGGTCTTTATGCTAAGCTAAGCCAATCCCTTGCACAAGCTCCGCATATTACCCAAAATGTCTTATTTTAACAATTCTCTTAATTATGTGTGCCTTGGAGGAGTGTAGAGGTGTAGCTATGAAAATGTGCACTTGTACCTGTGAAATGCTGTACTGTGAACATCTCAGCTGCAAAGGTGTGTTGAGAGGGGGTGAGCGAGGGGAATCTCATTGAAAAAAGGTGTAATGTAATTCATTATGTAATCTGTTTTGCACTATTCCTTCAATAAAGAGTGAGTGGAAGTTTACTCAGTTGGTTGCAATCTGCAACCATACCACTAGATGTCATGAATCCTACACATGGCTCCTTCAATTGGAATAAAGGGACTGGGCCCAAATCATGAGCAAAAGACCTACAGTGGACATGAGCGTCCACATACTTTTGGCCATATAGTGTATTTGGAAAAGGACAAAAGGACCTTTTAAAACAACATTAAGTAATCAGAAACAGAAGCATGATGTTGAAACCCCATGTACTCCCTAAACAAAGGACCATTGTGGGTCTCAGAGGGCTAAAGTACTGTATGTCCCTGTTTTTTATTGGGTTTTTTTACTATGTTTTTAAAATTATTGATAGAGACATACAACTCATGTATATTACATAACTGTAATTATTTAATACAATATGCTGCATGAAGAATGCCACTTTGCAAGCCCCTGGAGGGCTTTGAAGTAATTCTTTTTCCCCATGCAAATTATATATTGTATTTGAATTTTTTTTTAAAATATGTACTCTATTTAGAGATAGGGTGAGGAGCTCAGACATCTGGAAAGAGCTCAGATTAGAGCCACTGCTCCATCATCTTAAAACAGGCCAGATCAGGTGGTTTGGGCATCTGATCAGAATGCCTCCTGGATGCCTGCGCCCCATGTTTTCTGGGCACATCCAACTGGTAAGAGGCACTGGGGTAGACCCAGAACATACTGGAGACATTACAATATATATCTCATCTGGATCCGGGAATGCCTCAGGGTCCCCTAGGAAGAGCTGGAAAATGTTGCTGGGGAGAGGGACATCTGGAATGCCCTGCTAAGCCTGCTGCCCCCATGACCCGGCCCCAGATAAGCAGAAGAAAATGGATGGATCCTTTTTCTTTTTATGTGTAAATAAAGAAACAAGTTGGCCCTAAAGTAGTTATTATGGTAAGGATGGCCTCTGAGCGAGGCAAATGGCATTACCATGATTTTGCTGCTCACATTATCCCAGTCTTGGAAAGGGAGGAGTGAGCGGAAGTGTACTCAGTTAGTTGCAATCTGCAACCACACCACTAGATGCCACTAATTGTACACACTACTCCTTTAATTGGAATTAAGGGGCTGGGCCCAAACCATGAGCAACAGCTCCAGACATAAAGGAGCCTCCACATACTTTTTTGGCCATATAGTGTATTTGGAAGTGGACAAAACGCCCATTTAAAACAACATTTGGAAATCAGAAACAGAAACACGATGTTGAAACAGGTGGCACCCTGCTGCTACATTAGATTAAGGCTTTTAAGATTCATACAGAATCTATTTATTTTCTCTCTCTTTCACATTTACGCACACTGCTACACTTCCAGCCAATGTTTATGAAAAACGTTCCCCCCTCTTCTTTCCTTTTGCCTCCCCTGTGTGGTGTAGGCTTCCAGGATCATGTGTACATTTGCACCGACGGGACTGTTTAAGGGCAGTGCTCTCACTGTGCCGTCCTCACCTGACCTGATTTGAGAGCAGGCGGGGAGGGAAATGTATGGGCAACAGGAAGGGGAGGGGAGTGGGCTCACACTTACATAAGAGGCCTCTAATGCATACAGATCACATGCTACATGTGCATAGCTGTACTGGATGTTCTGTGAGTGGTGATGAAACAAAAGAGGGAGAGGCTGAGAGGATTAGACAGACTGAGAAATAGAGACGAGAGGAGGAAAACAGAGCTACTGTTGGAGCTGATCCATATAAGATTCTTTAGAAGGAGAGATGGTGTACAAGAGACGGGGGGGGGGGGGTATTAGTAGGCCGTCCTGTCTCCCTTGGGCCCCTGTACTTGGATTTGCATTCTTCTGCTCCACTGTCCTAGTAAACACACATGTTCATGTTCGCGTGAAGTTCTTTTTAGCCATGTTTGCAAGGAACAGAGTATAAACAGAGACGAAGCTGCTGGCTGACATGCATGCATCATGTTCAGTACACCATGTACTTTGTGTATCTGTGGTGGTGTGCATGTGCGTAGCGCGTGAGAGAAGCCGGGGTTGGACGAAGAAGAAGAGCGTCTGCAAGCAGTCCTTGAGATTGGAGCATATACTGAAATTGACAGCACAGCTGGCTGCAATGTTCTCCTGCTGCTGAGTGGAAAATTCCTGCCATGACGGAGCATGAAGTGTGTGAGCGGGAGGAGGGTGTGTGCGCATGACACACACATGAGAGAGAGGAGGAGGGCGACGCGAGGGGGCTGGGCTATCGTCCAAACAGCTAGCGAGGGATTGGTTGGCGGAAAAGCTGCCTTTGTGAGATCACAGCCCCCACAACAGCTTCCACCCACATGGTGGACTCCATGTGAAAAGATCCACCCTGCCCACACCAAGTTGATAAAAAATAAACCTGTGCTCTTGAGGAAGTCCAACCTTCAATCACTCACATCACCTGCTGCACACTAATAGACCCAATTACAGACTTCTGTACATGAGTCAAAGTGGACCTGGTGAACTACAGCTCTCTTACATACTGCACAGTAGTGTAGCATGAATCACAGATGTCCTTTATGCACATGCAGATAAGACACTGAGTGGAAAAGTCGTTATGTGTCAGTCTTTAAAATCACACTCATCAATTTGACATTAACACTGGTTCAAATGTTGACAAGTGTACAGAGAATTATCAGCTCAGGAGCACTTTAGTGTCTTCTAGCTCATCGTTTTTGCTTATGGTCTACAACTTTACTGATTTGGTCCACTCTCCAGGCTCTCAGCAGCAGGAAGCTTCAGCAAAAAAAACTCTGATAAATCAACTGTATGCTATCTGCCCTGAATCAAACCGCAGAAAGAGCAAGTTAGCAGCTCGGGAGAGTAGATCTTGGTTTAACATTTGTCAGCTGGCCAGAAACACAAAATAAGCAAGCATTCAGTCAAACCTGCTCTGTGCCCGCTGGGTGTGTAAATAGGCAACTGTTAGCTAAGACATTTGCCATAATGTAGTGCAGGCTGTTACACGGCTTGTAGCTATACCTACGAAAAATAATGCACTGCAGTTTGTGTATATCCCACAAAATCAATTGGTGTGTAATTCACGTAGTTGTGAACCAGGAAGCATGAAGCAGGGCGAACGCGGAGGAGATCGGGGTGGATGAGTGGGTCAACAAAAATCCCCAACTTTCACACAGGAGACTATGTAACTTCCATACTGAAGTAGCGCCACTTAGAAAGTTATTTTAACCAAAACCACATCTTTTCCTAAACCTAACTAACGTTGTTGCCTGAACATAAGGAATTTGTTTTGTTGTCTAAACCTAACCAAATCAATCTTTTCCTAAACCTAGCTAAGTAGATTGTTGCCTGAACCTAACCAAGTCCTGTGAAGACAAAAGTTTCTTTTCAGAAGACTGTATACATGTAACAAGCGGAAATAGACACGTGTTGCTGGACATTTGAAAGAAAACTAACAAAAAATGAGGTTATCATATGAACCATTGCATGAGATATGGATATATATCTCATATATCTATATATAGAGAGTGATATAGACATATACATGGTTGCAGACATAAAACAAACATAATTTAACAATTTAAACTAACAACTGTCTGTATGTTTGCCATGTATTAAAGTTTTGCATATACTATATGTTAATTTTATCTGCTGCACAAAGTTTGAACAAAGCCGTTTGTCTTCAAGGTTACTGACTAGCTGACATTTTGACCACCACATGGTGATACACTGTCAGACGGGACATGTCACCCTAAAGTGACCCTTTACAACCTGATGCTTCACTGCAGATCTTTACTCCACATCATCATTTACGTTTCGTCAGCAGCCGGACTCCAACCTGGATCCTTGTTTGCACAAGAAACCAATAACTGAAAACTCCTCAACCATGAATCCCATTTTATGTGGTACATGTTCTGCCTCATAAGGTTTTTGGAAAGACATATTACTCCTGTACTGTATGAATTTAAGGTGTCACAGGGGAGCCGATGACAGGCTTTCCACGATTTGCTGCGCTGCTGGACTGCTAATCCAAATTGCCCCAACTTGCAGGAAAAGCATGGATCATACAGCCATGACATGAGGATTTACAAGGGAGGTGTAATAATGTGGATTTCCTTCTTTGCTTTTAGGTGAAACAGAACAGGCTGGAGCTCACTGAGGGGCGATAGCACATCATCAGCAGACAGACACTGTTTTTTTTGTTTTTTGGGACTAAGCGTGCAGGCAACAGCCTTCCCATCTGTGACGACGAATCATTCTGGGTTGAAGAACTCACAGTCTTGTGACCAGCTGTCTCTCACTGGGAAACCTCACAGCGCTCTGAAAGACATCTGATTTGATCCGTCAATAAGTCAGACAGGATGTGCTGTGACGTGTGCTGATGAACTGAGCAGTGCTGCCAGCGCACGTCTTTCCACCCTGACACTGATTGCACCAGACAAACCTTGTTTACTCCTCATTTAACCATTATTCCAGCCCACCGACTTTACATCCTTCTGCTGTGTGCAACTGTAAATAACATTGTTTTACAAATTATGCATATGTTTTTCACCAAATGAAGGTGCTTGCATACTCGCTGGTTATACATAGCTGTCCTCAATTTAAGTAGGATTAAGTGCTCATCTTGGATTATGCTACACTGTTACATTTACATTTTCATCTTTTATTACCGAAACCTGCGTCAGAGCATGTTTGAGTGGGATTTTGAAAGTATAGATGCAGTGATAATACATCTTTTATATTGGCCAAATGATCAATTCAGAGTGACATAGGATTATATTTTAAAGGTACAATGTGTAATGTCTTCCCACATGATCCAAAGATATAGGAAGAAGCATTTCACCTCGACTAGTGGGTCCATAAAATCTAAACTTATAGTCATCAGTTATTAAAAAAAAGCCAACTACTAACTAACAGCAGTGCACTACCTTCGGGGCTGAGAAGTGAAGCCAATGCTGAAGTGCTTTAAACTTGTATTCTTTCTAACAGCCAGCAGGGGGCGACTCCTCTGGTTGCAAATAGACCATAAAGCAGGGGATGCTTGCCCAGTCTTGTCCCTATTTTCATCTGACAAATTCAACCCTTTAACCGTGTGTTTTCAGTTCATGAAAGTTAATTGAAACATTTTTGGTTGCCTAAAAATGTCTTATTCAGCATTCAGTTGTACTTAGCTCCACCCTCTCTTTGCAAAAAACCAAGATGGCGACAGCCAAAATGCCAAACTTAAGGCTTCAAAGCTGTAGTCCACAAACCAATGGGTAACAATACACTAACTGAGAACTGTACAGTCTGTGTGCGTATTATAGTTTGTTTGATGGATTAAATTCAGCCAGCACAAACTCAGTACCGGGAGTCATAGCAGGCAGGTGGAGTGCTGGGTATAAGTTGTTATGGCAGCAACAGAAAGTTTGCTTTGATTTGGTGGGGAGTCGGGGGAATCCCCAAGATCAGACCCCCGGTGCTGGGGTTTGCACTGGCTGAATTCAAGCTAACTGCTAACTGAGGGTAGCTACGTCTCCCAGAGCTGCTCCACATGATCAAAGTGTGTCATGCTTGGCCTTAAAATAAGTACATAATACATACGGTACAAGGACACTTTACAAACGTCACCAACTTAACTTACAAAAAATGGTGTCTGTTGGACCGATCCACCTCTCCTCCTGTCCACCTTAAGCAGTCTTTCTTGCCTTTTAGTCAACGACTCTAGCTCTGAGCGTAGGATTTTTACATAGGTGCATTTACACTGCAGTCAGTAGAGACTGCATGGTGTTCAAATGGCACACCAAGAGAAAGAACACCATTCTAATTGCACTCTAAATACCTTATGCATTATTGAGTTATTCATATGACTTTTTGGGGGAACAAGCTGAGATATGATTGAACTACAAGAGAGAGAAATGACATTTCTTACTTATCCTCACATGTAATGGCTTCATTAGTCAACAAAATATCTATATACAACTGACAGAGACAATGAGGTGATAACAAGAAAAAGGTTTTTGTGGGTTTAATTTATTAGTCCATTAATGAAAACCCTCCAGCACATGACGTAGCTGGCCAGAGAACTGAGAGCCAATAACAGCCCAAAGAGCCAGTGAGATGTAAATTTAGTCACATATTTATTACATAAATATATAGTAAAATAGACCAGCGACAATTACCATAAAAATATCTTCCTTTAAAACCCTGACCATAAACAAAGATTTGAAAATCACACATTGACATTTACAAACACGCTGATTGTCTGGACCTGTCGTAAGCAGCCCACCACAAAAACCTGACATCACACCACCCACTGGACTCTGGTTGGGAGGAGGAGGAGGAGGTAACGAGGGGGGGGGGGGTGCTCGGGAACAGCGGGGAATCGGGTAACCATGGGGAGGACAGGTCCAGGTGAGACGGGGTTGGATGTGATGGAGGTGTGGGTGGTGTGAGAGGAGATCACAGTAGATATTCGGAGGTTTCCTGCACGTGCGTATTTATTTAGCCCAGAGCATTGCCTAAAGCTTGACTGTATGTCCTCGCACAGCTGAAATTAATCCTAAATATCCTGTTTGTTTTGTGACAATCTGAGAGATAAACAAAAGAAACGATGACAGGAACCAAACTAATATAATATATATTATATTTATAGATAACAGAAGGCTGGGGTTTGTAGTATCAGGGCCATTTACATAGTATCCTGCACGCTGTCACGTAATAGAAACTGAATAACTTTTACATACTTTCTGCTACTCTGTGTGTTACCCTGAAAATATATGAATATCTGGCACCTCTGGATAGAGACAGAAGGAGAGATCTCTACTGTTAGTACAGTGAATGGCCATGTGATTCCCTGCGTGTCCTGTGTTCACTGTTTTGCATTAGACTCTAGTCTAAGATGTATCTGCAAACTCAGTTATACGCTGTGAGCACAATGTTTTATTTCACTCTGGATTTTTATTCCCTTTGGCTTCTTGTTCTCTCTAGAAATCTCTTTTTAGCATGTCCTGATGTAGGACCGTGATGCATACAAACCTGGATGTTTTAGTCGCTCACTGGCTCACAAAATTCATCAACATTATCATGAAATGCAACCTTCTTAGTGACTCATAAGGTGGCTAAATTAGGTAAGCGATTTGGACACTGGACTCCAAGATGGCGCCAATTCACTTGAATGGAAACTACTGGGCGAGCCCATTTCTTGGTTTTTCAACACATTTCATAGATTGATTCCTATTATAAGGAGTAGTGATTGAGTATTTAGATGTCTCTTTTATAATGGCCATCCATGGGGAAAATGCTTTTTCATTGCAATAGCAGTGACTGGGACACATTGGCGTGGCGGCACTGTGTCCAGCTCTCCAAATATATTCACGGCCATTACAAAGCATGTAAAAAGCGACGCGATTGGTGGCCAGAAGCAGTGTGTTCTCACTCCCAACTCAGCAAATACGGGAGCTTGGTCAGTGATCCCACACATCAAACTACAGCGCTCTACGTGGTCGTTGTTACGTCAGGTTACGTAGTATAAAGAGCAACTAAGCCTTCATAGGTAGGAGACTGGGGTGGATGGCTGGGTCCAGGGTGGGTCCAGTTTTTGTTTAGTGTGACACCAAAAGTCAATGATGACTTATTCTAAGTTACGTAACATTACTGCGTCACTTACGCAACATAATCTACTTCACTATGTTACGTACATCACCCAGGAACCTGGCGTTAGTGTCTAGTGTGAAAGCAAGTCAACTTTGACTTATTTCAAGTTATGTAATATTACTACGCCGCTTACATAATGTAGTCTAATTAACGACTTTCTGAAATGCTACGTACACGACATAGTAACGTTATGTAGCGCAACTGGACTTTCACCCAGGAAACCGCTGTTCCTGTCCCATGTGAAACCAAAAGCCAACACTGACTTATTTCAAGTTATGTAGTGTTACTACATCACTTACGTAATTTAGTCTACTTAACTACGTTCTGAAACAGCACGTATACGATGTAGTAATGTTCTGTAGTGCTACAGAACTTTTAACTAGGAGACTGGTGTTCGTGTCTTATGTGAAACCAAAAGTCAACTTTACTTATTTCAAGTGATGTAACGTTACTACATCACTTATGCAATGTAGTTTACCTAACTATGTTACAAAACAGTACATACAAACCGCAGTAACGTTATGCGGCGCTACAGGACTTTCACCCAGGAGACCGGTGTTCGTGTCCTGTGTGCAACCAAACTCAACATTACTTATTTCAAGATATTTAACCACATTGCGTTCGTAACACAGCCTACTGTACTACGTAACAAACTACTTATTTTAAACCAAACCACAATTGTTTCCAAACCAAGTAGTTTCCTATGATTAACGTGGTAGAAAGAGTTCACAATAACAATATTTTTGTGATACCTATAAAAAAAAAATCAATAATACTATCACTCAAATTCATCTGATTTGTCTCTTTTTGGCACATTAAATAGACTCAAAATATGCAGTCTGAATGTGTATTATTAACATGATATAAATACTTCATTTTTAAATATCATGGTTATCGTCAATACCGGCATATTGTGACACCCCTAGTTTGAAGCATAGAGCCACTGAACGAGCTGCCATATTTGACAAGTTGGGAGTGAGAATGTGTCGCCACATTTAGTGAGGATCAAATCTTGTGACAATTTTGATCTTGCATGGCTTTAGAGACCGTTTTAAATTTTTGTGGGACTTGCCTAACACCAATATGACATAGTATGTACCTTTCTCAGTCAAATACTCTGAGACTTTTGTTACTTTAACATTTTTTCCCACCTTATGAGTCACTAAGATTGCCTTCCACCACCTCCTCCTGTAATCTGATGAGCCGCTGAGTGGGTGAAATGTCAGAGTTTTGGGAGACGCCCTGATCCAGGACCATCACCATGGTCCTGGATCAGGGCGGGTGACAACCTTGCTTCAACTTCTCACACTTTGTTGTTCCCAGTTGTCTTCCGAGATAATAGCCTGGTTTATAGTTTGCATGGGGAGCTGTGACAACAGGTTGACACGCTTTCAACATAACTGACAAAATCCTCACATCCTGTCTTTGGCACCTTCCGACTAACCCTGATCCTGAGCGGACAGGTCGTGACCCCTGAGTGTCTGCAGAACACATCATAGTTTTCCCAGCAGCCTCTGTAGTCACAGTGAAGCAAGGAACTCTTGAAGGAGTGATACAAAAGTAAGAAAGGTAGTTGTATTAGCTGTTGTAGTGTTTTTTTATAGCTCATTTGCAAGTTTATTTTTTGTTAAACATCTACTGCTGGTTTGAAGTCATAGTATGTTAATATACTGAGCAGGCTGAACAGGGTCCTTGAGAAAATCCAAGAGGAAAAAAAAACAATTCAAAAGGAAACAACAAATCAAAACCCCGAGAAAACTCCACATCTGCAGATTTTGCTCTTCAGCATGCTTCTGTTAGTTGAATTTGCTGAAATATCTGAACACACAAGGATTGCACAAGGTGTTTAAATGCATCCTTGTGTTCATTTAAGACAACACACTGTCAATGCTTACGGCCCATTCATTCAGATCTATATTGTTTTCTTGATTGATCATTAAATCATTTTGAGACTACTATCTACCAGAACAGTGGATTGTAGAATACAGACACATAGACAGTTCATAGACATTTGTACAACATCTATAAATAAAGTCTGACATGGAAACATCTACCAGCACCAGCCGCTGCGTACAAGACGTCCACCAGGTATCTGCTTTTTTTTTTGTTTTGCGAAACACTGGTTCTGCTGTTGAAGAAACCACTTTGAAGCGTTTTTTTTCTGCTAAATGTTTTTTTTTTTTAACAACATACTATAAGCATGCTAAGCTCTCTGTACATGCAACACCGAGTCCTTTCCGTTGTAAACTGTGAGCAAAAAAAGGTGGCACAATTAAAGAAGACGTTCCCAGTGGTCATGAAGCCTTTAAGAGGTGGTTGTTGGTGATTTGCTGGTGCTGTATAAAGTGGCTTGGACCTGCTACAGAGTGGAAAACGGTTAATAAGTTGATCCCTTTCTTTAGGTTTCAAAGTGGGCTGAGCAGAGAGCGTTTCCTCTGGTTTTGCATACAACAGTGGGCTTGTGTAGTGTAGATAGTGTACATGCTCTGAGGGTGTTTGACAGAACAGACAGGCGTGTTGGACCAAGAGCAGAGGGAGGAGAGAGGATGGAAAGCACCCTTTGAGGCCGGTTTATCAAAACCTGAGCAGTTCTGAATTCAAAACCTTATTTTCAACCTGACAAATGTTGCATATTTATCTCATACACACAGATCTCCCCCAAAGTACAATACACTTCACATAATTTATCTAATCTCTGATTGATAGACTATTAATAGATGAGTTAATTTGTATACATTCTTAGCTGTCTAGGCATGTGATTTCCCACCCATTTACAAAAATATCCTCATGACTATAAATCTCCTTGTAGATCGTCTGAGCAGCACAAAATCGCTACACCACCTCTCAGTGCTCTTAGTTTGGGATTTGGTGCACTACAGAGGCAATGGTCTCAAAGCAGGACAGAGTCCGCTCAAAGCTATTCAGGAAGTCTAGCGGCCAGATCGTAGTGCGGGGCAGCGAATGATCGAGCTCCATGTGCCATAGAGAGCCGAAGTCCCGCCCCTTCCGGTGGATCACATGGGACTTTATTTTGAAAAAAGTATTGAATGTAGTCAACGGAGAGAGAATTATTTTTTGATCCCATTTGAATTGCGCCATGAATCACACATCTCTTTGTCAACTTATAACACAATTTTGCAAGTCGAGAAAGTCGCAGTTTGTTGTAAAACTCTTTAAATATAAGACTTTGAAAATGCGTCATTAGAAAGACGACACACCGAAAAGAGTGAGTGACGAATCTCTCTCTGAAGCTACGATGCCTGTATGTCTCACACCAGCAACCGGTCTGATCCTTCCTTCTCTTCCTGGCTGATTAAAAGCCAAGGAGTCTCTGGATACATACATCAGGAAAGATAACGTTTCATTTGTGCGTGGAACAGAGCTACGTTAGACGTATATTGTGTGAGATATGAGATGTAATGTATGCTAACATTCAGATACAGATGACCTTTTTCTACCAATCACTGGCTAAATACTTCCATATCATGCATAAAATTTATATGGCCGTCATCTTCAGCTCCCCCTCTTTCATCCAATACAGGGGAAGCTCCAGTCCCGGCTGCAGCAGGAGAGGGGAGGCGACCAGAGCAATAATTTATGTATCTCACAGTACTGTAGTCTGCATATGATTCTGATGCTATCACAAGTTATTAAATATGTTACCCATTGTTGAATTAATGCTTTAAAACTGGTATTTTTAACATCAATGCTGTGTAATGACTGCTTGACGCTGCAGCAGCAACTCTCTCAACAGAGGCTGCACATAATCCTGCAATACTGAGGTTACAGCAGTGTTACTTAATGAAAGGTCTGTAAACTTACTGTACATTATATCAATCAAATATTTTGACATTTTAAATTTTCATGAATCGCCGTTGAAATCATGTTATGCGCTCTGCATGGAACACCGTTAAGCTTAATGGTCTTCCGTACACAGATGAAGGCGTTAATTTCACCACTTTTCTTAAAAACTATTGGTTCAAAACACATCAGACAAGGTGTAGACTGTCTCATGGATATTTGCAACTATAACTTGCTTGTCAGGCTTTTATCAACAGAGGAGTGACGCTGAAGGGCGAAAAGTGTATGGAACAGCGTTAGTCTACGTTAGTAGTACCACAAACTGCGATTTCAATTAAAAAATTGGTTCTCTCTCTCTACTGTACATAGTTTTTCCAAAATAAGGTCCCATTAGGTCCTCCGGAAGAGGAGGGACTTCTCTCTATTGGAGAAGGGACAGGGTTAGGTGGAGTAGCGTTATCTCATGATCAATACAATCCTCTATTTACACAATGCCTCTAACTCAACCATGAACACATCAGTGACGGCAGCCGAATGGTATTTTAACAGTCGCAATTTATACAGTCTGAATGCACGTTCATAAAACGTGTTGATGGTGCGCCCGATAAGCCGATTTGGCACTTTGATTATTCAGCTCATGGGGGCTTAAACGTTCTCTACTGATTTCTTGCTGTGCTAATGTGGCCGCAACGGGAGCATTGGCTTAGATTTAGCCGTTTAATATTGTGCGTGGCGATAACCTAAAAATCACTCTTGGGAGTCCTAAATTGCTACCACCCAGCACACTAATTCACTCTCTAGCAGAGATCCAACTCCATGCATTTTTCTAAGTGCGAGCCTTCATAATAAATCCTCCTGTGCCCTATGAAACACAGTGTACAACAATACCGCAGAGGAGGGAGGATACAAAAGCAATCAATAAGGCCATCATTTGGAAAGAAAAACATGATTGCACAGCCTTGAACTGCAGGAGCAGCGGTAATCTGCTCTGGACTGCGAGCAACAGTCTGGCTATTGTTTGTGAGAATCCTTGAAGCTTTTCTTTTGAAATATTACCCACTCTTACAATTATATATCACATATAAACGGCTCCCTCGTTTCTACTCTCTGTTAGCCCGCTGAACACAATATTACTTACATTCTTCAAAGAGAATAATACAAGCCGATGACAGGACTCTGTTTTACAGACTCCTGTCATGTACTGCGGCCTAAAAAGGTGCTTTTAAGGGGAGGGAAAGATAAGGTTCGGTCGGATATCGCAGCAAAGCGTTCACACATACACCGAACATCTCTCACATGAGCATGGACGCTGACATTCACATGCACACGCCATTTGTACATGCACAGCCTTGGTTTTAGCCATGCCAACCTTTCAGTACATCACAAAGTTAAACAGTAAGCACACTGAAATAGAACAGGCCTGTGGATGGAGGAACAAAGCCAGTCCCCCCCTAAAGGGTGGATGGTGCCCGGGTTGGATGGGAGCCATGTACTGCTGTATGTACACCATTAGCCAACTAGGTGAGGGAGAGCTGGATATTGCTGCTGGCACTTTGACCGTAAAGGGAGAAAGTGCAAAGACTACACTATTACTGACAGTAAGGGCTGAATCTGCTTTTGTACACATTCTGGCTCGTTTATACGAAAAGTCAAAATGTGATTTATTTAGGATCAAGCTGGACTTTTGGAGTGAAAATAAGCTGGCTCAGTTAAAGAGGAGACAAAAACAATTCTGGTGTGTTTCCACTGTGCTATGGAAGCCCATTTCTGCCAAGAAGAAGAAGAAAGTGAAATATATAAAAAAAAAAATAACAAAAAAAAAAAATAACAAAAAAAGAGATTTAAAAATAAAGATTATGTCATACTAACGTTTGATTTATGTTTGCTGCATCCGGCAAAGTGACGTCACACCATCAAACATGGAGAACTTTGAGAGCGTCTGTTTGCCACGACGGGAAATTTGCATGAAATATAAAAGATTCAAATGTTTTCTTGCTCGCGTCCATCATTGTGTTAAGTATTACTGAAGCTTGATTAGGACAGACATTGTGGATGACAAAATACATGTACTCACCACAAATCAAAATTATGAGATTGGAAATCAAAAATTTTATTTTCTAAATCCAGATTATGAGATTGTAATTCATGATTTAGAAATTTTAAGTAAAAATTAAGATAGCATGTAATCATTTTGAGATAACAATAATGAGGTAATAAGTTATTGAATTTAATTGTGAGCTACTAAATCAAAATTTCAAATTCCTTTTTTGACCATTTTGATTCATGACGAATACATTACATACATATTTCCTAACATTTCATTTTATTTTGTTTTCACTAGCCTAGCCTACAATCGTATCTTCTAGTCACCCACAGCTAACAAAGCCTCGCTAACTGTGTCACCATGGTACGTGTTAATGGTTTCAGGTGTGTCCTCTGCTGAGATGTGTCCATCAGTTAACTCGTCTCTACTGATGTTACCTTAGTTGTCAAAGACTCTCCAGATAGCAGGTCAGTGTTAGCATTAGCAGAGCTTCGTCTTCCTGTTTGGCATCGTGGTATGATTCTTTCCACGCTAATAATAGGGGACTAAATTTCCCACAACGTTAGATTAGCATCGCCAGCCGCTGTTTATGGTCTGTCCAGGGCAACAGACTCCACACGGTATTACTAAATGGTGTGTGAACGACAATGACGGTAATTTGTAAGTCAATTCACGTGCAATAAGGTACAGCACATAGTCTGTGCTGACTGCAATATAAATGCATCAGGACTACTATGCTACGCTCAGAGCTAGAGACGAAGAATAAATACAAACAGAGGACTTTCAACCGTTGTTCGAGATCAGTGTTAGTGTCCCAAAGTGTTGTTATTTTGAAGTTGTTTTTGATGTGTTTTCATGTACTTCTGTTGTTGTTTCCATTTGTATTTTACTTATTTTAAGTGCAACTATGACATTTTTCCTAAACCTAAATGCTGCTGTTGCTGTAGTTTGGTTATGTGGCATAAAAATGCTTGCAAAGGCTCAAATGCGTTATGCAGAATATCCTCGCCGTGTCATATTATTTATATGCCTTCATACAAGATCCGGTTGCTAGTACAGACCATCTGGCCCTTATTCACAACTTTTAGAAGAATCTGGAGACTTTATCTCAATTCTAATTATTAATGATTTCAATATTTACTTGACTAAGGTGTTCGATCTTCTAAATAAAGACATTTCAGTTTGTGTATGAACCTGCTGACTGCAGGGTGCACATCCATGGCATTAGATCGCTTTCTTATTAAATCTGTAGCAACACTAGTCTGTCCTTGTAATGCTGCTGCTGAAGTATTTACCACTCTCCCTGTTAGTCTGTCAAGTTTTACTGTACTTGGTGAGCGACTGCCTGTGGTTCTGGCTCTTTTAACTGCGGTGAATTGTACCTGTCCAGCATAGTCTACTGGAAGCAGTAGATTTATTTCACTGCAGCCAAACCTACTGAAATGTAGCTTCCTGTTAGCTGCTCATGATGAATCTACTAAGCCCAGAGCTTAAAGTCCATGCTGATGAGAAAACTTTCTGAAAACCATCGTATCTCTAAACCCTAAAGCGCAAGAGTGTCCAAGCTGTGTGGCTCTTTCCCTGTAGTTTCTTTCTTGTCCTCTCTTTTATTCAGGCTTCTCTGTGCTGGACCATCAGTCGTCCTGGGACCCCCTTTCCCCCCTGGGTGCCTCATTCCAGATGTTCTGGCTCTGGATCTTCGTCCTCCAGGAGAATCAGCCCACCATCTTGTGCCTGTCTCTCCCTCGTTTTGTTTCCTTCCTCCAATCTGTGTGAATGCTTGAGGTTAGCCTCTTGTGTTTGTGTAGTCCGTCGTCTTTCCAGGTCTCCATGGTGGAAATATCTAGAATTTTGGCATACTGACAGGCCATGCTGTAATTTTACTATGCTGGCCTCTTGTGTTGCCTCCAGAGATTCCTGTTTAAGTTTTTCATAAAACTAAGTTCACACTAAACAACTTCAAGTCATCAGACTGCTGTGTTGTTCACACTACACAGCTTGCTGTCTTGGAAACTTGAGTCTTGAAGTTGTGATTTTCACACTACATTATTGACATATTATTATTGATAGGTGCAACAACAAATTTGCGTGGTGTTGCAGTAGTAACAGTTCCTACAGTTAGTTCCTACAACAGCTCCTATTGTTACAAGCGACCCCTCATTCTCCAGGTGTCCTCCATGGATGTATAGAGAGCTGGAAACAGCCCTGTTCATTCCTATGAAAGTTGTTCAGTGGCACATGAAACCTAAATGGATTCTTGCCCGGGCCCGGATTTTCCGATTTCTGATCTTCTCCATAAATTGGGCTCATGGAGCAGGTGCAGTAGTCTGCTCGGTCACATGGCTCAGTCTCGTGTCACAACGTCATGCTGTCGTCGCGGCTTGCTAACTCCGTCTCCCAGCCCGCTCCAGCCTCGGCCTGGGTCTCATTCACATGAACAGAGAAAGAGAAATTTTCCATTTTCCAACATTTCCCAACTTTTAGGGCCAAATGATTTCGATAAGGGCTATTCAAGTGTTCATAATGGGAAAATTGATTTACCTGAAAAAAGAAAAAAAAGCTGCTGAGTTACAGTAGTCTCTTTCTCAATGTATGTCTATGGGAAAAAGTCTTTTTGGGTTCAATGGCATCACGTGACGGACACGGAAGATGTAGTACCACTGTTTGGCCACTACGAAAATTGCCATCAATGACTGGCGCTCTTCCTGTGGGCTTGATTTCCCCTCAACCTGTGTCTCGCGCTCTCATTGGCTGCAGCTCGTGGCCGGAGTACCCGACAGGTCCAGATATTTAGCATGCTGGCGTGCCTCTCTGCTGATGTCTCTGAGCAGTTCACACATGACGATGAAGCACCGATGTGTGACCGGTGAGCCAATTTGCTTCTGATCTGGGGCTTCTGTAAGGGGAGCTCCAAAAAAGCAGAAAATCAGAGCTAAAATCATGAAGTGTAAAGTAGGCATTTTACGAACGAAGGGTCTTAAGATAGAGGGTGTCGTATGTTGCACAGATTGTGAATCCCCTTGAGGAAAATTTGTGATTTCTGATATTGGGCCGCATAGATAAAACTTGTCTTGTCTTTTCCTGGCGGGAATGGGCTTCCTTACAGTGCAGTACCAAACCAAAACAACTCCCAAACACCCAAAAAAGACACAACACTCTCCCACCTCCACACATGATGAAATGTGTTTTCACTGAGGGCTAAGAAAGCAATGAGGGCATGACTCTTTGTATTTGAGGCACACTCAGGATCCAAATCCTTGAATCCTGGATGTCTAAACCTTTTCAGTCTGACACTGGCCCGAGCACAGAACAGAAAAAAGGTACGTTGCGGATTTCAAATTGAGAAGACAAAAAAAGATGAGCTAACAAATGTTTTTCATCTAAGGTTCATCATCATTTATTAGAAAATGTTCTTTTACCTGAGAGAATCCTTCAATAGCTTCCTTTACCCAGTCACAAAGTGGTCTGTGTTTGTGTGTGTGCATGTGTGTGCATGTGTGTGCGTGTGTGTGTGTATGTGTGTGTGTGTGTGTGTGTGTGTGTGTGTGTGTGTGTGTGTGTGTGTGTGGGGTGGATCTAAGCTGATGCTCTCACGGGTGGGTGCATTTTAAAAGCAATCACAAGATTATTATTGTCTCACAAATGTATAAAAAAAGATCTGAGAAATTCGCCAAAAGGTTCATTCACTCACTTATTGCACTTCATTAAAAAAATAATGGTTAACTTTTAGTCATTACGTGTCTTTGCCTAAAGGCTGTTATTTTCTAATTTAAAAAAAAAAAAAAAAAAAACTTAAATGGTGCAAAAGGCATTTGGCTTGGGTGCAATTTACATTATTTTTTTTGCCACAATTCTTACCAAAGATTCTTCCACTTACCGTGGGCTAGTTTGGGCCTTTCAAAGTGCATTTTAGTTAAGTGCTCATGTTCGACTCGGGTCTGCAGGTTGTGGATGTTCATCTCAGTGGGGAGAAGTACATTATTTTTAAATCAAATCCTTCCGCACGTCTCGAAAGCAGAGGTAATGCGTTAAGTAAACTTGTTTATGCTACGTACATCCCACTGATGGACATCGACCACCTCTAAAACATTACATTAAGTTGGTCGCAGGATAGAAAAATTAAAGCTTCACACACATTTCTAGAAGGGTTGAATTTCGGATTTTGTCTAAATCTTGGAATCTGACGCTTTTAACAATCAACCCACCAAACAATGAGAGCATCGCACCAAGTATACATCCCCATACTTCCAAACGACACACATATACATGCACACACACCACTTTCTGAGCAGTTTACAAAACAGCACATCTCGTAGAATCCATATTCTCCACAACATCCCCAGTACCCCTCCTACTTGTTCTCTGAGACCCGGACTACCGTGAAGAGTTACCCTGAGGACCAGCCAGTCGGCTGGGCTAAAGGCCAGCTCCCCCAGGCAGTCTTGACCCTCGCCCACACAGCAGTAGCACGGGTCATTAGGTCACTTAAAGAACCTCTGGAAATCAAGCCAGACCAAATTTGATTTTATAAGCAAGACGGGCTCGCTGTTGTTACTTTAAGCTTGTCTTTCGGAGGGAGCAGGAGGGAAATTGCATAGACATCTTGCTACTTGCATGTCTTCACAAACTCTACATTTGGCATAGGGGGGGACCAAACACAACCATGAAACCAAAAAACATCACAGACAATCTCCACCCTTGTCCAATGAGTCAACATGTGAGAATAAACCAGGATCATAATATCTATGGAGGGATGGGCCTGGAGGACCTCGCAGAGCCAGCCTCGAAACCCTCATTCTGCTTGTGGTCCAAGTTTAAAAGTATCATCGTAGACCAAAATTACTTTCAGCTTTCACCAGTCAGAGCTGAAAACTAAATGTGGTGCTCGGTTCAAACTGTCATCATCTAAGACTCCATTTACACTTCACTTCATGTGTCTTGGGCAGACCGGATAGCTATTGGACCTCTAAGAGGCATTTAAGATGGATGGAAGTCTGATTGCTCAGGTCGATTGCCATTGCTCAAGGTTTTCAGATTCTTTCTAGCCAGATGCTGAAAAAGTGTAAATCATAGAAATACTGTAGGAGTAGAACCGATATTGAACTGATTCTCGTGGTCATTTGATTGTTGGTTAATCATTATTGTGAAACATATGTCGGTGGGGCTGTAAAGAGTGTCACACTCACTCATTTGAGTCTGTTTTGGCCCATCATCTACACGAAGCTGGTGTTTTCCACTTGTCCATCTCTTGTTGATGCTCATCATTTAGCACTCGTCAATTCCTCTAAGGCAGTGAGGCACAAAAGACACCTCTCCATGGTTCGTACTTCCCCCCCGCTCTTTTCGTCATCACTGCAAAACCTCACTGCACTAGTCATGTTTCCATTCACATATTTTTTGATTCACATTTTGACGTATTGCATTAGAAAAGCTGCACAAAAAAGTTTTTACACTCACTTGAGGTGATTTTGCCTTTGATGTGAAAGAGTTGATTAATCACGCTAAATTAATCACGGTACATAATTATGGACGTAACATCTAAATCACAACTGATCTCAGATATTCACATAACACGTGAACGCTTGTCTTCATCTCCGGACAGCATGAACCACGGTCGATACTAGCTGACGCGAAAGAACAATTAAACTTGTCCAAATGAAACAAATTCCTGAAGACCTCTATCTCAAATGGTTAGATCATGGATGTATCAAGAGAACTGGATCCAGCGTTGGAGGTGGGGCCCCATTCATTCCTATGAAAGCTGCTCAGTGGAGCATGAAGCCAAAATGGCTCAACTTCCGTCTGGAACAGTACCCGGATCTTCCAGCGACCTTCCGTAACCATCGGGCCCATGGCACATGTACAGTAGTGTCCGCTCGGTCACATGACTCCATCAAGGTGTCACAACGTCGCGCCGATTTCAAAGTTTGCTTAAAATTTGCTTGACAACTGAATGGAAACACGGCTAGTGAGTCCGCGACTTGCCGTACGTTGGTTTAGTTTATTGTAAGTTAGCCCGCTGCAACGGTACACATAAAAATGGCCACCGTTTTGACCATCCTGCTCTGCTGATCTGAATGGGAATGTCGATTCTAGCATTATTTTTCTCTTTTTTAACTTCTGCAATGTGTAACTACATCAGTAAGCTCTATGATAGTAGAGTTTAGAGCTTCTGGTGTTGTTGGGAGTTACCAAACGGCTTCAGTTACATTACCACCACTCTCTAGACTGGAGCGGAGTGACATGATACACATATATGGGGCTTAGTGTGTTAAATCTGGATCTGCATACAAGACACTTGACATGACAAGTGTAAATGGGGCCTCTACCAGTTCCTGCTGTAAACTGGTCCAGGTTTATAACTACTTTATTATAAAAAAAAAAAAGCTTGAAAGATTTGTAGGCTGGCTTCTGGGAGGCAATGGGGTGGCGGACAAATGGGGAAGTCCATTTTGGCCTTTTCCAACTCCGATGTGGGTGCGTTGCAGCCACGTTAGCTGACACTCACGCCAAATCACTGCCTGCTCGATCACCTCTCCCACCTCCCAGCCCTCCTAAGCTTTTGCCGCTGTGGCTGCTGGCAACACTCGCATCAAAAGTTTGGAAGAACCGAATCTGATTCCATAGGTGAACACACACACACATACCTGTAGGCATTCATGTGTAGCGTGTCGTGTCGTGGGAATATGAGGGGTACGAATCTATCTCTTTGCAAACAACAGGAGGCACAGGGTTCATGATTAATGTCACGGGGCACTTCTGAATATGGATGAGCATGCACATGTGAGAGAGTGCACACATACAAACATATGAAGCATTTACACATTACTTTTCCCCCTCGTACATGGGAGCGGGATGGAGAGGTTAAATTTGCTTTGTTGCAATAAATCTCGAGTGTTGTATGTTTTTGTATTTACATCCTTGGTTATGGCCAAAATAAAATGAAACGAAAATAAAAATCAAAACAGAAAACATACAAAAATACACAACATAGTATTGCACCTTGCAGATGGGCAATATATATTCTCAGTTTTGTTGTTTTGTTTGTAACGTCTATGTGACACCACTATCTTTTCTGCTGGTGTGTGGAAGTTGGGTTGTGGGTGCCGGGCTCAGGTCCAGCCCCCTCCTGTCAGCTACATTCAATACCATAAAACTCTCAGCCATTACAAAAGTCTTAATCCCTCAGTCTCTGGGCCATTCACATTTTAAGTTTACTGTCTATAGACTGTGCCTTTAAGTTGGAGAAGTGCCCACATTAGCAGATGATCTCTAGCGTCTCACAACCAAATAGATAGAGCACAAAAGCTTGAGGGAAGAGTCCTTTTGTAACTTCTACTGATGCGTACACACAAGCACATATTATCTTAACATATACATTTGTTTAAATCTATATATGCATCTCTGAACTTTCACATGTGCCTGCAAAATATGACTCCTCCCAAGTTCCTTTGAGTTTTGTGTTGTGTGAGGTATGACAAGATTGTTTCAGTTTTTTTTTTTTTTTTTTTTTTGTATTTTCAGTTTCTGTTGCATTATTTTTCCTGTTTGTGTTTTTTTTTTCTCCAAAGTTGTATTTCATAAAAAAAAGGAAACAAAATATAAAAAAAAGAAATTCCTGTTTTGTTGGTTGTAAATTCCTCCTGATAAAAGGGGACGGACAACTGGACAGACACACAGACAAACAGATCGGTTGGCTTATCAACACAAAGTATAGATGTGAAAAAGAAGTGAAATATTTTCTATGTTACACTGCACGCATGGTCAAAAAGTGACTACAGCTGTTTTTTTTTTTTTTTTTTTTTACACAGAGCAGTTTAAGCGTCAAAAAACAAACAGAAAAATAAGAAAACAATGATAAAATGAAAAAATCTCCAATAATTTTGTTCAGGAGTCTTTTTTTTAAAAGTCATCTCTTTTCATTTTGTTTTGTGGATTTATAATCATTTCATATATCTTTTTTTTTCTTAATCTAAATCAGACTCAGAAGGTAAAGCAGCATTATAACCCCTACGGTCACACACATACCCAGTCAGCTCACGAGAACAAAGGACATCAATAGGTTTCTTTTTTCTCTCTTTTTCAGTTCTTTTACAAAGTTGGATTTCCAAACCTGCATCTCTGGAATGAGGGATCGCTTCCTGATCCTCACCATTAAGAAAGTCGGATCCTTTTGGAGGGAGCTGAGAGGGGACGTTTGGGGTTGTCAGCTGGCATGGGAGCAGGGGCTCATATGCGGTTGTTGTTGTGGGAACCGAAGGGGAGACATTCCTGCGCCGCCGTCTCCCCTCCCGCAGAGTGTTTGTTAACATCGTCTCTACAACCGGCCACATCACCCTCTCCGCCCATGTCCATGATGGCAGCGAGGGTGGACACCCTCAGCTTTTTTGTTTTCCTGTCTTCTCTCACAATCTCTCGCGCAAAGTCTCTCGTTCCCGTCGCTGCTGCTTTTCCGATCACATTCATTCGGTGGCGCCACTCTAAAGGGCAGCTATGGCCAGCCTTGTCTCACAAGGGAGCGGCCTGGATTCCGTTTGGTGTCAATGATTCTGGGCCACTCAGCGGTGAGTGGGGGTGCTTAGGGAAGAGGAGAGGATGATTATGGAAGTGGAGGGCTCTGAATTTGAAATGTCACTCTATAGGAAGGATGATGGGAAAATGACAGGGAGAATTAATAAGTGCTACACAGCCCTCCCACGCGGGGATCTCTCTCCATCCCGGTTGGTTACAGGGTGAGGGTCACGTGCTGTTGGTCTAATACTGACTAATGGGTCAGGTTTGGGACTGAGCCCACTGCGACTGCCAGCCTCTGTTACACAGAGCCACCAAAACTCACCCCGAATTAGTAACCCACACCAAAACTCTCCCCAGATGAGGCGAGGTTTGGCGGGGGGAACTAATGGGTAATCCAAAACTTTGATGAGTAAGGGGGCTGAAGGGAGGACCGCTGCAGTAGTGCAAATACTCCCACCAGCCTAGCTGGGTGGGGGCTGCTTTAATGGTGGTGGTGATGGTGGTGGTAGTCTGAGCTAGGCTCCAGAAAGGGCGTTGTCGTGGGCTAGGGTAGAGGGTAAGGCAGGGCAGGTGATGGATCTCGGATAGCGGTGAAGATGCTTGTGAAGGGGGTTCAGACCAGGGCGCCACCGTTGTGCCCAAAGGTGGCGTTCCAGTTCCTCTCTCCTCCCAGCATTGCTCCAGATATCGAAGCAGTGAGGCTTGGCCATCTGTGACGATTACCCATGATCCCTGCCACGTGGTACTCTGCTTAGGTACTTCTCAGGGGTGCAGATCACCCATCATGTACAAGTGCCCAGTATGAACTACTGCTCTGAGTTGAGTATAAAATAGATTTCTCTTAGTCTCTCTTCTCTTTCATTCTCTCCTTGTAAGAGTGGTAAACCCAGTTAGATTCGGCTTGGCCCCAGAATTGGAATGAACAGACTGGGCTTTTATTATCAATTTCTTGAATGGTCATTTGGCTAGTACACTATGATATCTGCCACGAGATATTACCGTTATAGTGGTGCGCATCGGTAAAGTGCACAAGACTAAAAGAGCTTTTGCCTCCTAAGAAGCTTCATTTCGGTTGAGAACATTCTACCTTTTTACGTCTAATGCACTGCCCATGCATGAAGCTTATTCCATGAAAATATTCATCAAGATCCAACGGCAGCCATCATAAGTGCACTGTGGAAGATCGCCACGATGCAGAGGGAAACAGCCCTTTCACTACATGCTAATTCAACGGGCGCGGCCACCGAGGGTTTTCAGCTACTCGCTGTCATCTATCCTCTTGCTACTTGCGTAAAAGGGTGTCAGCTGGGCTGCATGTCTACACTGTCCTTCGCCGCTTCTGTGAGTCGGTTTCTGTTTTGACAGAAACAGGTAAATCCGAATTTCAAAAAGACGACACTTGGTCCCATATAACAAAAAGAGATAACCCGAATGTAATGGGTACCATTCCCTGGAGTTGGTGAAACCTTCCGGGGGGATGGCTGGCCCTCCTGTCTTCAATGGTATTTCATTTCAACCAAGTGATAGCACTGAGGGTGTGTGTGTGTGTGTGTGCGTGTGTTTGTGTGTTTGTGTATGACGTGTTGTCTTTCCAAGACAGGTGTGCACCTATATATTTTGCACATTTGTGTGCTAACCTACACATTGAATGGTGTATGTCTACGTGTAGGCTGTGGGCAGCGGCCCCGTGTCCACAGAGGTGAGGTAGTGCCTGACACCACAGGGGCAGTGTTGCTGCCCCAGCCTGGGGGTGTATCCACTTTGAGGTAAATGGTAGCCTTCTTGGCATTTGCCTGCTCTCAGTGACGCCCATGGTAAAAAAAAGGCAAATGTGTATGGAAGCCTGGAGGGGCCACACTGAGCTGAGTCCGTGAGGAGAGGACCCGGTACAAACCCTGCAGGTTAGGGCTGTATATCCACACTGCCGTGCAGTGCATACAGTAAAATGAGGCATTCACGTTACTCTGAGGTGATGTTGTGTGTTTTCATGTCTGTGTGTTTATGTGTGAGAAATATATAGAGAGAGAAAGTGTGTGTGTGAGTGAGTGTGTGTTTGTGTGTGTGTGTGTGTGTGTGTAGGATGAGCTTCACTGTCTTGCTGGTGGTTACTGCTATTGAAAACCTGCTTAGAGGCTGAATGTGGGAGATTTACTTCTGACCCTGGATCTGACGCTACAGTCCAGCTATTAAACATGGTTTCCTCTTTCTATCTCTCCTCCCTCTCTTATTCTTTTGTTCTTTCTTTCTTTCTTTGCAATAACCCCTCAGCTAGAGAAGGACTTAATTGTTATTAATAGGACGGTAGGCTGCTGGCACAAGCAGAACGGACAGTGACAAGACAAGTCTGCTCGTGTGTGTGTGTGTGTGTGCGTGTGTGTGTGTGTGTGTGTGTGTATGTCACAGGAGCCGGTCCAATGACAAAATGAAGGTAGATATGGAGCCATGTTCTGCACATTTTTTTTTAAAGGCAGACAACACAATTTCATAAAACTGGAGTAGCCTTGTATAAATATAGCACCGGTTTCACTGGGATCTAAGAAAAACAGCTGTTAACGGCTCAGATTGAGTTGAGGAATTCATAAAAGACTGGTAGCTTTTACGGCAGCCATTATTACACCAAATCAGCGGCGCTTAAAGCGTCTGCTGAAATTACAATGTGCAGTGTTTTGCTGATTGTGTGTGCCTGTATGAACAATAATGTGTCACTGATGTCCATATTTTCTGAATTAATGCCTCGACACTTATTCAGAAATAATACTGAGAGGTGCTGGCCAGCGTGGAAGCTGGAAACATGGGCTTCAAAAAGGTGTGTAAATCTGTGACTGCTAAAAGAAAGAACCAGAGAGGGGGAACGGACCCCCGCAACGAGCGCTGCTCTGAAGAACTGAGGTGGAACAGGCCGTGGTTGTGGCTTTGTGTGTGTGTGTGTGTGTGTGTGTGTGTGTGTGTGTGTGTGTGGAGTGTCGGTGTACGTGTCTTGGCAAATGGCTACAACTCTTACTAGATAAGACATCACGCTCAGACAGAAGGGCCCCCACACGGATTTTAAAACAGGGGTAAGTAAAAGGAGGAGAAAGAGGTGGAGGAGAGGGCGTTCAAAAAAGAAAATCCTCTGTTTGCTTGACTCTCCTGTTGCTGGTGTGTTGTTTCTGTTATTGTTGGTTCCAGTTTTTAAACCACATACTGTAAATGCGATGTTGGAGAAATGCAGATTCCTGCCGACAGGACCCTCCCTCCATCCTTCCCCCCTACAAAAATGATGGCCCTTCCCATCTCCCAGTTTGCCCCAACTTCCTCTTCCCTTCGCGTGGTGGCAACTGTGTTTCACACCTCCTGGTCCTCGAAGACTTCCAGGAAGAGCGGGGGGAAGAGTTCGTTGGGACACTCCACCTTCATGTGAAGGAAGCGGCTGGCGTGGCACGCCCCGATCATCCGCAGGTCGGTCACCTTCATCAGGAGCTTCGGCCAGAAGTGAGGAATGTTGTGCTTGCGGTAGTTGATGTAGTGCTCAAACGCCAGCAGGTAGGTCTCCTGGCACTTCTCGATCTTATCCATGCAGGTCAGGCCGGAGCGGTCTGGGGACGGGGAGAGTCGGTGTGGAGGGAAGGAAGAAAAGAAAGAACGGAGGGAGAGAGTGAAAATGAGTGCAAAAGAAATCATTTACTAAATGTTATTCTGAGTAAAGGCCGTTACATTTCGGGGCGTTTTCTTTGTATTAATTCACACGTCAGCATATTTTTTTGAACTTTTTGTCAGGAATACATTCACACAGAACGCAAATATTACACAGCGAAAAAGTGGCAATCAAAAAAAAAAAAAAAAAAAAAACTAAAATAGACAAGCTCGTTCTCCACTCGTCTAGTGCGAATGAACATAAATGACACCGGCGGTCCAACTCTGGCGAGTAAAACAAGGCAAAAATTTGCTTCGCTCTAAGTGTGGATGCAACATACAGTAAGTTCTTAGCAGTTACTATTCGCAGTAGAGGAAACAGCAGACGGTGGAACAACCGAAGTAACTGTGGAAAACAAAATGCAGCGTGTCCTGTGTTGTTGGTCGTCTTTGTGAGAACGGTGCCAACAATAATACCACTTGGAAACTCTAGGGGGGGAAACGTTGTGTTTCCATTGTAATAACCTGTAAACCTCCCCTCAGATAAAGCTTGGAAACGCTTTACTTGCTTAGTTTCACTCTATTCCTGGATGCCTGTGGGATCATGATTATGTTATTTGACCCCATAGACACTCAACTATTAATATCAACTAATATTGCTGTTTGACATAACTTAAACAGTACATAACAAAAGGTCTGTCCAAAGGCATTTATCAGTGTGTGACTCTGGGAAAAACTGTAAAATTCTCCCAAACTATTGTATCAATGAGCTATTTCTTTACCCAAATCCCACATTTAGGATAGTCTTTGTGATTATATGTACAATTATACACATCCTCTCTTTATTTGCATCCTATTATTTCAAATCCGGATCATATTATGTGACATGCCTCCTAAAACCCCCAAAAAGTCTAATGTTAGATTTTCTACGATGGGTAAACCAAGAGTGAAGGATGAAATTTAGATCTCCTCCTTTCAAGACTGAATATGTATGTGGACTTTAATCTTCAGGCCATAATTACATTCTGATTTACAATAGGCTACAATATATACAGTGTAAGGCAGCGGGTAATGAATACAGACTGTCATGGAATTGTGTCTCCAAGGGCGCCGAGGACTGAAAATTTACATTTACATTAAATTAAGCTCAAACTCCGAGACCACCGATGTTACAAGCAGCCAGCTGCGCACAGTAAAGGCACAGTCGGTGAGTTTTAGAAAAGAACGTCAACCTGAGCTCATGAGCAGCACGGCCTGCAACAGCGCCACCTCCGTGTCGTCCAGGTTGAACTGCGCCAGGCTCTTGCCCAGATCGAAGATGGCGTCTGACACCACGCCCAGCCCGCCGTTCTTCAGCTGCTCGCGCTTCACAGCCATCTCCCCGCTCAGCGTCAGCGTCTCGCTCTCTGGGTCGTAGCGCATGGCGGCTCGCAGCGACATGATCTCCATGCAGCAGCCCTTCAACAGGATGATCTGGTCTTCACAAGGTAGCTGGTGGAAAAAAAAAAGGTTTTTAATGTTTAATGCAAGGTTTGTTATATCTCTAAAATATTAAATAACACACAGAGACTGTAAAAGCAAGGAGGAAATTATGGTGGATAACTTTCCCCAAAAGTTAACAGATAAGGCAGTTATTGCACATGACACCTGGGGTGAAGCTAATCTTCGCCCCTTTTCCAGCATAATGCTATGTGCTGTGCATTGACGTGAATATATAATTAATTAAATGATCATATTATTATCAAATTATCATTATAATCTATTAACGAACAAAACATACAATTAATATGTTAACATAAAATATGTCATAGCCACCAGTCAGATAAGTCCATGTCATACTACTAAATAACAAAATTCTGGCGAGGAAAACTGGCATGTTCATTTTCAAAGGAGTCCCTTGATTTCTGATTTCAAGATAGGTGAATGAAAATAGGTTCTCTGGGTACCCACGATTCTCCACTTTACAGACACGCCCACTTTATGATAATCACATGCAGTTTGGGGCTAAAACCCTGCAGCTGTTCGCATGCAGTATAAATGTGTCACTTTCACTTATTCTGTAAATAATAGAAAAGATTTCCGCACACTTAGATCCATGCAGTATTTCACTGGATTATGTAATATTTATTAATTATTTATTGAAGAATCTAGTGAAATACTGCATGGATTTAAATGTGTGGAAATCTTTTCTATTATCTTTTGAACTCATTTATGTTTTCCAGCACCTTAGCTAAGATTTAGACAGGTGGAGCGGTTGTTCATCATACATCTTCACCTGTTTTAAAATGGTTTCTGCACACAAACTCATATCATAATGTTCTAATGCCCTTCTGCAATTTATTTTAATAATTAATTAGTCAAATATTTTTTAAATTTCTAATTTATGACGAGAACAATTTTACACACAGTGCTGAGCTGCACCTCACATGAATTGTCAGCTTTCAGATGATGTACACCACTTATATGTGACATCTACCGCTGACCTGCTACCTGCCCTTTAAGACCACCTGGACCCCCTAAAAAAGACAAAAATGTGTCTATGACACAGAGCAGTGGAGTGGAGAAGACTTTGGCTTCCTTTAACAGTCATTTGTAAAACAATATTGGGATATAATTTGTTTTTTCAGGTGGAGAATATTTACATATGTCCTTCACAAGTAGATGTTCAGAGTTTAAAGTAGACTACGTGACAAATTGTTTATTACAATCAGGTAATTTTACAGAAAAAAAAAACTGCCTCACAGATATAATTATCTTCTAAAATAAAAAGCTGATATAGGGTACTGTGTGTAGTCAATTACAAGAAAACAAAAACACACCACAGCACTCAAACAATTCCCCCAGAGAGGAAAAAACAAGAATACTGCCTCGTTGTAAGAGTGGAGAGAGAAACTGGATTTCCTGATTTGTCATCCATTCATAAGTTGAACCATTGCCATTTTAACACTTGACTTTACTTGAGATGGATCTCTGGCATCATGACTGGAACATACTAATGTATGTTGCAGGAAACACTTTCAGAAGAGGAGCTGGAGGGAACAAAGAAAGGTGCAGAGGAAGGGATGGAGGGGGTGTGAGAAGAGGAAGGCATGTTTTTCCACTGATGAACACAGATTATGACTAATACACCCTGATTTACATGGATATTAGAATCTCTGGGTTGAAACCTGTTTGATTGAATCTAGACTCCGATGTGCTGAATTAAATCTCACCTTGATGTAAGCTCGTTTCTTACTTGACTACTCTTGACTGCTGAGCAGATTAATTGGCATTAATTGGCTTGATTTGTCTTGTAAATGCATACCTGGAGGGCATGCTTAAATTTTAGCGGCTCAATAAACGCTGCCTTTGTTTCTGTGCATTTCTTATCAGTAATTCACTGCAGTGGAGTGAACAGGTTTTCTCCCACCGCCTCTTTCATCAGATTAAAAAAAGGCTTCTTTCATAATATAATCTATTAAATTGTGAATAAAAGATAACATATTAAACATGACTGATTATCTGATTCGCTGTCTGGAATACTAAAACTCAGCATCCTTATTCGCTCTGCTGCTGTTTAGTTTCCTCATCTCTAAAATTAATAGAATATCAGCAGCAGTACGAGGATTTAGTTTACACTCTCATTTGAATAGTAGCATCCATCATAATAGAAACATTTATATAATAATAGAACAATCTGATGAATTCAACTTTAAAATATGCTGATTAAAAAAGTATCGACCTCTACTTTCAAAACTATCTGTGATTTATGTTCTCAAAAATTGTAATGATTACAGTCACAGCTTTTCCTCTCAGACTCACTGTTGTACTTCCTTTAGTCCATTTCTCACTAGACTAAAAACACCCAAAACATCTGGCTTTTGTCTTCAGTGTGAAAGGTTAAAATGGCTATTCATTCCCAGGACAAATAACTCTGCAGTAGTCACGGGGATTCATCGGCTCCAGCTCTGATCGGCAGTGATGGGAACATGACAATCCTTTGGCAGTGCTATGTAACACGTGTTGAAGTAAATATATCATAAATAAAGTCAACAGGGATTTGGACTGTTAACTTAAAAAACATACAATTAACATGCACCTCTCAAAACCACCAGACTCGCTGATCGTGGTAAAACACTACAGAAACAAAATAAAACTTTTCAACACCGTCTTTCTTAGTCTTTCCACTGTTCCAACAGTCGCCAGCTCTGGTTTGGTGGAAACCAACCCTTAATTCACCGAGTTAGATGTGAAAACAAACAGGCGTTATATGTCCTCCTCAAAGCTACCGCACTCCACTGACAGAAACAGCAATTTTACCTCACTGATCACTGTGAATCCCCGTTAGGGTTAACGTGACAGCAAAACAGATGGGCTACTCATCTACTGGCAATGGGAAAAGAGTCTTTTGCCTATTTTTAGCTGGTGTTTTTTTGGCGGTTAAAAACCTGCATATACGCACCAATTTTATTGTAAAAACAATTTCTAACACACATATACACACTGCAGCTGTTCAGCTCCTTGACAGTAACTACCAGCTACCCTGATAATTATCCAATCTAAGGTCTCATTACAAGGAGCAGAGACAAGAAACATGATTACATGTTGCTAATCAAGGCGGGGCGATCATCACCAGCAACAAAGACTGCTGCTAGCTTTATTTTCTGACAGACATAAAGCGCTACAGAGCGCTAAAGCAAAGAGTAAATGATCTAAATATTGACCCATGCTTTGTATGTTTTTTGTTAAACTGCAAAGATTTAGAAATCCACAATACTGTTGTCTTTTTCTCCACAGCATACAGTTGAACTGGTTGTAACTCTTGAACCACATGTCGTTCTGGTCCTCCTCAAACAGAGGAGCTGCTAATTCTGGGAGACAAATTGACCTCCTACAGTAAATCACACACTTCCTGGACTAACACAGCTCCCAGGCTGAGACAAGCTCGGCTGTCTGCTGTGCGTTACATGTTATTTGTCTGTGTCAGACTCCCACTCTCGCCCTCTGCTCATCCCAGACCGTTAACCACCACTTACCTCAGAGAACATGGGCAGTTTTTTGGCAAAGTCGACGACACGGGTGATGGCAGGAGTGATGATTTTGGTGAACTCACTGAAGGCCTCCAGGTCCACCTTGTCTCCATCTGACGTAGGGGCAACCGGGGACTGGCCGATTTTTTTCTGGCTACATGGGGAAATAAATATGAGTGGCTGATTAAAAACCTTTTATTTTTATAAACAAACAACAACAAACAAAAGCAAATCCTAATGAATCTTCTTCCCCTGTGCCATAGCTCCATTTTTGGCCAAAAACCTTTAAAACACATCAGTGAGCCTCATTGTGTCACTGGGTGACATGTTCCTTCATCACCATGTTTATTTTGACTAAATCCCACATACCACACCATCCTGCTGCCACAAACACTCATTAGAGCACCAAAATGTGGATAAATCTGTCACTGAAAATAGTCCCCAACAAATGTGCTATTACTCTTCTTTGAGTTGGTAAAAGCCACAGTGCCCAGCTGTTTTAGGAAATTACTGGGCTCTTTACTACATTTTTCTTTTAATGTAAAACTCTAACTGAGACATTTTTAAAGATTTATGTCTTCAGTGGGAAACAACATGCGTGGGACAAGCCAGTAAAGTATTTATTAGAGCTGGGTATTGTTTAAAAAATGATGAAACCAGTACCACTACCAGTACGCTTAAAGTGATAACAATACCAATAGAGTACTTCATCTGATACCCATACTTGTGTAAAATGGGACCACCGCCATATTTATTGTTACACATCGGCATGTAGTGCTTCTTTAGTCGATTTAGTCTTGTTTTTATTATACTTTTTGAAGAAAAAATACACTTTATTGATCCCTGAGGGGAAATACATTTTTTCACTCTGTTGTTATTTTTTTTTTTACAAATACATACCCGCACAAACAGGACCTACATACATGCATTAACGGAGACATGTCAGAGCGAGGGGGTTGCCCATGACAAGCACCCCTAGCAGTTGGGGGTTTGGTGCCTTGCTCAAGAGCACCTCTGCAGTGACCAAGAGGCAAACTGGCACCTCTCCAGCAACCAGTTCAGGCTCCGTATTTGGTCCATATGGGGACTTGAACCGGTGACCCTCCGGTTCCCAAGCCGAGTCCCCGCGGACGGAGCTACTGCCGCCCCCGTTTTTCATTCTGAATGACTTATTTCTAAAAACATATGAGCACATCTGTGGTAAACACAAGTTTTAAAGTGGTGCTTTTGTGTGATTCTTTGTGGAGAAACTCAGTTTCATAGATCTGTCGATTAAATCACCGAATCGACCGTCGACAAAATCGTAAAATTGTAGTGTTAGTCGACTAAGAATTTCTTTGGTTGAGCACAGATCTTGTGTAGCGTAGCCATACTTTTGAACGTTTCGGTAGCATATCGGCAAGCTGTACTGCCAACTCTACAATGTAGCTGCTGCAGCAGCAGGCCAATCACACGTGTCATTAAATCGAAGAACGCTTGTGATGATTGGCTGCGAGCAAAACCATATCATTAGTTTTCTAAATCTGGGTACAAAAAGGACTGAATGTAGGAATCGTTTGACTGGGGAAGATCCGACACCACTTGGTACTGTGTTATTATGGTACCGATAACCAGCCCTGCAGAGACACAAACACAGCGTTGGCTTGGAGAGTTGATCATAATAAAGAATACACACAACATTGCCAATGTATACATGGAACACTAAAGTGCTTCTGCCATGATAGAGGAGACCATATCTGAGCCAGGTAGAATAAAGAAAAGAACAAAGTACATCGGGCAAGATGATGAGAGCACTACGATATAACAATAGAGTACATTAGAACAAGCTACAGTTGAGAATACGGGTGTGTTTTATTATTGAAGAGCACAGAAGAATAAAATAAGATTATAGAAGAATCAATAAGAGTGTATGGGGCTTAGAGTAAAATATAGCAGAGGGAACAACACAGTTTTAAACGGTTTTACAGCCTTTCTACAAAGTGCTCGCTTGCCTTGGGAGACAAATTAAAACCAATTTTCCAGATAAGGACAGCAGATTGTGCTCTGGAAGAGGGATGGGACATGTCACCCGACAGATAGCGCTTCCTTCGAGGAGGGCTGCTGCCGTGGGGAACTGCAGAGCAGTAATACATATGTTTACAGAGTTGTGTAAATCGTGGCTGCGACTATGAAAAATGTTGTTTCACGCTCTGCAGAATAAAGCGGGTGTCAAGGCCAAAGCCATTTATTCAGGCCGGGCTGAGATAAAAGTATAAGAATAATCACCTCACACAATGAGCCATCAGTCATAAACCAGGGGGTGAAGGTTTCCATGTGAATCCAGCCAATCCTCCGCTCTACGGCTGAGAGCTGAGCAATTATGGAAAATTTAAATAATTGTAGTAATAACTTTGATCGACTGAGAGTCGTTGCACGAGAGCCAAGACAAAGCATTGGTTTCACTGGTGGAGGTCAGTGGCATTTTTCATTTCAGAGCTGAGAAAATAGCAGAGAGAGCAGCTGAGGTTGAGAGCTGATGAATGCACGCTGCCACTCTCAAATAGAGATAATCTGATTTTTGATATTTAAATGGAAGTTTAAGCTTAGACTAGTCTAAAGATTGTGTATAAGAGACATTTGAAATCGTACTTTAAATGCTGCTGAAAACAATATGTCCCAATAGTGTTGCTAACTTAGCGGCTTTGGTGCTATTCTTAGCGAGGATTCAGACCCCTCTAGTGACTCTTTTTCAAAGCGACTAGAGACAAGTCCAGCGAATTTTTGTGGTGTTATTTGAGACTTTTGGAGACTCTGCTGTAAACATATTGTCTGGCGTATCGGTCTCACTCTCTCTTATTCACCTCCTCCACTGAGTGTGACATAAGCAACGTCTAGCTGGCTAGCTCATCATGTCTCAGTTTAAACTGCACACACAGAAATACAGAAAGGGATGGGAAGTAAAACTAAAGAAAGAAAAGAGGGATAAACAAACTGAAAAACTAAAAAACAAACAAACAAAAAAAAAACCTAGCGCCCTATGACGTTACTTGTCTCTCATACAGTATCATTACAATTTCAAGCACATGATCTATTATGCAAATCAAGTAATGGTATCATTCAGCATCTTCTAGCAACTTTTAGGACAACCAATAGCTACTTTCCTTACTGAGGAGTTGGCAACACCAAGTGTACGCTGGGTTAGTAATACATGGACCTGGTGTGTGGTGTAATATTTGATGAAACGGCAGCGGGGACTGTGGTGAGGAAAAAGAGTCACGGTTTAGCATTGCTTCTAATATTAATGTCTTAACATGCAAGTTTAAAGCATTGCTAGCTGGCCCACTTTGTTGATTCACGGCATACTAGGCTCTGTAGCATATGCGAAGGAGAGGAGGAGGTGGCAGACGGGAGAATACCGCGGGGTGAAAGAGAGTCGAGAGCGGCTGATGAGTTCACATCACTGTAGAAAATAGTAGAAGTAAACCTTCACACCAGCTCCCTTAAAGTGCAAATTCGTTTCCAGCCAATGCTCTCCTTCAGACTTAGTCTACAGTGTGCGGACCTCCTACGTTTTTCATTGCTTTCTTGTACTGATCCAGCACTGGCCTATGCTGTATTGATAAGATAAGATAAGATAAGATATTCCTTTATTGGTCCCACAGTGGAGAAATTCACATATTACAGCAGCAAAGTGGATGCAAAAAGTGCAATAAACAAGAAGCATAGATTTTAAAAACAGTATTAATACAACTAAAATAAAATAATGTCCAGCATATCAATAAATAATTGTCCAGTTACTATAATGTGTGCAGATGATATAATTGCACATATGTGTTGTTATTGCACTTGTGTCCGGTCAGTGTGTTGTAAGTGTTTTATGTGGTTTACTGGGAGCAGTGCTGGTTGTGGAGTCTAACAGCTGCAGGCTTCTGTAACGCTCCTGAAGAATCCTTGAAGAAGACTTGAAACTAGCAATTGAGACCATAAACTCATGTTTACAATGTTTACTGAGGTAATAAATCAAGTGAGAAGTAGGCTCATTTTCTCATAGACTTCTATACAGTCAGACTTCTTTTAACAACCAGAGGAGTCGCCGCCTGTTGGCTGTCAGACAGAATACAGGTTTAAGACTGGTAATGACACTTAAAATTCAAAATAACAACATATCCTTGATAGGTTCGTTTAGTTTAGTTTAACCTCAGTACTACAAGTGTTGCTAGAGCTCCAGCAATTAAAAAAACATGCGATGATGCAATGGGAATGTATTTGTGTTTGTGAATGTTGTCCACATATTCATACGCACTTTCTTTTGGACTAATGCGATTTTCCAGCGACTGTTGATGTATGTTTATTAGCTGCATGGCCATATGGGCGGCATCCAGGGAAAACACTTGGCTTTGCCCACAGAGCTGGCGAGGGATTATGTCTTTACAGGCTGGCTGGTTCAGGAGCCTAAACATTGCGGGGAGATATCGTAAAGCTCAATGTGGCTTAAGCATTCCTGAAGAAGCTGTTTTTTTGTTTCCTATAGAAAAAATAAACAGTTTATCCCAAAAGAGGCACAAGATATTTGGACTAACATGAACCCCAAATACACACTGGGAACTGGCAATGGTTAAACTGGGAGGAGAAGCAGGGGGACTTTATCACTGTAGTCTGTCATCAGTTATGTGGTGAGCTTCAACTGTTGACCTTTTATCAGATGGATTAGTGCTGGAAAGTTTGTTCCAGTACAACTGGAGAAATGATGTTTTCATCTGGCTCGGACGCTTTCACCACTCTGCTATGAAATGTGCTGATTTACATTACATTTATAAAGTTAATTATATTATGTGTTTTGTTTTACATCACAGAAATCAAAAAATGTCATTGAGCAGGAGGATTGATGGAGTTGTTGATCACCTTTAATCCCAAAACTCCCCACGCACTTTCAGGACACTTCAGCTCCAGTGATATATAGACATCTGAACCTCAGGTCATTTGTTTCCGAGAAATATTGATATAAATCATCTGGTAATAATGTGCTCAAATACAGAAATGTGAACTGCATGACTAGGCGATAAGATCACCGCATGACTGCAGACCTGCGAGTACGTCGTTGAAAAATGCTGATGTTTTTGAACGTCTAATTCTGAATGTCTGCACTCAACCAAAACCATATGTCCTCCTCCTCCTACAATAAGTCGATTTCTGATTTTTCAATTTAGTTTTTGAATAGGTGAGAAGACGCCAGCCAGTTGAGCCATGTCGTTTACCTAATGCTGCTGAGACCATTACTGAAAATTTGAGATTTGTGTGATTTGAGGCTGCCAGTAGAATTTATAAGACTTGAAGCGTGAAGTGTGGACTGACCTTTGCTAGCAAGATAGTAGTTTGATAGTTACATGCATATTAAGGCCTTTTAAGGCTGATTAACTTGTCATTATTATTATTATTATTATTATTATTATTATTATTATTATTATATATTTTCGATTTGTTGTTTTTGTCATGAGTACTTTCACACAGAATGTGAATATTACGCGGTGAAAAAGTAACATAACAAGGTATCGCCCTGCAAATAAAGGCATCAACCAATCATATTGTGTGGAAAAGACAGATTCAAAGCGTACACTATAGTGTACAACAACACTCCGAACGTAGACTGTATATAAGTGGACGCAATCACTGTGACGTCAACCTCTGGTTTGTGAACTGCCAATTTGAAGCCTCGAGTTCGCCACTTTGGCCGTCGCCATCTTGGTTTATTTCAACCAGAGCTGACATGAAAGGGTGGAGCAAAGTACAACTGAACGCTGAATACGACATTTAACCAAAAGGTTAAAATTAACTTTCATGAACTGAAAACACACTGAAAGGGTGATTGACACCATAAACTCATGTTTACAGTGTAGGATCATTTTCTCATAGACTTCTATATAATCTGACTTGTTTTTGCAACCAGAGGAGTCGCCGCCTGCTGGCTGTTAGAAAGAATGCAGGCTTAAGACACTTCAGCATTGGCTTTACTTCTCAGACCTGGAGGCTGCCAACTGGTCTGAACCAAGATGGCAAACTTTATTGCTCCTTTCAACCTTGACCAGATCCACTCCTTATGTTCTTACCTTTCACAATAAAAGCTCTAGACATATACACTGTATGACTGTTTATCAGTTCACACAGGAAACTAAAATAACTTACAGTAGTTCAGGCTACTGATGAATCCGGCGACTGCTTTGTGTGCCGCCATCACTGCGGCGGCAAGTCGTAGTGACTCTACTCTCAGCTAACAGCATTAACTGGTGACTTTCAGTCGAATACCGTCTGTGGTTGCTCGTAGTAACTTACTTAAATGGTTGGAGTAGATAATACAGATGAATATGTATTTAAAATGGATTAATACGTTTAAGCAGTTTCAACTGACGTTACTTTTTCACCATGTTAGGCAGCTGAGAACTGCTCCGGTTCTTCCCGAACATCTAGATATCAGAAGAAGAGGGCGTTCTTTATTGATCCCCTGAAACACACAGACCCGAAATACATACTGTACATGCACAAGCAGGACCTCTGACAGGCGCCCCGAGCTTTGGTGCCTTGCTCGAGGGCAAGCTGGCACCTCTCCAGCTACCAGTTCATACTCAGTACTTGGTCCATGTGGGACTTGAACTGGTGACCCTCTGGTTCCCAAGCCAAGCCCCTACGGACTAAACTACTGCCGTCTATTGTTGTCAAATGTAATGTTACAGTCAGTAAAGACAAAAGTAGAAACTTGTACACGCCTAAGCACAGCTTGCATTAAAACATGTGTATTGTAGGGAAACGCCACCGCAGTAACAGTGACTTGTTTACTTCTGGCAGCCAGACGCTGCTCTGGGTTAATAGGATCCCGGTTTTCACATTTGTTTTCACAAATCAATTTAAGTGAAATAATCGCGGGTGAGTTTTACGCATTTTCCTGTCATTTATTTGTCACACTCCCGGTGTGTTAAAGCCTTTAGTAAGGAAGGAGTAAATTTTACCTTCACGTTTGAAAGAAGAAATGCATAAACACTGGTGAAAAAAGTCAATTTATTCCATATGTATAAGGGATAAATTGGCTGTTTTTGCCTTTTTTGTCAGAGGCAGGCATTTGTGAGATGGGGTTTGTTGATCTTGACACTCCCTCTTTGTTGGACTCAAGAATGTAAAACCTTTTCACAGTCGTTTATGTTCAAATGTTGCACTTTTATATTAGAAACATACAATGTGCTGTCAGCGTTTTTAGTTTAGAGGGCCGCTGTGACAAATTACCAAGAATTTCAATATAGTTTTGACTACAAATGGCTACCAACAATCATGCCTGCTTCTAGACTTATCACAGACACGTACATGTACACACACAGCTACACATGAACTGAATGCCTTGTAAAAAGCTGTTTCCAGACAGCGTATAACCACAGAGTGAGAGAGAACATTGTGTAACTCAGACCAGTGTGTTCTTGCAGAACTGGAGGTTCAGCCAAATATTACAAAGGGCAAGACACACAGGTGTCAATGTGCTGTTGCTTTTAACGGCTGTGAAAAAACCTAAACCATTGACCTCTTCAGTATCAACAAACATCATTTAAAGTGCCACAGTCTATAATAATAATCTAATGTACAGTATCTAACTATGTGATGTTTTACAGTTTGCATGGACAACACTTCAGCATTTGCAGCAAATCCACAGCTAAAAACAATTTAGGCTGTTTTTCCGAAGCAAAATGGTTACATCTGGTACATCTTATGAATTCAATAGATGATGTCAATGACCCCCCTTTACATCTAAAATGTGTCTCGTATCCAGATTGTATCTAGATATGATTTAACCTGATTACATTTACACCTGGTATTAATATGTTTCTCCAGTGTCCACATTGAGATCCGATTGAGATCTGATCGCTCTGTCTGAGAGGGCTAAGACGAAGGCTGCACGGACGAGGCGGTGTGTAATGTGCAGACACATCGGCCTAAAAATGCCGCCGTTTAGGGAGGAGAGGGCCCGAAAACGGGAATTCGACGTACATATACACTTGCACACACAGCAGAGGAGGTGATCTCTCCGGTCACGGTGGTACATTTACCGGAGGAGCGCTGGGAGCAGACTTCACAAAGTTTTGAATGCTCACCTAAACAACAGTACTCAGCTCAGCCCAAGCATCATGTATTTTATTATTTGTCATTGTTTGGTGTCGTTAATGATTTCCAATAATTACTACATACACACATTTGCAAAAAGCAGCATATTTGCCCATGTTGTTAGAGTACTAAATAACTGACAAAACTCCTTTGAGGTACATTCTGAACAGATTAAACATGCGATCAATCATGTGTGATTAGATATCTTAATCGACTGACAGGCCTAGTATTTACACTTGTGTTCAATATGGGCACAATGCTTTCATGACCCCCTCCGGAGGTGCTTTCGCCAATTGGATCACAATCCGTCCTCAATGTGTTCTGGGTGCATTTACATCTGTGCTTTCATGTGGTCAAGCACTATTTATTTGCAATCCGATCACCCAAAATGTAATAATAAATGTGTTCAGATCAACTTGCAGGTGAGGAGTTCTAGTCTTTTTTTTTCCTTTTTAACAACAAAGTCTGACGGCGGTATGGATTTTCAAGCTTGATTCACACATAGCAGCATACTGTTTGTTCAACACACTGAATTTAACTTAACTTAATTTATGGCACTTTGCCTGTCATTTTTATGCCCCTTCCTCTTCTTTCTGCAGTCCTCCGCTAGACTTGATGCAGAGCTTACTGTAACCAGCGCATCAAGTCATTTGTGAGTTAAAGTGCAGTATGTATGACTGCTGCCGTCCCCACGGACTGACACGGCTCATCCTAGTTGGCTTAGCATGTCCAATTAGATATTCAGGGATTCAATAGCTACACCATCCAGAGCCCCGTTAGTGGGTGAAGCCTGTGTCACATTGAACTGTTTCTCCTTTTAGATGAGCCAAATTCGAGGCTAACATATACAGCATGTTACAGTAGATTGGGCTGTTGTGCTAATCAGTCTTATAAATCCTGCGTGTTGCAGGCCCTGCTCTACAGACAGGCCTTCTTCATCTCTGTAGGGTTAATAAAAATATGTTTCTTAATCTAAATTCTAATACTAACCTTAACCTCTTCCACTCCTCAACGGCACTGGCACTTTTCTACTTTATTCAGAGGTTATAGCAGGCTCAGTTTTAGAGCTAGAGGGAAGGTATTATTAAATGACCTGTGGTGACCTCTAGGATAATCACAGCCTCATGGAACTTTGGATGGCTTTTCTAGGTAGGTTAACAGTAAGGGGGTTACTGAGCAGTATACAGAACAAAAATGCTCCATCCAATTGCCAAAAATGCAGAAATCTCAAAAAGCCAAAAGTTTTTAATACCAAAGCACGACATATTTTTTTTCTATGGTGTTCCTCAAGGTCTTGGCATTTAAATGTGATATTCTGAAGGGATTAGTGATCATTTTTATCAATTCTCAAGAGGTAAAAATGGTAAAATTTAGCACCAAATCTGTATAACAAATGGTATCAACCCAAAAATTGCTGCAGCAACGTATGAGACATAATAGAGCAAGGGAATGGTCATCATATACTTCCAAAATACTTTTCTAAACCCTTATACACTTTCACAATTTATTTCAATGATTTTTTTCTGATTCATGACTAGAACAACTTGACACACAGCGCTGAGCTGCATCTCAAATTAATCTTCAGGTTCCCAGCTTTCAGATGATGTTCACAACTTCTATGTGACATCTACTGCTGACCTGCCATCTCCCCCTAACGACCCCCTGTGCCGCCCTAAACAAGACAAAAATAAGTCTATGAAAAGAGGAGTGGAGTGTAAACTGTTCACCTACTAACTGCTAACCCTGAATGTCTACAAGTGAAGGAAGTGAGGACCGGACAAAATTATCTCACTTCATGCAAAATAAAAATATGACAAACTGGGTTTCAGATTTATCTTTTCCCTTTATGGAAATTCTCACACTTCTTCTTTCTCAGCTCCAAGCTTCACACATCCTCACCTATATTATCCCGCTCCTCCCAACACCCGGCCACGTCCTCCTTGTTGCCTAGCAACTCCAACCACAATACTTGCTATTACACTAAGTGCTACCAACCCCTCTCAAGATGAATCCCCCTCATTCCTCCCATCTTACACCCACTTACACTGAAGAAGTCCTGGGAGTAGATTTTTTTTTTTTTCTTGATTTGGCCGTGAGCTCTGGTCCAACTCTGCTGTGAAATCACTGATGAGATCTTAAAACTGGGTAAGCACCTCAGATAATCCAGGGCCAAAACATGAGGTCACTCAGTGTCTGTCTGTGTTTGTGTGTGACTGACACTGATACCAGGCGGGGCTGTCCAGGATAAATCTGAACACTAGCGCAGCAGGAAGACAGTTTGAGAGAGAAACTCTGGCTGCCAACATCCCTGCCAACTCGCTGATGAGCGCTCACGACTGAGGATTTGCTTTGGCTGAGATAAGGAGGGAGCTCACGGAAAACAGACGGGCAAAAATAGAGGGGAAAGTAAGGGTAGACACAGAGGGACAGTGAGAAAGGAAACAAAGAAATGAAGATGGGAAACAGATTAAAGCGAAAAAAGAGACTTGAGGTGTGAATGAGAACTATGAGGAGAATTAGGACTGGTTAAGAGCCCAGAAGGATTACGATGAATAAACCCCTCAAATGCTGGAATGAGATGAGGAATAAAGACACAAGCAGAGAGACACACAGACAGCAGGGAATACAGCGTGATAAACTCATAAAGAGCTACTCTGACAGTCAGTCATGTGAAAAACAAAGCCTCAGCTCGCCCAGATAAAATGAAACCGTTTCATTTCAGGCATGGCGTGCATGTTTGTGTGAGGACATAATAGCCCTGTTCGTCTGATGGGGTTAAAAGCAGGTAAACTGAGGCACAAACACTAAAGCACCACTACATAATTTAGTGTGAAATTACCCCTGGGGCAGCTGTTTGTTGAGTGTTTTCTCCCTTAAAAAGGAAAAGGGTTAATGTTCCTGCAGAGTCAACCCACCCTGGGTGCTTGAACAAACTGTTACTACTGTTTCATGAAGCACAGATTTACTGCATTTAATCCTCTAATCTGTTTTTTTTTTTTTTTTGTTTACTGCTTTTGTATAGTGTTGCATGTAAAGGATTTGATCAGATTTTCTTAGTTTTGGCCAGTTTCTATCAGATATGATAATGTTATACACACCAGATTTAAACCAAATCTATTTGTAAGAGAAAACGAAGGCAAACGCTAAAACTCATATCTGGGTTTCTGGTTTGAACCTGCCAGCTGGGAGCTTTCTGTGTGAAGTTTGCATGTTGTCCACCATGCCTGTGTGGGTTTTCTCCAAAGACAGTCCAAAGACATGCTGGTTATGTATACTGGCAACTCTAAAATTGCCCAGAGGTGTAAATGTGAGTGGTTGTTTGCCTTAATATCTCAGTCCTGTGATAGCCTACCCTCCCTCTCACCCAGTGTTAGCTGGGATCGGCTCCAGACCAAGTGTGTTTATTACATGGCTTTGTTTACTACTCTATTCTGATTGGTCAATCACGCCGTCTGTTATTTCTTTATAGCAGACTGTTGTGATCTCTGAGTCTGGGGGACCATTGTTGTGTCAAATTATTAATTTCATAAGAAAGTAACTGTGTGATAAGTGGGATAATGTAAAGCGAGCCAGTCAGTATTGTGAAATAAACCCCTTCAGGGCGGGCGGTTATTTCACAGCAATGACCAACTTGCCGTATATTATCCCTTACATAGGTAATGGATGGATGGATTGTTGAAAGTGTCTACAAATTAGGCTACTTTGAGAAATCCCTTAAGGTTGTACAGTCAGATAAGATAGGATAAGATAAGATATTCCTTTATTAGTCCCACAGTGGAGAAATTCACAATTTCTTCCAACAGCAAGAAGTGAAACTAATTCAGGGGCCCATTTAGTCCAAAAATGCACATGCAGCAGTTCTGTTTAAGCTACATTGAGCATCTGCGTACTTAGATGTTTTCACACATTTGTTGTGCATAATCTCTTGCAGACAATGGTAGATAATGATGTTGTGGACCCGTAGATGTAGAAAGTACAACGTGGGCTTTAGAAATTATGCTGTTTTCTAACAGCTTTGCCTATTTCTATTGGTAACAACAATAATCATAATATATTAAACAAAAGTGCATACAATAAATCAATGTTTCCTGTGTTGAATTGGATTAGGACATCCTACACGAGTGCATATATCTGTACATCACTTTGCTTATTTCTCCGCGTCTTACCAGGAATTTGCGCTTCTGTTTCCACTGTGCGCCCTGAGCATTGGTGTGTCGGTGGGCTTCCGTCACCAGGTGGATCACCTCCCACTCGCTGTCGTTGGGCTCTGGACGGTTCTGGAGGTTTTTCACCATTTCCTCCTTCTTGCGTCGCTCCCTGTTCTCTTCAATCAGACGCCGTTTAGCCACCCGCTTTGAGTCATCCAGCACCACTGGGAGGAGCAGGAGGAGCAGGAGGAGGAAAACCCAGTGTGGAAAGCAAAAAACAAGGTATGTAATTAGTTTGTGTGTTGCCTAAAGCCTGCATATAAACATCTGAAGGTGAAGCTTCTATATAAAGTTTCTGTATACAACTATACTGTATTCTATACACACAAAAAAGCACAACTGTTTCAAAATACAATATGAAATGTGTAATTTTAAATTCATCAGCATCACTCACAGTCCATGGCCATGCCCACTGCAATGCACTTCTTGAAGCGGCAGAGCTGGCACTGGTTGCGGGTAATCTTGTCGATGATGCAGCACCCATCGTACTTGCAGGAGTAGCTGGGGTGGAGGTTCTTCTGAATGGTCCGACGGAAGAAACCCTGGAGGCAGACGGCGAGAGAGAGACAGTCAGCGAGTAGAGGAATATATAGAAGAAGAGAGGCACATACGAAGACGCTGACAACAAGGAGTGAAAACTATCACCATATTGTGTTTTTGTGAATAACACATGTGATAAAACTAATTCAGAATTAAAATATTTCATCTAATTTGGTCTGTACCTGACTTGCAACCAAATCTGAGGCGATTTGTGTGAACGCATAGGAGTGAGCTGAACAAATCATAGCTGGAAATGAATTTATACCCATGAAGTATTATTAGATCAAAAGTACTCTTTTTCAGTCATATGTCATGTACATCAATGCCCACTGAGCTTAATCACAATCCTGTCAGCGGCGTGTTAGATATTGACATGTCATTGATGAATATACAGAAACAGAGGGAACAGAAACCGACTGACAGCTAGGAAGACAAATGACACAGCTGAGAGCTGACATGACAGACTGACAGGTTTTCATATAAATATGTTGATATATCATCTTTCTGCGGCTGTAGACAGTGTGTCTGTGACCTTGGTGTGTGTTTACTTTGAAGTGACAGCTTCGCTGTGTGTGAATGTGTGTGTATGGGAGCAGTTGACCTCAGAGGTCTCATATCAGGTGTTCTGGCAGATATTATGTGGGTTATGAACCTGCTGTGTCTGAAACTCTGCCGTTGTGTGTGTGTGTGTGTGTGTGTGTGTGTGTGTGTGTGTGTGTGTGTGTGTGTACCTTGCAACCCTCGCAGGTAATGCAGCGGTAGTGGTAACCTGTGGCCTTGTCGCCACACACCACACATGGCTCATCCTTTTCGAGGTAGCTGGGGATGTACCCTGAGAGAGGGAAGCAAGGGCAAAGATAACATTAAACAGAATATTATTATGTATATTTTTTTTTTTATATCATTGAGGACGTTCTACACACCGATACACAACACTGGTATCCCATCACCCTCGCACTAATCCCACCTCACCTTCAAGCCACATTACCGCTTAGCTCCGCTCTACCTAGCCAACGCTACCCCACCCTATACACCCCTACACATTATTTCCACTCATCAACACTGTAGCAGACTGTGGAAAAACTTAACACTCGCCATTCAACCTTGTTATACTGCACTATAAACACCCTGCAAACTAGAACCATGGGCTTCACAAGATGATGAACAATAACACTCTCTAGCATGGGGTCGTGTTACCGTGTTTACCAGTTGGGCCCGTATGAACAGCCCCCTCAAGTCGCATTCGCAACCTCGTAAGTGGAAAGTTGTGAGAAATGGTGGAGCCCACGGCAGTTCATTTATCGGTGCATAATAAGTTAATATTGTACAGTATGTTGTAATTTTATTACATGTATATTGTATTCTTCTTATATAATAAGTCTGAGGAAAATGTTGATATTCTCAATGACCTCCTCTTTGTCCTCTGTCATTATGTCTCTGTATTTCCTTCTTTATGTTACCCACTAGCTACCTTGCTAAATTGTTAGCCTCTGTGGTTTCTAAACTGGGACAGTAACATTAATATTGCTGTTGCTTAGCAGCGCTGTTCTTCATGACTTAACCACTTGGACGCAACATGTCGTGTTCACGACTTCCCATCTTGTAAACGCAGCAAACACGACCTCATTTGAAGGCAACATCAGATGTCCTATCTAATGGTATTGTTTATTTTGTTAGCCAATGACAGCTAGGAAGCCCTGACAGGCAAACGAGAAAATAAAATACCAAATACTCGATTCTGATTGTGGTCTGTTATTTCTTTATAACAGACTGTTGCTATAGACGCAGTTCTGCTGTCAAACTCTGGCAGACCATTTTTGAATCAAATTATTGATTTCTAAAGTATGCAGCTGTATAATAAGAGAGATAATGTACAGCAAGCGGGTCATTGTTGTGAAATAAACCCCTCCAGGTCACAATAATGACCGGCTCATTGTACATTATCCCTGACAGATAAAATACATATATTTCTATGATGAACTAATCCTCTTCAATTGCATATATAAACAAACCTAAAATCAGTGTGATCACATTGGTTAGTACGGTTATTATAAATAGGTTTTAACCAAAGAGAATTTGTTATCATTTGCTTTGCCCTGGGGCAACCTCTGTAAAATGACAGGTCCCAGTTAATAAATAAACATCAATATTATTTGTCAGATAAAATCTTTGAAATTTTCTAATTATCTTAAATGATTTTTATGCAGTGTGGCTGATCTAAATTGACAGCATTGAGGTTCCTTCCTCCCTCTGCAGCGTTCCCTCTGCTCTAAACTCGGGAAGAGGACAGTTTGTTCTTTTTCCATTTGCTGCCTACAAGACCAGTGAGACCGAGGGAGGGAGCGCAGAGACACAGGAAATAGCAGATTTCCAGTCATTTCATATGATATACAGCACAGAAGCAGGGAGGGGGGAGGAGATGGTACACTGCAAGTCACAACTTCGTACAGAAACACACACTCTCACACACAGAGAAAGCCACTGGCAGAGCTTTGTACGTGAGTGTGTGTGATGTTCTCATGACATATATGCTAATGTGTGTGTATACTGAGACGTGGTGAGAGCTGTGACTGGCAGTGTCAGTTGGGCTCTGCCTTTTGGCTTTGTTACAGATTTTAGAGGAGGAGGGGGGGGGCAAGAGGAGGATGGTGGGAAACAGAGGAAAGGAGGAGGAGGAGGAGGAGGAGGAGTAGCAAAGGGGCACAAGTGACATTTTGGCCAACTGATTTATATGTACGTATGTAGTTGAAAAGCTCTTGAGCTCTTTCCATTGATAAAAAACCCACAGCAGGAATCAAAATATGAATTTACACAGAGATAAAAAAATAAAAGGAAAAGTGGTGATAAAAGAGATGGAAAAGGAAAACACCGACAACAAGAAAATGATACAAAACTACACGGGGGAGGACGCAGCGGGAGAAGCGTTGGAAAAGACGAAGAGGCAGGCCAAAGGAAAGATAATGAGGACATCAGAGAACGATCATATAGGAAAAATGCTCCAGACTGTGTTGGCAGCAGCCGGATCTCAGAGCCAGCCTGCTGAGGACTGTGTTTGGAAGCCAAGCCCAAAATCAATACTGCTGCGGCTCTGTGGCTCTGGCTACCCGCCCCTCGCATGACGGGCGCTGCAATATCTCCACCAACAAAACCCAGGGAACGGGAAGCGGCCGAATCAAGATAAATATATATTTTGTCCTCACAAGTTTCTCATCACAACATCTGCCTTTTCGCTTCATCTAAGTGAGTGAATCAGGGCGGTATAGATCAGGTCCCCGAAGGAGTCTCAGGACGGTTTCTCCGAGGTCCTTACATGACAACAGCACAGTAAGGTGACATTTGAGACTGTAAACACTGACGGCATCAGGGCACAGGAAACTATACACAGAAGCTGGATCTGAATCAACAACTTCTACACAGAATCGAGTGCGCTGCCACCCATTACTGCTGTTTATTGTCACCTATTTTTAACCAAATACCTCGATACTAATATTACGAAAATATTACAGAGTTGACTACTGATGCCTTCACAAACAAAAAACAACAGCTTCAACAGTTTTTTTTTTTTTTTTACATCACTTTACTGTGATTCAGCCTTGAAATCCGATATTACGCTATCCAAAATCTAAGACATATCTAGATATCTAGTCTCATATCGCGATATTGATATAATATTTATATACTGCCCAGCCCTACCATCTATTACTATGAACATTTTTAAATTGACAGTCTTAACATATTTTCTTCACTGTTATTCCTTGTTCAAATTCCTCATTTTGTCTGAACAGCAGATCCAAAGTGATTCAATTAATAATCACCTTAGCCAGGATAAATGTAAATAAAAAATAAATAAAAAGAAAATGCCAATGTTTGACATGCTTATTTCATAAATAAACTAATTAACTAAAAAAAGAAAATCAACTGATTATTGTAAAAGTTGCATTCATAGATCTTTTTGCCACTATGTACCAGCAGAACAGACTGAAAGCACAGCGTTGACAAATAGAGTCTTCAGATGGGAAGTCGTAAACACCACGCGTTACCTTCAAGTGGTTAAGTTGTGACGAACACCGCTGCTAAACAACAGCAATATTAGCGTTACTGTCCGAGTGTAGACGCCACAGAGGCTAACAATTTAGCAAGCTAGCAAGGAGGTAATAATGCAGGAAATAATAAATAATAATAAAACAAAATGACAGAGGAGAAAGATGAGGTCGTTGAGAATATCAGCATTTTCCTCAGACATATAACATTACCAAGAAAAACAATATGACTAAAATTACAATATACTGAACAATATTAACTCATTATTCACCAATAAATGAACTTCCATGGGCTTCACCATTTCTCACAACATGTCACAAGTCGTGAACTCGGAGCTTTCAGAAACTTTCCACTTACGAGGTCGCGAATACGACATGAGGGAGGCGTTAATACGGACCCCACTCGTAAACACAGTAAACACAACCCCATTTGAAGGCTTCAATAGTATCACCTTATAAACTAGGTTTACCTTACGTGTTAGCAAACTGCTGCCTATTAGCATATCCAGCAGACATGGTTAGCTTTCATCTGACGTCATGTTCCTGGCCAGCTGACAAATATCAGTCCGGTATTCATATTAGGTCATATTTTAGTTTTTTTATTTTTACAAACTCCTAATGGAAATATCTGTTCTAGTATATCTATGTCTAGTTGTTAAATCTGTCCACTATTTGGTGCTGAGCAGGTATATAGTGACTTTATCAGAGCGTTTTTGGCGGAAAACAGCCTCCCACTGGAAACGAGGTTGGTGCGAGCGGCGAGAATGAACCACAACAGTAAAGCTGTGAGCTGTAAAACCTAAACAATGAGCTTAAAGACACAGCTGCAAATTCTTTGTGGGTTTATCATTGCGAGTGACCTCCTTCACATCAACTGTATGGCGAAGCTTTAAATTTGTCCATGAATTAATTCACTAATCATTTCAACCATAGAATGTACACTCAGAAAAAAGTTTGCTTATTTCTCTGTTGTATTTTACATGGTTGGAAAGCCTGTTTATTTACCTTCACAATGATGTCCAACTTGTAGGATCATGCATTTGTGGGATGAGCAGCACAGCTGATTATGATGGTAGCGCCTAAGTAAAATTTGCCAAAATTCTCTGCCAATGCTAAACAGTGTTTTCTCCTGTTGGTGTTGACTCTTGTTTTGAGTTGTTTGGAGGACTGGATGATCGAACACTATCAGAAACAATGAACAAACAAGACATACTAGCAATTTGACACTTTATTCATTTAATACACCGTCTGCAGCCTCTGTAGCCGGTGGAAGATCCAAACGCAGCCACAACAGCCTGGACCTCATCGTCATGCTGGTCACCGACCTGGTCTCATGTCGCTGTGGGATGGCACTCCATTCCTCAACCAGGATTCATTGCAGGTTGTATTAGTCACTCTAACATGTGCAGCACGCCCAAGCTGATAAAAATCGCTTTAGTAGGACGCAGCACCCGGCAGGCTTCATGCACACAGGTGCTACCAATCAGGCAAAACAAGAGTCAACACCAACAGGAGAATAAACTGTTCAGCAATGGCAGGGAATTTTGGCAAATTTCACCTGGGTGCTACCATCATAATCAGCTGTGCTGCTCATCCCACAAATGCATGATCCTCACGTGTTGGACATCATTGTGAAGGTAAATAAACAGACTTTCCAATGATGTAAAACACAATGGTAATTAGCATTGTAACAACAGAGAAACAATCCACCAAACACGAATTTCATTTCTCCTGATTTTATATAAGAAATGGATGTAGTCACCGTGATTGTGGACTTCTGTTTTGAACCCCCAAATTTGACAGTTTGGCTGTTGCCATCTTGGTTTTTTGCAACCAGAAGTGACACCAAAGGGGGGGGGGGGCAACCAAAATGGTTCGAATTAACTTTAATGAACTGAAAACACACTGTGAAAGGGTTAAAGTAGTAAGATGAAAACACAGACAACGCTGTGGTAGTGACCTATCAATCACAAGGTAGCCCCGCCCTAAAACATCCCCTGCTTTCACTCTAAATGGACCATAATTTACTAAATGATCATCATGCTGTACTGAAGGAGACTTGAAACTAGCGACTGAGACCATAAACTCATGTTTACAATGTTTACTGAGGTAATAAATCAAGTGAGAAGTCGGCTCATTTTCTCATAAACTTCTGTACAATCAGACTTCTTTATGCAACCAGAGGAGTCGCCCCCTGCTGGCTGTTAGAAAGAATACAAGTTTAAGGCACTTCAGCATTTGGCTTCACTTCTCAGACCTGGAGGTTGCCGCCTGATTTCAACACTAGAATTGATTCAGTCATCTCAGTGTAAAATGGGTTTTTAATTCACATTTAATATATCTTTGTTGTGACCCGACATTGATATTCCTCTGTACTAAATCATGGTTATGAGCAGTGAATGTGGTAGAAACACTGACCATTATCAGTGCTCATGTTAATACTCTGTAGTGTCCTGTTGAAGCATCCAAAGTCTGGCTGAGGATCCACTCTCCCACAGGAAGACACTGACATCATTACAGTGGATGTAATTTGATCTCATACAACCAGTCAGACATATTGTCATAGTTTCCCTGTTGAAATGGACCATATCAGGAAGAATATGGTACCAGATTCCAGCAGTGATGCAGGGAGGGAGGCAACAGGGCTGGGAGGGAAGACGTGGAGAGGACTGGCCTTGGGAGGTATATATTATAAATGCCAAATAAACCATCCTGTAGATTTTTATGTTGGTGTTCCTCCGTCACTATCACTCACTCTTACCTTCTTTACTCGCTTCTTTCAGCTCTGGGGATTTGGAGCTGTCACTCAGACAACGTGCTGCGTCCAACAAGAAAGCAGACAGAGCACAAGGCTTTCGTTTATTGATGACAGATGCCAAGATGTTTTACTTTTTCTCTTTGGAGGTGACAAATCGAAAGCGTAATGTGCACGAGGCAGCAATGAATCATGTACCGCTAACTTCTGTGCAGTCACTCAACTGCATGCATTCACTGTGTTGAGACTGACAGCTACAATATTCCTCTTTAAAAAGATGCCTAAAGTGTTTCAAATATAGCTGAAGAAGAAAAAAAAAACTGGGAGAGTAATTTTCAAAATGAATGGTTCCTTGCATCTGGAGAGCTTTTATTCTCTAAAAGAGGTGTGCTTCGAAAGAGACTTAAAATTCAGACTTCATTCACACTTCAGGTACGAAAGTGGAGGTTTGTTTCCTACCTGCTCAGCAGTTACTCACCAGTCATACTCTTCAACGAACATTGGCTGTTCTTCCTCTTCCTTTTCGGGCCATTGAGCCACCTGAGAGATTACAAAAGGGACAAAGAGGAGAGAAAAAGAAGGAGAACTAAGTCAATGTGACTGTAAATATACTTCATGTAACACATAATCCACAAACCGCTGGCAGGTCTGAAAGGCATGTTTTCCTTGAAAAAAATATCACCACAAATTACACAGTTTATCAAAGCTAGAAACTGTAAAAACATTTATTATTGTCAGAATATCAAATCTCTGACAGTCCTGGGACAAATCACGTGTGACGAACGCTTCTGTTAGGAAATGAAACCAAATCTAAGCTTAAAATAGTCATATTTCATCAAAATCATTTTAAATTTCACCAAAAATAAACCGTTTACAGAAACTAGATCCTGTAAAAAACAATTCTGTGGTCCTCAGCACAGCTGAGAAGCCATGAATGACTCGGCTAAGACCAACAGTTGGTGAATATGACTGAACTGCAGGTTGTTTGGGAGAGGACAAGAGAAGCTGTAAAAATGTAAACAGTTTAATATGTATAGCATGTGGAGTAGGGATGCTAATTTAGACAAAAAATCTTAACTGATAACCGACCTTCGTTAACCGATTATTAACTGTTATCCGACCAGATTTGTGCCTCGCATGCAGCGGTGCGCCAGCTGTAGTATATGAGCACAACAGACAACTGAGGCCATGGTGCTGCGTTCACTGACCCCAATTCACCATCTGGAGAGTTACTGTAGCAGCCACAGTGCTGCGTTCATTGACCCTGTTCACCATCAGGAGAGTTACTGTAGCAGCCACGGTGCTGCGTTCACTGACCCTGTTCACCATCTGGAGAGTTACTGTAGCAGCCACAGGGCTGCGTTCACTGACCCTGTTCACCATCTGGAGAGTTACTGTAGCAGCCACAGTGCTGCGTTCACTGACCCCAGTTCACCATCTGGAGAGTTACTGTAGCAGCCACAGTGCTGCGTTCACTGACCCTGTTCACCATCTGGAGAGTTACTGTAGCAGCCACAGTGCTGCGTTCATTGACCCTGTTCACCATCAGGAGAGTTACTGTAGCAGCCACGGTGCTGCGTTCACTGACCCTGTTCACCATCTGGAGAGTTACTGTAGCAGCCACAGGGCTGCGTTCACTGACCCTGTTCACCATCTGGAGAGTTACTGTAGCAGCCACAGTGCTGCGTTCACTGACCCCAGTTCACCATCTGGAGAGTTACTGTAGCAGCCACAGTGCTGCGTTCACTGACCCTGTTCACCATCTGGAGAGTTACTGTAGCAGCCACAGTGCTGCGTTCACTGTCTCACAGTACGGGACCATTAGCAGCCACGATGCTGTGTGTAGTGTCTCGGACATGCAGCTACTTTCCCAGTAAAAGTCTCCACTGCACATTTAGTTCAGTTTAGCAGGTTGTCAGCTGTGTGTCTGCTCGGATTACGATAGCGACTGTCTGACAAACCGTGTCGCTATCCTCCTTTTTAGTTAATTATTAATATTTCTCTTAACCATAACTGATAGTGTTAATCAGTTAAAATACTTCATGATGATTATTGGTTAAATGCTTAATTATAAACATTCCTAATGTGGAGCCCTCATTTTTTTCTAATATTGCTAACACGTATGGGCACCTGGAAAATGTTATATATATATAGATTCAATTTTTTTTATTTGTTGTAAAATAAATTATCAAAGAAATTCAACTTGTGTGTCTTCTTTTTTTATGATTTACGACATTATAACTGAGTTAGACTGCACAAAATACATACATGATATCTACCTACTTCTAGCTATAACTGTAATCACTGCAATCTGAACTGAACTGGCCAGAAACACCGTCTGTATAGGTTGGAAAAAATAAAATTGTTCAACAGTGTGAAAGGTCACCTAATTCTGCATCTTCCTCCTATCTCAAACTGCCCAGCAAAAGGCTACTGACAAACGCACTGACTCCCTGAATCCGCCATGTTTACTGACAAATCCATCAGCTCCACAGTCGAGTTAACGGGATTGCTTCGTGGCACCGGCTATATAGAGTAAAGGTGAATGATAATACCGCATGGAAATGAGGTCTATGACAGAGTTGGAACATGCAACCTAACAGTGAGGAGAAAATGTCAAAAGCTCATGAAAAAGGACACTTAACAGACTTCTAGAGACGTTTCTGTATGTGTCTCTTCTGGCATTATATCCTCCTGTATCCCTGCTCCAGCTAACCATCTGGTACTCAAATTTAATTTAAAAAAAAACAGGAGCGTGGTTTGCCGCCACTTAAGTTTCCAGCAGAGTAGTAATGGAGCTCTCGAAGACCAACAAGTCCAGGTTTACTCTTCTGTATGTCAAAGGATTATTTGGCAGGAAATGTCCTCGCTCCAAAATTGAATCCGAGCAGCAGACAATGACAACTAAACCCCCCCAAAACAGCTCTAATTATTAGGGTACACATGGAAAAGCCTCACAATAACAGGCGAAATACACAAGACCGTAACTATATTATGTCCAGCATACGCAAAGCAACAAGCGTGTGCACTCAGAAACACACCTCCGACCGCTCTGACATGTGAAAAACATGTACAGCACAGATGGGAACTGGCTGCTCTGAAGGGAATTATGAAAGCGCAGAGATGAAGGAGGGAGAGCATTAAGTAGAGAGAGAGAGAGAGAGAGAGAGAGAGAGAGAGAGAGAGAGAGAGAAAGCATTTCTGAAAAGAGAGTATGAGAGAGAGAAAGTGCTTGATCCCAGGAGTCCAGCTCTCTGCTCTCAGACACTCCGGTAGCCTCCAGCTCTCCTCCCACACCACGGCCCTTTAATTCCAGCTCCAGGAGAGGGAGCAGGACTCCATTAGCACCAGAAATAAAATGGAGTTCCACTCTGTTAAGATGCAATACACAGGCCTGTAGGTCACATTTGGTCTGTGAAGTTGTAGCACGGTATATTATCTATTATCCAGAGGAATGAGCCCTCTCTATGCTGCTCTTTCGAATGTTAAACCTTTTGAGTTTTTACTTATCTGATTCAAAGTCTGAGGATAGACTGTCATATATTGTACAGATTATAAAGAGCTGTGATTTGTGGCTTTATATATATTACTATTGTACTTAACTTGACTGAAAAAACTGTGTCCCATCTGCACAATATATAAAAATGCCTTAAGGTGCTGACTATATTGTATACTAACACGATCAGTACACAGAAAATCAAAGTTCTAGCAGACACAAATCATTCAGTAAATTATCCATTGTTTACCTTTCCTCCCTCAATGGATCCCCATTGTCAAACAATCAATAAATAAAAATATGAATTTGCATACAAAGAGTAGAAATTAGGGCTGCCGATGGTAACACGATAATAATGCGCAAATGCACCTGATTTTTTTAATGCACTGATGCAACTTGCGATATTTAGGTTGTGGTGGACTCAGTTTTGAAGCTTGAGTGAAGATCATCATTCTTCATCATATAAAACTAGAAAAACCTGATGAATCCAACGATGTCATACTAACTTGTCGAGAAGGAGGTTAAATAACGCTCCAAACTAAATTTTGGCGAGGAAAAACTGTCATGGTCATTTTCAAAGGGGTCCCTTGACCTCTGACCTCCAGATATGTGAATGTAAATGGGTTCTCTGGGTCCCCACCAGTCTCCTCTTTACAGACATGCCCACTTTATGATAATCCCAGTCAGTTTGGATCAAGTCATAGTCAAGTCAGCACTCTGACACACTGTTATGATTGCAGCAGATTTTTTATGCTACATGCAGTACCTGTGAGGGTTTCTGGACAATATCTGTCATTGTTTTATTGTTAATTAATTTCTAATAATAAATATACACATACATTTGCATAAAGCATCATATTTGCCTTGTTGATAAGAGTATTAAATATTTGACAAATCTCCCTTTAAGGTACATTTTGAACAGATGCAGGACCCTGGCGTCTTGCTTGTGAATAATGTGATTATGACACAGCTACTTACTTAAAAAATCAATTATTGGACACAAAAACAGTCCGACATCAGGACTGTATCCACGTGTCAAAGATTTGCAATAAAGAAATAACAGACTGTAGAGTGACTGACCAATCAGAATCAAGTATTCAACAAAGTAATTAGTTAGTGTAGTTAGTGTAATTAGTTAATATAAAAAACACGTGTAAAACCTCCCTCCTGACGTCTGCTGTCACACCACTCCGTGCTATTTTGTACAAAGAGATAATTACACATCATGTGTGTGGCTGGAGGTCAATCTATCAACTGCAATGCTGGAAAGCTAAATTTAAATAAAGAAAAAAAAAAGAGAAAACAAAATCAAAAAGGTTTCAGTACTAACATTCCTGATGCTGTCTGATTACACAGCTCCCAGCTCTGAGTAGCTGTTTCATTTCCGGTGCACTTTGCATGATGGGATAACTCCCTTTCTGAGAACTTGGTATGCACACTGACATCTCTGATTATACTTTAATTGGTTACTTCACAATATGTACTATGGAACTTGGATGCAGTGATGGAAAAACATTGGCTGAAGTCACTCAGTGCAGGAAAACATATTTCACAACATGCTTCCGTGTTTTATGATAAACAGATTTTATGCAAAGTGACTTTCCCAGAGTGATCAAAAGGTCTTATAGAGCCTGTTTACACCGAGTTTTAAAATGCATCTTTGGCGAGAGGAGAGCTCTACATTCAAGTGTAAACAACCACCAAGAGGCATCGTGATCCGATCACCCAAAACCACTTGCTGAGGTGGTCTGGGGCACATTTGACCACATATCTTTTGTAGTGTAAATGCTAATGCCTCCCAGACAAGGACGTAACAAGAAAATACATCATCAAAGCTGCGGCTTTCCTTTTTCTCATCTCCTGTTGATTCTTAAATTGCTTAAACTGGCTTTGTCTGCATGTTCGAAAATTTAGAAAGGCCCATAGAGATATATTATGAGTGCGTTAAACATATTAAGCGATTCTATTTGCCTGGAACATGCTAAGGAATTGTTTTGTTTTCTTTCTGGCAGATGAAGCACTTTAAGTGCATTGCTGCCTTCCACCGGTTTGCAAACTGAAATGATGTTCATGTTTATTTGCATACGCAGAGTGCGGGGAAGGGAGATCTGATCACAAGTGGTCTCTTGAGACGCATGCTAATGCAGGCGTAAGTCCACTTGTGATTGGATCACGAAGGATACGCGTTAATGCAAGTGTGAACAGGGCCGCAGAGAGTTTTACACTGCTTCTAAATGACGAAGACGTTTCTCACGTCTCTCATAAGCCAGCATCTTATCTTATCTTATCGTTTTTATATTTCACACCTGCAAACAATGTTCGCTGCTCAGGAACATAGCAATATAACTGCTTGTTAAGTTCAGGAGCTGCTGTAATTGAGCTTCATAATTGAGCTTAAATGCCAACTCAAACTGACCTTGACATTTCCCTTGGCTCATAGCAGTCTTGTTCTCAGTTAACGTTCCCTTTGCTCTTTTCAGTGACGCATCAGATCGCGTTAACAGGGCACGAAATTAAGCTCTTAAAAAGCCTGTTGAGTAAAATCTTGATTGATTGTGATTGTTGTGCCTGTAGCATCTTATTAGAAACCCATCTGAACTACGACATCCACACTAATATGTTTTAAAATAGAAATCTTCGGCTATGTTTATGCCTTGTGACCACACTACTCTGGTGTTTTTTCAAACTTTAAAAGCTTTAAAACTTCAGTGTTGTGTTTCAGTCTGGACGGAGAGAAACAGAGATCTTTAAAAATGATGATGCGGACACCCATGTCCGCTTCTTGATTGGTTCTTATCAGTCATGATGTGTCCTTCCCTGATCCGTCACACCCCATCGCATGAACCTTTTCCCGAAGAAAACAAACCTCAACCGCCAGTGATTAATTTCAACATGGTTAACGAGTTACAAGCCTTGCTGACATTGTTGTCTATGATAGCGGCAGACAAAAGCAACAAAACAAGTGTGTCCAACTACATTGTTGCTGTTGAAGTACTCATTGACGTAGTTATGTTGTCATACAGCACTGAGCACTGTCTACTTGCAGTGATGTGATGGAACAAAACAGCAAAACAAAAACATAAGACTGGGTGACAATGTAGATGAGTTAAGATATCGGAGACCTCTTTGAACGTAGCAGATGCTTTCCATTGTCTTTGGATCTGAAATGCTGAAAAAAGTTGAGACCAGCTCATCATTGGGGGCCAGTTTGTAGCTTTACGTCACCGTCTTCAACTGAAAATGACCTGTGGCCTGTTAATGTGTCGCTCGTAGTGAGAACACAACAACACAACAACAACTGCAGCAAAGGTTGCAAGCTGCACAGTTCACAATGTAGACAAGTTAAGGAATCTGAAAACTCTTTTTATTCTCTTTGTGGGCAAAGTTAGATGCCAATAGGTTGAGAAAAAAAAAAAAATTAAAGCTGTCACAGCAGCAGAAAGACGGGTCCAATGACGTGGTGAAGCGCTGAGACCAGCTCACTGCTATTTGTAGCGCGTCACGCAGCAACAAGTGTTGGCCGTTTGTAGCTTCATGTCACCAGCTTTCACTGAAAATGACTGGTAGCCTGTTGTCATGTCACTCACAGTGTGAACTCAGCAACAGCAGCAAAGGTTGCGAGGTGCACATTTCACAATGTAGACGACGAGTTAAGAAATCAGAGAACTCTGAACGTGGCCGATGCTTTTCATTCCCTTTGTGGGCAAAGTTAAATGCCAGTAGGCTGAGAAGGAGAAGTCACAGCAGCAGAAAGACAAGGTGGGGTTTTCACTGACATCTCTCCCTCTGCCAGCTGGCTTCCACATCACTCCATCCATACAGCTGCTGGAGGCGACAAGCATCACATTGACAGCTATGTGACAGTTCAGTCCTCCCATGCGGCAGCGTGTTGTTAAAGATGGAAACATCGTCGAACTGGATGAAAACAGATACTCCTTATTCAGGTCTCTGTCACTCCTACGACAACTTCTCTGCATCTATGGAGATCTTGCATCCCATCAACAGGTCCCTCATCACCTAAGATGCTACCTAGGGGTGTGACGACACACTCAGGTCATTATATGATTCAATACAATATACGATATCGATTAAGACAGTTAAATTCAGGATCTCAATACAATAAGATATTATAACAATAATTTAACAAAGCTTGAATGATGAAAATATATGACTGGTATTTAACCATGTTCTGATTATTTTTTGTGTATTTATTCAGTTTTAATTTTACTCTGAACATCTCTGAAAATGAAGGCATGTCCTCAATGATTCCTCCAGATTTAAATAAAATTTAAATAAATGACTTACGTCTTAAGTCTCCAACAACAATATCCTGCAGTCAGAGCAGCTTCAGGACAAATTCAGTACTGTTAGTAGTAGTCCTGGTTCAGACCGAGAGGACCAGCCTGGTAAGTGACGTGTAAGAAATAATGTTAGAGTCGATCAGAAGTTTTGCTCGTCAGCTGGTTAAATTATGAATCAACAAATGAACTCGTTATCGTAATCAGGTTAGCTCTATGACACTCTACATTATCTTATCTTAAAATATAAAAATACTATCATACTGGCGAGTAATGTAACGTTCACAAATCAGCTGCCACCAACATGACTCAGAGATATAACTAAGGCTATGTAAATAAATACTATTATCTTGTTATAGTTGACTGTATGTCACTGCAACAACGTCCGTTATTCAGCGGTATAACTGTGAAACTGGGCATGCTTGTCATCATATAATTAGATCATAACATTGTGGTGTTTTTGCAGCTTCAGCATACAGGATTGGGACATTTATTATAACTTCAACAATATTTTCCGAGAGGGGAGAGAACACAGCTCCGCTCAGCGCAGCAGCTTCGGGATGTGTCTGTGTATTTTGCTCCCTGTCTGAAGCACGCTAATCCTCAGTGTTGATTGGCTACTGCTGAGGACGTGTAACCAATCAGACAGTGCTATGGGTGGGACACTGAGCCAGACTACACTAGACTGAGTGGAGAGCACTGACAGACAGAAGAGGCTGATCAGAGCCAAAGCAGCTCATTTTTTAAATCATTTATTACACCCTCAAAATATCGCTAAATGGTTTTTCATCTGGATGATGCATATTGTAACATTTTGATATTGTGATATATTGCAGCATGATATACCGTCACACACCTAATGATACCACATGTTAAACTTTGTTTTCCCCTCAGCTGAGCTGCAGTTTCCAAGCACACTTTTGACATAAAACAACACAGCAGCCACAGAATTGGCACAGCAATGATAGAATAATGAAATGATGATAGGGCTCTCTGAATAAGCTGCAGCTCTAACCCTCCATTAAGATCAATCCCAAAATAGCACTAATGAAAATATTAACACTATGGCAGCTAAAAAAAGAGCTTAGCACTCTTGGCGGAGCCTCAGAAGTGCTTTTCAGCGCTCAAAGAGCTCCGAATGGAAAGAGTTAGAGAGAAACGGTGTTAAGTGGCTCGAAGACGCGAGCAGAAAGAAAACAAAGACAATATGAAGAGTGTAAAAGCAGTGCAAAGTTTCTTGCAGAACACGACGGTTTGAAGCGCTGAACCAACATCTAAACACACAGAGTTGATTTAGCAGACAGCCTGACAGGATTTGGAAGCGTATCACACAGCCGGTGAACGTGTGGTCACTTAGTGCAAATACAAGAGCGACGCCTGTTCACGGATGAAAACATCATACATAATTGAGTATTTTTTGATGGAATGTGAGTTTTTGCAGGTTGGGGCAGGACGCCCAGTGCAGCGCAGGCATACCAGAGAGCGCTTTTTCAACTTTTACCAGCTCTCGAACTCTGACGCGACATGGATTGCAACACACCGCTGAATGTACACAGCAACGCACACACTGTGCCTCTCAGCAACCTCAGCCAACCCCACAGAAACATGCACATGCTGTACTTTAACTCCGGCCTCTCCAGCACAGTGTGGAAGTTGACATGTAAGAGCAGGAGCATGACTCCTGTGAGCCCATAGCTGCGCAGCATACACTCACACACTTGTTGCAGTGCAGCCCAAAACAAACACACAATACAGAACACAAGCCAAAAAGATGACAGGAAAAAGACTTACAGCGCCGACCTGATGATGCAGTGGGACTGTAAAATATGCATGGCAGAGGAGTACTGTTAGTTGAAGTTGCAGATGTAGATGACTAGCTGCTAGACAGCCCTCATGCATGGACTTGGTCTCCCGTCTGTCTCACTCTTACACCCTGATGTCTCTACCAGTTGTGCTATGTTTAGCCGGCCGACCCACTCAAATACACTCTGCCTCTCCCTCCCTCTTCCTCTAATCTGTGGGGCTTTCTTGCTCTGCTGCTAGCACCACCCAGTCTAACCTGATTGGATGACGGCCAGCGTCTCCACCTGTGACTTTGACAGTGACTGGAGAGCCTCTAACTTGTAACTGACAGACTGTCAGGTAACTGAGCGCTCTCATGAGATGTGGCTATTTTAAGACAGCGCAGGTTTCATTAAGGCTGAAGCAGCGTGTGTGAGCGAAATAGAGATCAACACCAATCAGAGAGCGCTACAGGTCCCTACAGATGTCTGCGCACTTAAAGGATAAGGTTGCCGTTGTTGTATGTTTCTTGTCATTAACTAATCCCATGAAAATGAGCAAAACCCACTGTTTATCAATCAGGAAGAAATTGTGTTTGTTGGACTATTTTCAGCTGCGGATTAACACACACTTGGAGCTATAGTGAGTATTTGTGGCAGCAGAGTGGTGTACGTGGGACTGAGGCAAAATAAGCTACAGTGCTCATGCTAATGAAGGAACATGTCACCCAGTGCAACAATGGAGCTCTATGGCACAGAGGAACAAGCTATAGACGCACAGACAGTACTTGTCTTTTCATGGGATTTGTTGACAATAAGAAAAATATGGGAAATTGCCCCAAAAGAAAACATATCTAGTGGTGTTTGGTACATAGTACATAGTCCTGAGATGTCAACCTCAGACATGCAAGACAGCAACTCTGGTGCTAAAAACAATGAAGATTTAACAGTAATATGTCTCTAAAAGAGACATGTACTCTATATACAGCTATATATATATATATATATATATATATATATATATATATATATATATATATATATATATATATATATATATATTCTCATTAGTACGCACTACAGTACATTCCTGTCTACACCTCTGTACATATATTACTTCTCATCAAGCACACAGTACATACTACATCCTTTCTACATTCAGTTTTCCCATCTGAAATACTGTCTTCAACTAAATTACAACTTTCTATTTACATTACTATTTTATATTTACTTATGTTTACATCTATTTTAACTGTGCTATTCATTTATTGGATGATCATTTTGCTTTTACTGATGTGATTTATATACATATTTTATGAGCATCGTTGAAGGAACCTGAGATTTAAGGTATAAACGACATGCTGCTGTTGAATTTTTTTTTAAATGTAATTTTCATTGCCGTGAGCGCCACAAATGAAATTATGTTCATTGTATGTGGGGCGCTGCTACAGATCTCAGTCATATTTTCCAAACCCTGGCAAATGAAACCAAAATTATCTGCATCGTGGCCAAGTCGAGGTAAGTGAGAAAATATGTTTTCTATCTGGGTGAGCTGAGCTTTTAAATGAAGAAATTGAAGACAGAGGCACCTGCTCTGAAGCTCATGCATTAAACAGCCAGAACAATACAAAGACACCAGTCCAGAGAATTATATCCATAACAGCGTCTGAATGAGGCCTCCTGTCCTGTGTTTGAGTGCCACAGTAGCCTATTGTTCAGCATGCATGCTACAGGCCTACAGCTGGGTCTGTCCCGTCCTATACATCCAGCGCTAATGGACACTTTGTTCCCTCATGTATCCCGCCACTGTCTAAATTACAGGCTGAGCTAGAAGGAGGATATAGCATGCCACTGAGTGAAAGCAAGACAACTCCCTCTGTCCAAATACTCAAGTTTACAGCAACCCACACATAACCAATAATAAACACGGAGCTAAATCCTCAAATATATACAGCACGCTACATCCGGTACAATAAAAAAATAAAAAAAAGTCCCTACAGCCCAAATGGCTACATGTAGTGTGTATTTAGTGGCTGTTACTTCACATCAATCTAGATTTTGTGTATATTGTGCTTCTATAAATTATATTCTATACTTTCTAAAATATTCCCAAACCATATGCAGGTTCAGGTTCAGGGTCAGGTGATCCTTATTTGTATCCGTAGGTAGATTTGTTTTGCAGCAAAAATAGAGGATGGCATCTGTACTGAAAACAAATTAAGCAACAAAGCAGAAATAAAAGACAGACAAAAACATGACAAAGAGAACACAAAGGCTGACTGGGTTCAGGACCAAGCAAAAAGAAAGCCTCAAGAACAATATGAAAGCACTGAAATATCAGGACATTGAAGACACAATAAAAAGACAATAGCATAATTATTTCTGTGAGCAACTGCAGCTGGAACAAAGCTGTTCCTGTGGAAATTTGTTCTACATGTTGGGACCGTGAACCTCCAACCAGATAAGAGAGGCTGGAAATCACCAGACAGAGGATGGATGAGAGTCATCATCTGAGATGTAGCTGGCTACCCGCTGTATCTGCCTGGTATACCGGGACTCTACGCTCGGCTGTGACTCACCAATCATTTAATAATCTGAGTCTATTTCTGTCCATCAGAGGAATATTACTAAACCGTGACACAAGAGAAAAGGATAAAACAGACTCAATGAGAGCACAGTAAAATGACGGCACTGTGTTTTTTCCAATGTGGAAGTAGGACAGCTCATTCTCGCACACATCTTCACAATTTGCCTCAAAGTTCAGTTTAGCATCAATGATGGTCTCGAGGTTTTTATTTAAATTTTTTTGCTGGATTACCTTGCCATGAGACAGCTATACAGTCTCTATAAAGCTGTTAGCTCTGCTCTCGCCGAAGCCACCAGACTCCATCAAAAAAAAAACACTAATTTAACCTCACAGAACAGACTTGCTGTTCTACCGCTGCCTCGATCGGTTAGTTTGTTTGTTACTGAGTGACTTCGGTTAGCTCAGATTCACCAAAGTCTCACGCTGAAAACACAAAAAACACAAACAAACTGACCGATCGAGGCAGCGGTTGTCCAGTAGTCCTCAAATCATGCCAGCTATCATTTTAAGATGAGTCATTAAAAACAAATCTCTACAGCTGAATAACCATTAAATTATTTCTAAAAAATAACGCCACAAAAATAAGATTTATGTTCAAAAAATACTTCACATTAATGTACAAAACCCACACATTTTAAACAAAATCTTCAAAATTTTACAAATAACATGAATCATTCACGGTAGGCAAATATATTCAAATCATGGCCTTTTAAAATGTAGAGTTATGTCAAGTTTAATTTGTGTTTTTGTTTTTTTTTAAATATTTTTTGAGTATTTTTTTTTTATTTTTTTATTGACAGCGAGAGCAATTAAAGGGGGGAGACAGAGGGGACAACATGCAGCAAAAACCCCAGTTTAATTTATATTTGATAAAAAGGAAAAAAAAAGTATAGAAACAGGTGTAATCTGCGTTACTTGGTGTTATGAATCTGTGCAGATTAACTATCAATCATCTGCAGCAGGTGCATCTGAATCTATAGCAGCGTATTTGTATATTGTGACTTACTATTTTATATTTGTATTTGCACTTGTTTACCAGTGGACACCTCCAGTCAAATCACAATCAAAACACTCAACACGCTGCACTGATGTTTCTCCAGCTTCATCACCTTCAGTGAAGCTCCCAGTAGCAGTGTTTTAAATGAAAAAATAAACAATGCACTGGACCAGCGATTCACACGGCCACATTAGATCATCAGTATCATCCAGTCACAGTTATTATCCACCTGAAAGCACTGCTTCAAAGTTAGGACTCAAAACACAAATTCCCCCTTTTTCAATAGTCAGAAATCACTTGTTCATTTTTCAACCACCAAAACCAACAGTCTTCTGTAAGTGGTTGCAGCTGTTTGAGAGTGCTTCTCTTGCAGGAATCCAAGGAACAATAATTGAGCAACTTCAGTCAATCAATGCTAGCAGAGCAACACTGACTTACACAGTCCTGCTGCTTCGCTCTCAAATTGGTGGAATTTACCAGATGAATTATGTTATTTTTAACCACGATCACAGCTGTAAAAAGTTTGCAATGATCTGAAGCCGATGAAGAAGTTATTATTATATTATTATTATAATATTTCAGGAACAGTTTCATCGCCTAAAACATTACATTTTCTAATATTAAGGAACGCCTTGCAACACGATCTAATGCTCCGCCGACTCAGAAATGATTCATGTTTTCACATTATTATGTCCATGCCAGCAGGCTTATGTATACACCTAACACATACTTTATTGACACACCCATATACTGCATAGAGCACATACTGTATTAACCAAACAAAAGACAATGTACCAGCTAGTACAGCAACTCCCGTTCTATTCAACCTTAAAGGGGAACACCTCCTAAATGTTATTCCCATGGCCTAGGAAAGTCCAGTTTTATAATAATATAAAGTCTGGAGCTGCTCCATAGACAATGAATAGGAGACTGATTTGAATGTTATCTTTTTAATACCCAAATCAGCTTTATTTTATCGATGAAATCTCAGTTGCAAAACAAAAATGTTCCCATATACTCAGCTTCACACTATACTGTTTACTACTGTTTTTGGACGATCTTAGACCATGGGAATAACCTGTACGAATTTTGTGAATGGCTGTACATCCCCTTTAATGACATTCACTTTAAAAGCCTTATTTAGTATTCAACTCTCAAACGAACAGGAAACCAGTGATGCAATGAAATCCATAGCAAGAGCACAAATAACAATGCCTTTAACCCGCTGCGTATGACAGGACAGGACATCCTCACGTCCAAGGGAAGGACGAGCTGAATCTTGTTTACTTTTTCAGATACAGTGTGTGTTGCATCGCAGGAGAACGAATGTGATCACAGAGATTCAGAGGGCGTGGTACACTTTAAAGGCAGCGAGGACGAAAACACACGGAGGCCTACATCTTTCACAGAGGTAAGGAAAAAGAAAAAATATAACTAATAATAAGCCTAAGATAAAGGGAGATTTGTCAAATATTTAATACTCTTATTAACATGGGTGTCTGCAAATATGATGCTTTATGCAAATGGATGCATATATTTATTATTGGAAATCAATTAACAACAGAAAACACAATTTTGTCCAGAAACCCTACCAGGTTCTGACTTTAGCATAAAAAATATGCTCAAATCATAACATGGTAAACTGCAGTCCAACAGACAACAACAGCTGTCAGTGTGTCAGAGTGCTGACTTGACTATGACTTGATCTAAACTACATGTGATTATCATAAAGTGGGCATGTCTGTAAAGGGGAGACTGGTGGGGACCCAGAGAACCCATTTACATTCACACATCTGGAGGTCAGAGGTCAAAGGAGTCCCTTCCCTTTGAAAATGGCCATGCCAGTTTTATCTCACCAGACTCAGGTTTGGAGCGTTATTTAGCCTCCTTCACAACAAGCTAGCATAACATGTTTGGTACCAATGGATTCATTAGGTTTTCTACTTTCATATGATACCAGTAGCTTCACTCAGCTGTGGTGTTGGTGGTGTTAAAATGAATTTGTGTTAAATATCACTTTAACTTTGACAGCCCTAATTTTTCTCCTTTGATAGAAGATAGTTCTGGTAGTTTGGTAGATTGACCTTCTTCCCTCTGGATGTACAGATAACTTTGAATGTGCTCCCTGACACAGATACCACAGAGTTACAGTCACCCATCACATGCTTTTCACAGCTGAGTGAAACAGGTCTTACCTGTGCTGCATACAAGATTCTGACATCCATGTCTAACATGTAAAAAAGAAACCAGGAACATTTTGCACAAATTCTGTCTTATTTGCCAAATAATTAAAACATTAGACAAACTGTTGCGTGAGACAAAATGAGCCAACAACCAACTGTGTGCTGAGATCTGATCCCATGTGTGTTTGACTGGACGCTGCAGTGGATAAAAACCTCTTGAAGCACATCAGCAACAAAGATTCCTGGATATACATATACACTCCACTATGGTGCAAGCCTTCGCCACTGTTAATGCAACACATTGCAACCAGCCTTGCATCAGCTGTGGTGACATGTTAGGAGAAGTGATGCAAGCTGCAACCTCATATCTATGTTTGAACTAAATCCAGCGTGACATACGCCGTACAACAATTTATGCATCTTAATGAGAGCCATCGAGAACATGAACTGGAGTAGCGTCATAATTTCTGGTTTTAGCAGCTTAGAAACCACAATGTTTGATTGACAGAAAACTGTGCACATATCAAACAATCCTCAATCCATAAGTACAGGTGTTCTGTTCCCTGCCTGCATGCTGGTAACTATAGCATCACTTCAAAGAGCTGGTGCAATACAAAATAAAAGGGTGACAACATGCAGAGGGGAGGGGCAGAGATTTAATAAAATCCACGGTCATCCCCAACACATCACTGATATCTAGTCCACGAAGCTACGGCTCCACTGTGAAGCCCAGAGAGCTTTGATTCATTGTGCGTTTAATTACCCGTGTGGTGCAAAGCGCTGCAGCCAGCACTCTGTAACAAAAGCAGTGAATACTCGCACCCAAACATATCAGGTATAAAACAGAAAGGCCAATGTACAGACTCCTACAGCCATGACTGCACCAACTGTCCCCGTCCCAGCAGCGGCAGAGCTGTTAAGCTCCTGACAGGTGTTCATGTTAGCTGAGGAATCTATGCAGGCTCTGCCGGATTGACTTTCTTAACATGAAGCTTGTAATACGGCAGCATGGAGACTCAGTGGAGCTGTGCTGCATTCTAGGCAGCCAGCTAGTCTCCCCACATGGTACTAATAACACAAACTCATGTTGATGTCATTACATACATTTAAATTTCATCATAGAGACATAGTTTAGAGTGAAAACGTTAGGCCTTGTGTTGCCTTCAGGTGCTCCTCTTATCCACTTCTTAGTCTGAAATAAATAAATACTACTATAAACAGACGTGCTTTGTTAGGAGGTTAACATAATAAACCTCCTAAAAAGTTGACTTTATGAATGGCCACAATGCATGTTTTTAATGTTTTGATTATTTCATTTGCAAAAAGGGGTATTTGTGAGAGGAATATACTGTAAATAAGCTTTTGGCAAAATGCTGCTTTCAGTGTTTATTTCCTCAACAACTTGAATAAAGTTTAATCTGAACCTTCTCTGATCATCCTACACATCTGACCTACATTTAGACTTTCAGATGTACTTGTAGACGTGACAAGTGCAACTGCATTACAGCTTTAGTTATTCCCAGTGAGATTACCTATGCACTGTAGGTTTCAACCTTGACCCTGTTAAACCATGTTTTTGTGCCTGAAGTGACTAATGGGGACAACTTTTTAAAAAATCGGTCCAGTATTGAGTGAGAACGCTGCAGACACGAAACAGGCTGTACTGTAATCACTTGGGGCAATTCTGCACCGTCAACATAAGTCGACAAAATGTGCTTGTTTTTACCACTGACAGGCTGTTATCATAAGTGTCTGACAACTTTATGGAAAGAATCCTGCAGAGACATCAAACTTTACCATTCGCTTGATCCAGTCTGTTTGTTATGAGTACAGAAAGCTTAGTGTTATTTGAAATATCGTCAATGTCACAGCTGAATAATAAAGCAGTAGAAATGGAAAAATATGATTTAAATAAAATCATTTTTATAAAATGTCACTATATCCTGACAGTACTGCATGAGACTCATGTTCCAACCAATCAGAGTCGAGCTGAAGTCTGCCGCCTCTGAGCTGCTGTCAATCACTGACAAACTCAGGCCAAACGCTCAAACTAGGCAGCGCTGATCACAAGTGGATCAGTATTCTGTTACTGTGTGCCGATTTCTCTCCTCAAATGTTTTCATAAACATCTTCTATTTACTGTTTAGCTGCAAAATGAGAGAATTTGTGACCCGGCAGCCATGTTGAGGTCAGTAAAAATATTCCACCTACTGCCACTTTAAACGATTCTTACCTTCACCTTGATCCAGTCTGTTTGTTACTGTGTCATGTGCCTTTGGAGAGAGGAGTGCCGGTGTGGTCAGAGTTTGTTGTGTTGTTGTGAGTACAGAAAGCGTAGCTTAGTGTTATCTGAAAGATTTTCAGTGTCGTGGCTGAATATTTAGACAATTTGGTGCAGCTGCGATGATTTGCTGCAACCGCTTATCCTAACGGGAGATGGATGGATGGATGGTCCTTTCCATAATCTTGTCAGACACTTGTCAGTGGCAAAAACAAGCGCTTGGACCAATTTCAAAAATTGTGCCCATTAGTCACTTACACATGGGACAATTCAGGCTGAAAAATACTGTAAGTTACCCTTTAAGGTAAGAACTGTCCTACAAAACTACCATATGATATTGTAAACAGACTGAACTCCGTCTCAAAGCCAAAGCAGACTGATATTGACAGATAACGCTTTCCTTTGCCCAGAGGCCTCTTCAACACAGAGGGCCCCTTCCTCTAGCTGGCTCCATTCCACTAATATTATGTTTTCATTTATGAGAAGGGGCTTAAACAGTGCTGTGTTTGTTTGTGTTCGGGCCAGCCTGACTGGTTCTGCTTCTCAAGAAATGAAGGGGCAGGGGGGAGGAGCGTTTAGGTCAGATGTAGCTTTAAGCCTAGTTTTCTGAAAAACAATTCAGACGAGAGGAAGAGAGTGGCGGCGAGGAAAAAGAGGCCGCTTTGTTGTTTAGCTTGTCTGGAAAAAATGATCCACGGACACAAGAACAGGGAGAACCATGAGAAAGATTAAGATGATAAAAAAAGAGAGACTGAAAAATAAAGATTCCTTTTTGGATGTCCTCAGAAAACCTCCATACGTAGCACCATTACACAGTAACAGACAGCTATGCCTGCTTCATTTCAGGGATATGTTTACATCAGGGGAGACAAAGTAAAGGAGGAGTTGAGGCAAAGATTTGATGTGACGTACACTACCTTTAACATTACACAGACAAGCAAGCAAAAATAGCCAAGTGATCTGAAAAACAGCCTTTTGAATAAGTGGAGATTTTGCTCTGGAAGCATCACAGTGTTTGTGTGTAAAAACAGAAAGACGTAAATGTCCGACTCACCGTTTCTCTTCGCCCTCTGATGGGTTAGGGTCCTGCTCCTTGGGCACGTGTTCCATTCACCTTAATTCCATCCAGCAGCCAATCATGAGAGACTGAGGCAAGCCCCACCCTCGGATGCACACTTGTCATTCGCCAGTTGGGAGGGGTCCGTCAGTGAAACATGACAGGGTCCCGTCCCTGGGTGTTTCTGGGAGGATGGGTGGGGGGTGGGGGTGGGGGTGGGGGGGTCTCCAGAGGGAGTTGACGTGAGGTCGGTGCGGCGCAGCTCGGTGTGAAACAGCAAGATATGGAAGATGTTAGGGGTCAGCGGGTAGGCCCCGGGACCAGGGTGAGTGGAGGCTGGAGGTGGATGTCAGTCTGAGGGATTCGGCAGGTGGAGTGGGATCCAACCTGGAAGAGAACAAAAGACACAGTCAGATCACACAGAACATTTAAGGGAAAAGTGCCAAATAAATCACTCTTAGTCCTCTACCAAAGTAAACTGAATGGATTGAATTGGGTTTTGGATAGTTTAGGGGACAAAACAAGACACACGGCACTGGGAAATAAATTTTTCACAATTAACTGTGAAGCAGCAGATTAATCGATAAATGAAAATAATCACTGGTTGCAGAGAGATCACCGCCACAGCTCTCTGTGCTCTCCTCATTCCTCTGCATGTGCAAATGTAGACACTGAAGTCCCATTTACAGGCCCTCTCCCCCTAAACGGCGCCGCTTTGAGGCTTAATTGACCTCGCATTACACACCGCCTTTCCGGCAGTGACCAGCTGCAAGCCTGTGCAGCCTCTGGAGGCTTCTGCTCAGCCCTTTCAGACACAGCGATCAGATCACAATCGGATCTCAGTGTGGACACTGGAGACGCATATTAATACCAGGTGTAACTATAATCACGTTAAATCATCTCTAGATACAATCTGGATATGAGACACATTGTAATGACAGATGTAAAAGGGGGTCTGAGAGGGAGAACTCTGTCTAGAGCTGAGACCCCAACCTCGTCAGTGTGTAAAAACCTGATCCAAATAAATCTGTTGCTTCCAAATGTGACAATTATAACACATGACATGCTTGGTTACGGACAACTGGGTCAGAGAGGGAAAACATGTCCTCGTGCACCCGGCAGCCGAGGGATTCCTCCGAGTCACACACCGAGTTAAAACTGGATACGTCGGCCTGGAGGTCAGAGGGGGAGCTCCGTCACCTTCAACTGCTGCGGTTACAACTGAATAGTTCCTGGAAAACTTGTTAAGGAATGTCACCTCTGGCGCAGGGTTAAGTAGCTTCAGGATGAGCAGCTGAATGTGTGTGTGTGTGTGTGTGTGTGTGTGTGTGTGTGTGTGTGTGACTCAGAGGGTCTTGATCCATTAGCCCCAGCCTCTCTCCTCTGTTGTCAAAGGGAGGCTTTATTCTTTCCTCTGCTAATCCCTGGTTCAATGCCTTTCTAATCCGGAACAGTGGGATACAGGGCATGAGAATGTCCTTAGACACGACTGATATTATTATTGCTTTTACTGCTAATAGAGAGATTACAGATCACATTCAAAACAACCTTCCTCTGCAGGCAAAGGAGCTGTTTTGGAGTCATGTGTGATGCTGATGGGGAATAATAATAATTTAAATCAAATCTAATAGTTGTAAATATCTCAAAAAAGCAGATTATAAGATTGGCAGGTGAAGGTCGGATGATGATTAATGCTGAAACAATCAATCAATTAGTGGTTTGACAGAAAACTAATCAACAACATTGGTAATAAAGTTATTTTTTAAGCACTTTATCAAGCAAACATGCCAAACAGCTAGTGAGGATGTTTTTGCTGTTTTTCTCTGTTTCATATCTTTATAAGAAGAAGAAGAAGAAGAAGAAGATCTACCTTTATTAGTCCCACAGTGGGGAAATTCAATTTACACTCTGTTTAACTTATACATGGTACATGCACACAAACACACACACACATGCAGTAATGGAGAGATGTCAGAGTGATGGGGCTGCTCCAGACAAGCGCCCCGAGCAGTTGGGGGTTTGGTGCCTTGCTCAGGGGCACCTCGGCAGTGCCCAAGAGGTAAACTGGCACCTCTCCAGCTACCAGTTCACACTCAGTTTTCGGTCCATGTCGGGACTTGAACCGGTGACCTTCCGGTTCCCAAGCCAACTCCCTACAGACTGAGCTACTGCCGAATACATTCAGGTAGGAAGTCACCTTGCATGTGTGTCTCTTTTTTTTGTGCGTGTGTTTGCCAGTTTCTGTTAAAATGAATCAATAATTAAAATTAGGGCTGCCAAAGTTAATGCAATAATGCAAATTTGTTTAAATGCCACTAATTAAAGCAATAACGCAATTTGCAATGTCGGTCTTACGGAGGTTGTGGTGGGCCCAGTTTTTAAAAGTAGACTGAAGATGCTGGCATCAAGACGAAACTAGAAAACTTTTGATGGCATGGCCATTTTCATTTTCAATTTTTTGAGTAATCCTGCCAACAGTCAGACAAACAAACGAACAGACCAATGTCAGTGAAAACATAGTATAATATATATATACAGTGTTAGGTGCTAGGACTATCAAAGTTAACACACCAATTTCTTTAACGCATTAACACAACGTGTAATTTTTAGGTTGTAGTGGGCTCAGCTTTAAAGCTAGAGTGAAGATACTGTTAATATATGAAACTAGCAAACCTGAAGGAAGGTGAAGGAAACTAAATCACACAGGAAAAAACTGTCATGGCCTTTTTCAAAGGGGTCTCTTGACCTCTGACCTCAAGGTATGTCATGGGTACCCAAGAGTCTCCTCTTTACAGACATGCCCACTTTTTGAGTCATAGTCAAGTCAGCTGACAGCTATTGATGGTTATTGATTTCCAATAATAAATATGTACATACATTTACATAAAGCAGCATAACTGCCCACTAACCATGTTGATAAGAGTATTAAATACTTGACAAATCTCCCTTTAAGGTAGATTTTGTACAGATAAAAATGTGCAATTAATCTTGATTAAATATTTTAATTGCTTGGCAGACTAAAAGATTAAAATAGCAGCCCTACAATAAAACATACTTTATTGATTTCAGCCTTTTTTGCTCATAAAAGGAACTGCACACATACCTGAGATACTGCAAAGTAAGAGAAAAGCAAAAATATTAGTCCATTAGTTCATAGCAGGAATAATTAATAAACTAAACACCGTCTTTTAGAGTGTGTTGAATGAATACATTCTGTGTGACTGCAGAATTACTGAATATATATGTGTAAAAATATGTAGACCACTCTTTATGGCTTAATGAATTTCTGCAACCTTCACAGTGCTAAAAAGCTTTGAATAAACCTGTAAACACCAGGATGTATTTATTTATGATTAATCGAGAGGTCGATATAAGAAACGTAGCTGCCTCTGTCAGACAAAGGGACACCAAGGACGTGACTGAAAGTTTTATGATGTGACGTGAGGAGACGATGTGGAGATGAACTCACCTTTTCATTCACGAGATAAAGAGATGCATATTAGAAAAATACAACATCACCTAATTACATGTCAAACATTACATACACAGCCACGTTCACAACAACCTTCTGTCCATTTATTAGGTTTCTATTGAGATAGATACATGCGGTACACAAACCAGCCAACTAGTGACACATTCATTGTAATGAAATAATGAAATAAAGGTCAGGCATGTTGACGGCCACTCTGACCCCAGCAGGACTAACACTGCTGTGATGGTAAGTAGGACAGTAATGATGACGTAAACCCAGCAGCTTTCCACACTGCTTCATCAGAGGCCTTCTCTCTATCACAGCAACTGTTGCTACAAGTGGCACTATCCTCAGAGCTGTTGTTTGTGTTTGTAGCACAAACAATTAGTTGTTTATCACACTGGGACAGAGAGGACAGACGAGAAAGAGGGCCCATTGTTTGATTAGCAAATGAAACTAACCAGCAAATAAATGAACAAATGTCTCATCTCATTGGAAGAAACAAAGCTATTAGCAGAGTTTATCTTAAAGCTGAAACCGGCTGATTTTATGCAACCGGCTAAACCGACATTTGCCATTATGACATCCTGGCAACTTAAAAAAGTAGCCGACATAAGCAACAGGTGCTGGCGATCGATAACGATATACAGATCAGAATATAGATTGTAATCGACTGTACGATAGCGACATATATATTGGGATATAGCACGTTTTTGATCATACGTTAACGATATAAATATCGGGATATAGCAGGTTTTCGATCGGATGTTAACAATATACATTGTGTGAATTATAACTTGATTTTCGCATTTAATTAACTCCAGCTATTAGTGAGAAAAAACATCTTTTACAACCAGAGGGTTAATCTCTTCTCTAAAACCAGGAATGGCTCAGGTGCCGTCTTTATTTTATTATTAAATTAAATTAAAGTCTAACAAAAAGTTCAGCTACGATTTGTGCAAGTAAGCATAAAGTGCTATGCTATCGTAGATATTGTGCACATTTTAGGATAAAACTGGTTTTGGACATATTTGTGGAGAGCTTCAACCCTGGTGGGAGTTTCCCACGAGTCCAGTTTCCTGACCTCTGAGGGCAGCGCCGTCGACTGCTGTGGTGCTCACACAGTGTTGGTTGTACATCGTTTCTTTACAGTATTTAGAAGGACCAGATGTGCTGTTAAGTTTCTATTCCACTTGAAAAGCAGAAGGTAGCAAGCTAGGCTAATTAGCTTCCACAACATATACTGTATAACTTTATATTAATGTGTTTTAAGAAAACTAATAGTGTGATAAATCTGTGAACGAAAACTCTCCCCCTCTCTGCAGGCCATATATATACAGTAGTTGCTCTCTCAACCGCTGTGTCCTTGTATGTACTCATTCGCCTCTGCACAACCCTGGAAGTTATGCTTATATTTATACCCCATATATCCAAGGTCAGCCCATGAAAATACAGTTTGTCAAGTGGTCTGGGGCTGAAAAGAGTACATAGCATACTTGAGCTGTGGAAAAACAGCAAGAACGAGCTGAGATAAGAAGGGAAAGTGAGAACGAGAGAAAGAAAGAAAAAGAAAGCGATAAAGTGAGATTGAGATAATATATACAGTATTTTGAGGAGGAGGTTAAGTTGACGAAAGGTAAAGAAAAGACTTGATTTAGGTCACTCTTGGAATGGAGACAAAATAAACCCACTTATCAGAGCTCAAAGACGAATAACAGGAAAAGAACAGGGCACGTCAAAAGGCAGATTTAGAGCATTCAGCTGGTTTTAGGCACAAATTTACATACAGAGATAAATGTTGGGGATTGTACACATTCGGTATCAGCTACGGATTCAATATACAACCATTTATGGTCTGTGCACGTCAATGAGCAATAAAATATGAATATAAAGCGTATCATGTTGTGACTGTATCAGGAAACAAATCATGTGAAATAACACACCATTCCCACATTTTAAATAGGTGATGAATGGATCTAGTGGAACGTGTAACCTTGCAGTGACAGCCGGGATACTTTACAGTGACGGGGACGGCTGCAGCACCGAATTATATTTATTAAAACATATTTTAATGCAGCTAGGAGATTCTGGCTGGGGTAAGGCTGTAACAGCACCGTATGCCAAGCTATGACTCACATAACCTAGTGCATGTAGACATATGGACAGTTCTCCCCTAAATCAAAAATACATGTTGTTCCTCTTACTTGAAGAGCAATTTATCAATCTAGATTGTTTTGGTGTGAGTTGCAGAGTATTGGAGATATTGGCAGAAGGATGTCTGCCTTCTCCCCAGTATAATGGAACAAGGGCTTGGGAATATATCAATATTATATCCATATTGTGATATGATGCAAGGTATCATCATAGATTTTGGATATTGTAATATCTTAATAAAGTATAAGTGTTGTATTTTCCTGGTTTTAAAGGAGTGAGAGCACCAATATTAAACCCTAAAATATCATCACAATTTCAATATTGAGGTATTTGGGCAAATATACTGTGATATTTTCTCTCCATATCGCCCAGCCCTAAATGGAGCTAGACGGCACTCGGCTTGTAATGCTCAAAACACCAAAGAAATACATTAGAAAAATTCAACAGCAATGTCTCTGTCCAGAAATCATGACCCACTTACTCAAGATAATCCACAGACCTTGTTGTGAGCACTTTCATGTAGGAAATACAGATGCATTGATACCGATATCAGACGTCGGGCCGATACTGACGCAAATAGCTAGCTCGAGTATCAGTATCAATTCTATGTTTACATTTTACACACATATGCTGTAATTTTAATTCCTGTTTAAATTTTGACCAATTCGTTGCTGCATTAAAAAGGTCATTTGAATTGTAATTCCTGTTAATGTTTTAAGATCTTTCACCAAGCTGGTGCAAGATTTATTATTTTACTAATAAATAATACAGTGAATTTAATCTACTGTATTTATTTGTTATACTTTGTTTCACAGTTAGAAAATGATGTTTAACTGAAGCCTGATATTGCCTTACAAAAAATAATGATCCTGGTCACTGGTGTCGGACCGGAACTGCCGAAACACAAAACCCAGGTATCGTGTCAGGACTGAAAAAGTAGCACTGGTGCATCCCTAGTAGGATCTATTTTCTTTCTACCAAACTACACCCATCAAACGTATCACCGCGCAGAAGGAAGTGTGCATCTACTCGTGGACGAGGCTAATGGCGTCCTTCCTTCTGCGCAGCGATTCGGTCGGTGGGTTCGGTTGAGAGGAATCAATTCCTACACAAACTGCTCACAACAAGGTCTGCAGATTATCTTGAGTAACCAGATCACGATTTCTGGAAAGAGACATTACTGCTGTTTTTTTCAAATTTTATTTTTTTTGGTGCTTTGAGCACCAGAAGCTGATTGAGATGGCAGGCATCTCTACGGCTGATATCTCCAACAACTCACACCAAAGCAATCTCAACTCATAAATAGCACTACAGGAAAAAAATAGATTTTGGGGTGAATTATCCCTTTTAGTTTAATATCTCAGGACTTGCTTGTATCAACTTGAACAAACACACACGTATGGGTATAGACGAGAGAGACACTAATAGTCGAGCACAGATTCAGCTTTTCTGATGCACAATGCCACATCTGAAAAATTGCATTTCCTCAAATCTAATTAGGGCGCTGCGATCAAATGTTGACTTGAAAGTTTGACATTTTCTGTGAAAATAAATTACATGCAAGTCCTCAGGATTTTTACAGCATTTCCTTTGTACAGCATACAACTCACACGTCTCCGCCACATGCACCTTGATTCTCTTCCCTTCCAAACAGCTTCCAAATTTTAATTGGGCCTGCAAAAGCTGGCATTTTCCCTCAAGGAAATAAAAAGCGTTCACCTTTAATTGCATGCTGTGAAATACAGCCTTTTAAAATGTATCAAAAGAATAACTAGTGAATGCACGTTGATGCCCGGAGAAGCTCCGAGTTAATTAAACATGACCTGCTCTCTCGTTCCTCTGTTCCAGGCCAAAGAGATCGATGTCCCTCTGTTCTCCAGAAAGAAGAAGTGGATGAATTCTTCAGTACAAAGCAGTCCAGTGTGAAATGTAGCTCTACACCAGCAAGAAATCGCTTCGGTCAAGGCTGTTTGAGATGCGTTTTGATGGAGAGATATCATCTGAAAGTGGCACTGCAACAATATTTAGGAATCATGTTTCCAGTCAATTAAGTTGATGAAACTGCTTTGATAGCTCTAGTGCTGACACCATTAGCAGAAAGAATATGAGGAATAAAGAGCATCTATGAAGGGCAGGTTTTCTTTGCTCTTTTTTTTTTGGTAGAAGGACCAAAGCAACTACACAAAAACACGTTATTTTGTGTATAAAAATAGCTGCTTGTTTAAAGTATGTGACACAGTTGGCATATTTGTAGCCTTGGATGCGTGCTGCATAAGATCACAAGGTTTGGAAGGACTTGTGTTTCCGGCTCTTCCTCTCTCTCAAACAGATAAAAGACTCTAAAAACACCACCAGTTACTACTCCCATTCGCACATAGCATATACACATCCAACAAACGCACACACACAAAAAGGCATCAACATGGCCTACATAAGAGTCGTCATAATTTCTGTTTTAACTCCATCCGTGTGTTTTTAGATGCTCAGCTGGCCTACAGGTGAGAGGAGTGGGCTCATGACTGCGAGGTTGCTGTTTGATCCCAGAGCAGCAACATACATCAGTAGAAACAAAACATGCCCTCCAGACCTCATTATCACCACTGAGGTCTCTTGAGCGACGGTGCTCAGAAGCCAAAAGATCAGACTCTTGCTGCTGGGCAGCTTCGAAGCTGATGGTGCCTTCAAACGGGGTCGTGTTTACTGTGCTTACAAGTTGGACGCCCTCCTCGTGTCGTATTCACGACCTCGTAAGCCGAAAGTTTCTGAAAGCTCTGAGTCCACGACTTGTGACGTGTTTGTTGCCGTTGTGAGAAATGGTGGAGCCCATGGAAGTTCATTTATTGATGTATAACAAGTTAATATTGTACAGTATATTGCAATTTTTGTCGTTTTTTATTGTTTTTCTTGGTAATGGTAAAGGAAAATGTTGATATTCTCAACGCTCTCATCTTTCTCCTCTGTCATTATATCTTTGCATTTCCTGTATTATGTTATCCACATGCTAGCTTGCTAAATCGTTAGCCTCTGTAGCTTCTAGACTTGGACAGTAAAGTTAATATTGATGTTGCTCAGCAGCGGTCTTCATGACTTCAGAAGCTCCATTTGAAGGCACCAACAGACTGTATATAAAGATGGATGACATGACAAATCCCCAAAAGTGAAGCCAAAATCACCCTGATCGCCCCCTGGTGGCTGGCTGCAGAATAGAGAGGCAAAGTCCAGCCCCTTCCAGTGGACCAACATGGGACCTTATTTCAGAAAAATATGAATTTAGTCAGCAGTGAGAGACAAATATCTTTTTTGATCGCGTTTGAATTGTGCCATGAATCTCACATATGATAGTTGGCAATTAAAAACGTAATTTTGCAAGTCAAGAAAGTCACAGTTTATCCTAAAATGGCTGAAGTATGAGTGAAGACTACACACCCAGACTATGAAGCTACGATGTCTTCCCGGAATGCATTTACTGAGATGTAGTCATGCCATTAACGGGTCGCACTCTTTCTTTTTCTTTCCGACCGATAAAAACACCAGGCGTTGCTGGATAAAACATCAGGTCGGATAACATTTCATTTGTGCATGGAACATAGCAAAGTTAGTTAGCTAGCTAGTGTTGGTGACGTTTGGTGACAAGCTGCCGCTGTGCTTGGCTTGTGATTGGCTCAGGCAGGTGTGTGGGAGGGACTCGATACCGTGGCTCCAGCCCCCTGATCACTGCTGCACAGACTCGCAAGTCAAAAACCCAAGATGGCAGCTCCTTTATCTGGGATATTTTAGCTTAATTTTATACAGCGAGAGGAAGTGGAGACGCCTCGTCTGTTTAAATACACGTTACGTTTTGAAGTGTGAATGTCGCCACTTTCATGTCACTTGTTTCTTGGCTTTAAAACCATTTAATCAAGACAGATGCAAATGATACCGAGACAAAGTGTTCCTGCGTCACAGAACAGTTACGCAGTCCCCATAACGCCTAAAACTGAGACCTTTCTTAGGACTTTATGTGCTAATTGCTTCAGTGCAGAGACAGAACTGGAGAAACACTCAGCAGACCGGCGTCTGGCTTTCTGGCATTATCTCCTTCCCCCCTCTGCATGTCTCCTTTCAAACTTCAGTCCATTTAAATGTCACAGCCGCACACCAATTTGGAAAAAAATGAAGTCTTACAATTTGGCTGAGAAAAATTAGATTTTTGATTCAGGCTCTTTGACCAATTATTCAAGTCATCAACTGAAAGGGGGGCAGCCCAGTCCACCGGACACCTGTTAAGGCTAGTACATGCTTCTTGCAGCTGCTGGCGTGTTCTGGCGTGCAGCAGCTCACATGTCAGCTCAGATGTGGCAATTCCTCATTACACTGAAACACACGTTCCTGTTAAACTTTCTCCACTTTCATTTACATGATTTTTACGTGTCTTTGCCCGTGAACGCAGACTAATAAGAGAGTAGCAGGTAGAATGTAACCTCGGCAGAAGATGATGGTTTCAGCCCTTAAAGCTCCCGAGGAGGACCCTTGTTAAAATTCACACCATGACAGCAGATGTGGGGTCAGTGCTCCCGACTCCCAAGGGTGGCCCGAGCAATTAGTGGCTAAGTAATGGAACAGGGCCGCGCCAAGTTGTTGATGTGGCGCAAGCAGTCTGATCGTGAAAGAAATGGAGGTGGAGAGGTGGGAGAGGGGGAGGTGGGTGTCAGTTAGTACCCCAGGGTCACAAGAGTCAAAGGCAAAGAGATCATGTTTCATGCTCCGTCTCGGCCTGCTCTCTCGCCAGGCTAATTACTGTCAGGGGATTATTAATAGGTGCTAATAGGTCACAGCAAAGTGACTAAATGCTATCTTTAAAGCCATTCATTTAAATGTGACCTTGTAGCTTTGAGTGTGCACAAACACAGACGTCTGCATACACTAAAACGTTAATGTTCAACTTAAATGTGTACACACACGAGGTGATCATGCTTGTCAGGTAAAAGGACAAGAACACAAACTGCACAAATCCATTTATTTATTAAGGGGGAGCAATAAGACTTCACTCAGCAGCCTGCTACACCTGCCACAGGAAACCGCTGAAGAGAAAATGCCAAAACATGGATCTCTGGTTTCAAACAGTTTGAACTTTGACCTATTTTGACACTGCAGGCTTTAAAGCTATGATCAGCTGCATTCTCATGTATCACAAATTTAGATGTCGAACAGGCAAACAATAGTCCCTTTAAATTTTGACACGTTCTTTGGCTCGGTATGTAAGAGCAGGGCGTTTGTATCCCTGTGTATCTATAAGCCTTTATATAGTACGAACTAAATCCCTCAGCGTTGCCCTGCTGAAATGGGAACACAGTGTCCTACCCTGACTCTGCTGGTAACAGTATGTTTCTTCTTCTGTTTGCATGTATAGCATGTGTTTGGGTGTGCATATAGATACGTCTGCACCAGCCAAGGACACGAGACGTACCGAGCTGACGGGGTCACATGTCGCTAACGCAGTCTTTGTATGTTTTTGTTGCCTTTGCGGTTTCTCTCAATCTTTCTCTTTTGCCAACAGTCTTATCTGTCCTTTTCACCAATTTACTTTCCTCGTCCTCATTTATCTTTCATTCTTCTTATCTTTTTGCTCTTTTTCTACAGATTTTATTCTGGTTGTCTGTGTGTCACTTTAAAAATGAATGATGAAAATGAGGAGGATAAGGCGTGGAAAACAAAACTCCTGGGAAAGCAGAAACTCTTTGACATTTATGTTACTTTTTGGCTCCGCGATTAACATCCACGCCAAAACTGTTTGCGTTACATCAGCATTGTTAACTATGGATGGATTACTGAATGGGACTGCCTCTGAGGTGACGAAAAACGACTGCACAAAGATGCAAAACAACGACAAATAGACAGAAAATTACTAAAGAGACACAAAACTACTACCAAGAGATGCAAAACGACTACAAAGGGAGACAGAAAACAACTATATAAAGACACAAAATGACAAAACTATCACAAACTATGCATCTTTTAGAGTAGCTGTCTTGTTTGACTTTTACATGTCTGTGCCCATAAACCATCCATGATTGCAACAAAGCCCCAGAGGCAAAAAGACGCAAAGATGTTGAAACAGGAAAGTAAATATAGGAGTGTCTGAAGAAAGTCAGTTGGATATGTAAAGATGAGAAATACAAACATGCACACTGGAGCTTGTTTTTTAACCTGCGTTTATAAGGAGTGGGGAAAAAAACTGATTCACCTACAGAATGTGTCACAATTTCTGTTAAAAAAAAATGTATTCCTGATATTTTAGTAACTGATTTTTTTTAATGCAAATAGATATATGTGCTTCATTTAAGTCTGTGCAGAGGTAGAAGAAAATTACTGCTTTTATTGCTGTAATCAGAGGAGAGTTTTGAAAAATCAAAAGAAAGCTGAAGTGAGCCTTAGTGAGAAAACATAAAACGGCGAAGAGTCCAAGTGGATCCGACCTGCACCCTCACATGTTAAAGCCAGCGTGGTAAACACTACACATCCAGAAAAGGATGGAAACACTTTGGGTTTCATACGTTGCAGGAAAAGCAGAGCTGGACATCACGGCTAAAGCTGCACGCTAACTCTGTCGTGGACAGGAAACGTTATCGTATTAGTGTAACGTGCGGTCAAACCGGCCGTCGCTCTCATCTCCGTGGTCAAATGGGCCGACGCTATCTCTTAAATAAGTAATGCCTGACAATGACTGATGTACAGTATTTGACTTCAGGACATCTCTGACTACATACATGCTGATAATCAAACATTTTTACTGTATTAAGTAAGAGACTTTACAAAATTAAAGTCCCTAAAAGTATATGATTCAACTGTTGAAAAAATTGTAAAAAACACAATAAATTGTAATATTGAATACTTAAAAATTGTAATATATATCAAATCAGCACAAAAGTATCTTGTTTACCTAGAAGAGACATTGACACCCAGTAGTTACCCAGTGTCACCACCGTTTTCAGCACCGGCAGAGCCTCGAGCAGAGTTGAGCTGCCTTGCTCAGTGGCACCTTGACCGTCCTCCCCAGTAGTTGTTTAAAGGGACAGCCAGTGGCACAGCAAGGCAGAGCCGGCTGGCTCCTGGCACAGATTAACAGTCGAAGACATGAATTTACACAAGACATCTGCGTACTCACAGGCCGAACTCACTACGATGCTGCCAGTTTCTCCTTCGTCTCTCCCAGCATCAGTCATTCACTCTAACGGTGTTATTGTCCCATTACAGCAGACAACATGTAGATGTTAACGACAGGTGGATATCAATACAACAGATGTTTTGTGCGTCCCATTTGTGCCTCCATCTCATCTCCTCTGTGCATCCTGTCAGGTTGCGTATAGACAGCACAAAGGCTGCACCAGTGATTATACTCAGTCAGGCACCGTTTCTTCGGTAGTTAGGTTCAGCCTTTTAAGTTCCTGCAGCCCAAGGTAACATCCTCACATTCAACCAACCGTTCAAAACCCCAAAGTGTTCAAATTACGATATAACAGGAAAAAAACATAACATTTGAGAGCCTGGAACCAGCTAATGTTTTGTATTTTTACTTTACAAATGACTGAAATCAGTTTTAAAAGATCGCTGTCCGTTACGTGAACTTTCTGTCAACTATGCTGGAATGACTTTTACGGGCATATATATCGCCACACAGACGTGGCCGTTCTGTGACTGGTCTGTGCAATTGTAAAGACTAAATATAGAAAAGTACATTTTGTCAGCAGGGGCTAAATGAGGCAATGTATACTTTTACGAGACCTATGCACATTGGAAAAAGATTTAAAAACAAACACGTGTCTGCTTATAGGTGAAGTGAGCCAAGGTCAAAGACTGAAGTCCATCTATAGATAATGCTAACATATTAACTTTCAATGCAGCGCGCAGCGAGCAAAAGAAAAACAATCTGCTCTTTCTCTCTCCCACATCCACGTTCTCCTCTTTCTCTACCTCTCTCATCCGTCCCTCCTCTTCCCACCCTCCTTTGGCAAGGACAAGCGAAGGTGCTGCCAAGAATGTGACTGCGTTTGGAAAACAAATCCAGCTCACTTCTGTTTTTTTTCTTCTTCTCTTTTCCTCCACTTGCACTTTTGCTTTTTTCTCTTCTTCTTAAGGTGGTCTCGTGAATGCTGCAGAGCTTGACACCACCAAAGGCTTCAGTTAATCTGTGTATCACAGCCTGATGTGTGTTTTTCAACCTCAGCCGTACTCCCCCTCCACCCACCCAACTCCCCCAAACACACATTCAGCTGTTTCTCCTGCCTCCTCGTCAGCCCACCTTAAGGAAAACTGCCCCCTGTGTGAAACTGCTGGACGCTGTGTGCTTTTCCCAACTGTTTTCCCGGAGATGTCCACTTCCACTTGTTCATTTCCTCGCAGCTTATGGAAGTGTCTCATTGTAACACGACACAGATGAAGAGAGATTTGAAGATTGTTGCCGATTACTTTGGAGAAGGACTAACCTTCCTGTTGTATGCAACTCAAATTTGACCCATTTTCAAACTTTATTATATCGTAAATATAAAGTCCTTTCATCTAATCCCCCCCAAATAACATGGACTGCAAGGAATATATAAAATCATGACCACCACAGTTGTTGAATGTAGGTGTTTTATTCAAATTTATAGCACCTGTGGTCTTCCCACTAGGTGTCATTATGTGCTGCCATTAAAAAATGTAAATGCTTTCAAAACAATATTTTGACTAGAAGTTTACATACTGTATGTGATAATCCATCAACATTATAACCATAACAAACATTAAAACAACACTTCCTGCTTTCATTTCAAAATAAAACCCTTCAAGTGTTTTTTCTGTGGACAGAATTCCTTCATTTGTTTAGTCTTTTATTCTGAAATATGTGCAGAACAGTGTTGAAGAACATGCAGTGACTTGAAGGGCTCCATGAATGAATATAGTACAGCATTTTAATTGTGGATTATTACTATTATTTACAAATTAACACATGTTTCTTCACCTTTCTCTGTCTAAAATAAACATAAATGGCATTTATAATGAAATGAAATGGCCATAATGAAAGCCAAACTCCATGTAGAAAAAGCAGATTACATGCAGCTGGTGTAAACAACGGATGCGTGAATCACGCAGTCGTGAGGTAACGCAGCCGCCACGCGCTGTTCACACGTCTGGTCTGGCCAAAGAGTTGGAGCTGTCCGAATACTATTTTTAGGCTTTGCAGCTTCGGTAAGAAATATTCAGAAGTACTGTACTGTACACATACACTTCTACACACAGCAAACGGCGATATTCGTCATAAGTAATGTTAATGTTAGATGTGAATAATGAATAATATGGGATTATTTCTTATTTCTATTTTGGGATTTATACCTGAGTGTTACATACTTATTATGTAAAAAACAAAAACGAAAAACCCCGGCACGTTTAAATTTTGATTTGGATGTCGATTACCATGGAAATTTCAAAGTTTTGAAGCATTTGGGTCAGCTGAGTCAACACCTGTTTTATCTAATACGATACAGTTTTCACTCACAAATCTTGAGGTCAGAGGTCAAGGAACCTCTTTGAAAATTTTTCCTCACTTTGGAGCGTTATTTAGCTAACTTGACATGGATGATACCAATCAGTTCCTTAGGTTTTCTAGTTTCCACTTTTCAAATATACAGTAGATGCCTCCCAACCCACAAACTGTGAGACATAAGACAAACCAGTTATTTTTTGGCTGCCTGGATCAGAAAACATGACTGATTAAAATATATCGCCCACAGCTTGAGAGCGACCGCGGTGAAGGTGTGTCATATTTGTCTCACAAGCCAATCAGAGCAAACTGGGCTTCTTAAAGAGACAGGCGCTAAAAAGGAGCGTTTCAGACAGACAGTGAATACAGGTATATTCAGAAAGACAGTATGAGAAATTGATTTTAAAAGTTTATTGCTTGCTTATAAGGTTTTAAATGGGCTGGCACCACCCTATCTTTCAGGACTATTGTACCTTCATACTCCAGTTAGAGCACTGAGGTCGACCAATCAGATGCTCCTGGATGTCTCCAGAACTGGACTCAGAAACAGAGGTGACCGAGCCTTTATGGTTTCTGCTCCTGATAAACAGTTTACCTCTTCATATTAAAACTGCTCAGACCGTAGAATCATTTCAGTCGCTGCTGAGGACTCACCTCTTCTCGCTGCCGTTTGACTAAGCTTATTTTCTGTTGTGCTGCTCTTTTACTTCTGTTTTGTACACATTATTGATTTTGCAATGTTCTTATTGTTGTATGCATTGTATTCATTTTATTATGTACACGGTCAGCACTTTGGTCAACTGTGGTTGTTTTTAAATGTCCTATACAAATAAAGTTTGACTTGACTTGAACAGTAAGGGTTTAGTAAAAACCCAAAATACAAGTATGGACCTGGAAATGAGCATGAGATGTCTACTTTAAATGTGTTTTCTTAAACGAGCACACACACATGCAAGTTACAGTAAAGTGATTTTTTTTTGTTTGGAGGCAGCGGTCATGCCGCATTTAATTCTGAGAAAGGTGTGTGTGTGTGTGTGTGTGTGCAGGTGGTATAATGAGATGGGCTAGCAGAGTAGGGAATACCATTTTTGCTGTATGTGTGTTTTTGTATTACTTTATTCATGTGTGTGATAGTGTGCATACTCGCGTGTATCCGACATTAGGCAGATTGAGCTGGCAATGCCAACACAGCAGCAAAGCAGGCCAGAGGTTGTATGTGTGTGTGTATGTGGGCCCTAACCTGTAGCGCGCACACACACAGTGACCGCATGGATAACTTTGTCCAACTGTGCCAGCAATCTGGGTAATCACTCCACTTTGGCCTACCTCCTATTTCCCTCTCGTCATCTCTCTGCTACACACACACGCACGCACGCACGCGCGCACACACACACACACACACACACACACACACACACCCTGGCCACAGCAGGTTCATCAAAAACAACAAAAACTATCATCACACAGGAGGTTTCCTACAGACTGAGAGACAAAAAAGATGGTATGTTTGTTTTCTCCCTCAAAACCACTAAATAAACGGAATTATATTCCAGAAAAACACACAAAAACAAACCGTAGAGGTTGAAGATGATCAAAAATTAACATATAAAAAAAGAAGGGTTTCATTAATGAACTTCCTGTGAAATAACGCCAGAGGTTTCCCCAACAAGAGCTCTATCTGGAGGTACTGACTTCAGTATATGAGCACATTTGGGAGTTTTATTATGTCTCTGCTTATTTTGTTACACTCTTCTGACTTTTTCCACGTTTCGGCTTTGTTTATCTTCCACTTAAAGCTGCGCGTTTATTTTTGGTGTGATTGGGCAAAAATTTCATAATCACTTCTTCAGCAAATTGTAATTCAAGCGGTACCCCGTCATACTAGGGATGTTAATAATTGATATTAAGCATTTTGACCAATTTAACATGGTTAAAGGGTTAAAAGAAATATTAATAATATCAAATAATAAAAATATGAATAATAAAAAACTCAGAGGAGCAACTTTTCTCTTTAAGGAGGAAAGCTGGTCCACCTTAAGAGAGAGCCGGTGCAGATACAGGAAGTTGGCTCTGGACTTCCAGCTGAGGAGTTGTAGCTTGTAGCCTCATAGCATTTATTCACCGACACACATCGTCTGTGTCCTCAGACAGTCCTCATAAATCGGGATTTTAAAAGTGGAGGGTCTGGGGACCCTCATCTCGAAAAAATTTTGAGTTTCAGAGTTTATTTCCTGTATTTTGGTGACGCTTAAAGAATGAAAATAACAAAATAATTATAATTATAAAGTACACTGCTACAGCAGTTTTTGACTTTTAATTCTCAGGAACAAATGCAGAGTAACTGGCCTATCTGAGGCTGAGGCTTTCAGCGAAGGGACGGGCACATGCATCTTTATTATATTATAGAACAGCCAATAGGAATGCTCTCTCTCTCTGAAATGACCTGTGATTGGTCAAAGTCTACTGTCAGGGTCTAGATTTTCTAAAGCCTGTTGTTTTTTCATCTTTTGTATATTAAGAAGGGGTAGATTTAATATACAAAAGCTGAATAAACATCAGCGAACTAGCTGTTCTATTAACACACACAAAAGCGTTTTTACAAGTGAGTTTGAGTTTGTTGCACATTTAGACAGATTCACAGATTTTCATCTCCCAAATTCGATATGAAACATCATGACTTGTTTGATGTGTGTGCACGTGCACATGCTGCGCTATACAAGCCTAGCGAGTATTGTATGAGTGTGTTTCAGTGTGCGAGTGTCGCTGACTTTCTTGGAGTTGGAATCCAGGCACCAGCCTCAGCTCAAATAAAACAAACCAGACTTGCGTCAGGCGAACAAACATTGAGATAAATAAAAATGATATAAATAAATATGTGCAAATGTATGAAGCGAAATAGCAAAGCCTCAACAAATTGGGACGAGTTTGTGTTTGAGGGGGAGCCAGTTAGAGCTCAGTGGGGAGAGAGACATTAAGATGCAGCCCACCGCTCATCTCATCTGGTTGCTTTACTGGAGCAGATCTGCTTGTTTCTGTCTCCAGCTGCTGATTGTAGACTTCAGCTATTCAACTGTGAAGCCGTGGACATGGCAGAGGGGTGTGGCTCTAGGTGGAGGTCTGAGGTGGGCTCTTCAGACAGGTGGGTCCAGGACAGGGCTTGAAGTGGGAAAATGATGTGGCGGTACTCTCTTATTCACATGTTGGCGTGCGTGCCAGCCGGTATCTGTTTGTTACACTGAGTCAGTAATAATCAGGTGAGGTTTTATTGCTATATTATTATGTTTGGGCTATGCATCGTCATATAGTAGGTCTATAATACTCCAGTAATATTCACACTGCAACATTATAGGGTTAAGGTGGTGTGTTTATAGTTTAAGTGCTATCCTGTGTGATTTGCAGCTGGCAAAAATCTGGTGATCCGATACAATTTGCGATACTGTGGTGACGACTGAATATATTGTGATTTTTTTTTTTTAAATCTTTCTTTAATCTATTTTTTTTTTTCTTTCTTTAATCTAATTTTAGGAAAACCTTCATCATATAAAGAACACATGGCGACTATGGGGACTAACATTAAACATAAATACAAATGGACTTCTTGGATCCATAAGAGTCTCAGCTTTATGGTGATACCCTGTTTATGTAATTCAAAGACTGTTGAGGGACCCCAGTACGTAGAAATATTCAGATATGCCATTTTAGAACGGGTGAAAATAACACATTTATATTGAAGCTAAAACTACATGGTTTTTGCCCCAAACTACATGTGATTATCATAAAGTGGGCATGTCTGTAAAGGAGAGACCCGTGGGTACCCAGAGAACCCATTTACATTCACATATCTGAAGGTCAGAGGTCAAGGGACCCCTCGGAAAATGGCCATGCCAGTTTTTCCTCACCAAAATTTAGCATAAATCTGGAGCGTTATTTAGCCTCCTGCTCAACAAGCTAACATGATGATTGGTAAAAATGAATTCATTAGGTTTTCTAGTTTCATATGATGCCAGTATTTTCACTGTAGCTTCAAAACTGAGCCCACTGCAACCTCAAAATTACAGCTGAGTTAATGCGTTAAAGAAATTAGTGGCGTTAAAATGAATTTGCGTTAATGTGTTATTATTGTGTTAACTTTGACAGCCCTATTTTTTTTTTTTACTTGCTGTGTTATTTAGCGTTCTTCCCGACATGTACGTATAGTTGATATCACACCAGGGATTCAGCGAATCGATACAATATCACAAAACATAATACTGCGATATTTGAGCTCTACATTTACACCCCTACTCTCTACATAGTTTGCATGTTCATAATGCTTAGGAGGCGTGCCGAAAACATGCTGGCGCTGCGACGTTATGACTCGCCATTATGAATCTCCCAGAGAACCTGATATGGAGAGGGCAGAGAAGAGTGTCGGCAGCTTGAGAGGAGTTCTGGTATGCCTGAAAAAGTCACAGGAGGAGTAAAATGAAAGTGAGTAAAGTGCCGGTACTGTGTACTGGTGAGTACCGGCCCAGTGGAAGCTCTGGTGCAGGAGGTTTAGTTGCCTGATTATCAGACCTGTACTGATTTGTGTGTACAGGCACAAATATAACCACTGGCAAGAGAGAAACCTTTGAACTTTAAGTTGACCTTTCCACTTCATGTTGTTTAACTTGGGCTCAGTATGAGGCAACATCATCAGATGTCTGGCCTACATAGAGCAGGTCCAGGCTCTGCAAGATACAGCACCATATGTGTCCAAGCTGCAGAGCTTGTGAGCCACATGTGCGTAACGCTAACTGGCCTCCTGTCGCCATGTATAAGATGACACCCAGCAACAACGCTGAGGCCATTCTGACCATATTTGAGATCTCAGCCTCAGCAAGTAGCCCGCCGCTGGGAGGAGTGAGCTGTGTGTCAGTTAGTTATTCAGGTCATGTGTGTCCCAGTTTAAGAGGACAGATATACAGATGTATAGGCAAGGGAGTACACGTCAGGCTCTCTGTCAGGTTTTTCATCTCAACCTGGTTTGACCCAAGGTTCTAACAGAGACATCTATGAGACTAAGAATGCCTTTTTTTGTCTCCACAGTATTGCATGAATGATTTTAAGTAGCTTGCATAAAAAGTCAGTATCTTCTAATATATTTTTCTCTGCTTTATTTGTGAACATTAAACTGCCAGTCATGTTAAGAGCTGCCAACTTGGAGACTTTCTTGCAAATTTATCGACTTATTCAGGGAAAAAGAGAGAAACAATAATATAATATTGTTATTCATTTAGGGATGATAATTTTGAAAAACTGTGTCAATAGTTCACTATCAGGAGAGCTACTGTAGCAGCCACGGTGCTGCGTTCACTGTCCCCAGTTCGCCACCAAAAGAGCTACTCTAGCAGCCACGGTGCTGCGTTCACTGTCCCCAGTTCATTGTCCGGAAGCGTTAGCAGCCATGGTGTTGCGTTCAAACAAATATCCATCTCCACAGCATCATATTAAGCGACTAATACTGAGTGCATTGTGTGATCACAGCACAAAGCTCTATCTTTTCCATTCTGTCAACATTTAGCAAGGACACAAAATATGAAATGTGAGGAATCAATCCTACCGTCTCATCGTGTGATTACAATGGAGTACTGGGATAAACTCTTACTTTACTCGTACCACACTGTACTAAGATACGTTTGTGCACAAACCTGGACACAAACACACACAGGCGTGCACACACACTCCAGACCTCATGTCACCTTTCTGCACTGCCTCCTGTCTTTCCATTCATCTCCACATCTCAGCCACCTTTGTAATGAGCCATAAAACACGTACTGTAAAAGAGACCACAGACACACACTCACTCAGGACCATGTGATAATTTCTTCCATGTCCCCCCTGACCAATCACTGAGTAATGAAGTCTTCAAGTCTACAAAGCCTGGTGAGGCCCCAGAGCCATAACTACACCCCCCACACACACTATAATCTCCATCTCTTCCTGACTGGATGCAGCAGAATCTGTGAAAGAGGATAAGGTGGTGAAGGAAGAGAACGTGGCGGAGCCAGCAGGCTGGAAGGTTGAGAGTCTGGTTGGGGTACTGTGGTCCACGGGCCCCTCAAACTCCCACAGACTCCCACCCGAGTGCTTGTGTGGTCCTGGATGTGATTAGCACCAAACCCTCATCATACACAACGGACACACACAGCTGCCCATGTGTGTAACACAGGCTCGTATTCACACACTCAGGCGCTGTGCACATGAAACATATCCAATAGAGCAAAAACTCTCCACGGTTCAGAAATTCACTCATTGTCTGAACAATGTCAGAGTTGACAGTTTTTTGACTCTTAAACACAAGACGGCAGGGTTTCCACCAGTCTACTGCAAACCTGTGTGTAATACAGATACTTTTTTACTTTTTAGTTTCCTCCATCGTTGTTTAGTGTGTTAATTTTCAGACGTTAGAGAAATAAATGAATCTCAGTGCAGCCTGGTGCTGTGTTGGCGCTGGAAGCTGAGGCGACCGGTGCACCTCCAAAACGTCTCAAAAATGCATTTCAAACGGAGGACCTCGGCAACATGCCATCTGTTCTGCGCCGCGCTGTGGCCGGCGTGCGGTAGTAGTGCTTCTCTTTGGTGCAGCAGCAGCCAGACGGCCGACTCGCCAAGAGGAGACGGTGAAGATGAAGTTAACAGTAACGCTACAGCGGTGAACGTAGCAGTGCAGTCAGTTACTAACCGCTACAACTCCTGTGTCTAGACCTGTTAGCCCCACATTTAGCGACAACAACAGCTCGCTCGCTTAAGATGAGCTGACCATAGTGGCAAGCCGCCCCTCCGAGTGTTGCTCATGACACTAGGCCACTGGTCCCAACAACTTTTCTGGCGGGAACAGGCAGACAGTAATAAGAAACAGAAAAATGGTCCGGCGGGGAAAGAGAAGATGACGAGGAAGAAGCTGTGAAGAGCGGCGAGAGCCAAAGCTGTCAAAGTTTTGAGCTTTCATTGCAAATGGCCCCGAGCAATAAAATGAAAAAGTTGCTCAATCATTAAACACACACAGAGTACATACAGATTCAGGCAACAGACACAGTACTGTATGTGCATGAGAGAGATGTCTTTCTGTAGCGTGCATGAGTTCATGCAAAGTTGAACGCCAGTGGGTGTTTGCCTAAAGAATCTGAGGAAAATTGTGTCCATGTGGCAGTCTATACATCACATGTCCAGGTTGTGTTAGTGATTAAAGAAGAAACGGAGCAAGAAGTTAGAAATATGTTGGATGTCGGGATGAATTTTCTGCTGCCTAAACATGTCTTTGAATCTTAGCGAGTCTTTGTCAGTATTACAGTTGGTGGAGGGGCAAATGAGTGAAGAGTGTGCTCTTCAAGGATGTGTGTTCAAACAGGCTCCACCTGCCTTAAAAACGCCTTAGGAGCGAGTGTACATGTGACTTTATGTGTGCTGATGATATACCATCTGTCATCACGGCGGTTATTCCCCTTAAACTAATACGCCCTTACATGCTATTTCATAAATTTAACACATTTAGAGTAAAAGTAAGACGTACTATGGAGAAACCAATACCCACTTTCACTTGACTATGAAAAAAGCGTTTTTGATTCATGCACATATTATTTTCCCAATAGAGTGTGCTGCGACACGCCTCCAGGTCCAAAATGAAACCAGAAAAGTCCATTCAGCAGAGTGCAGATCTCTGCCAGGTGTGTCTGTAGTGACCGCTGTTCTAATAATTGATTTAATGAATACAAACCACAACTGGGGCCCGTCTGGACCGCAAGCGTATCAGACACACTTTTCACTCGCACACCGTTTTAATCTATGCGGCCGTCTGCGCCAGCTCCATGCAGCTAAAGCGCAGCTCACTGTAGCGCTTCATGTTCTTTAAAGCTTCAGTTGGGAACGTTTACAAAAATATGTTTTTATCATATTTGCTTAAATTCACACAATGTCCTGACAGTAGTGCATAAGGCAGATAATCTGTGAAAACAACAGTTTCCTTATCCTCCTTTTCGAAAAACAACCAATCACAACTGCTGCTTATGAAACTCAAACTCAGACGGTCAAACTACACAGCGCTGATCAAATATGAATCAATATTCTGTTAATGTAATGTCTATTTCTCACCTCAAACAAGAAACATCTTGTAGTGCTCTGTTAAGCTGTAAAATGAGAAAGTTTGTGACCCGGCAGCCATGTTGAAAACAGATGAGCCAAGAGCAACAAAACCGTACGGTACACTAAAATATGTTTCAATATTATCATGATACTTGGGTGCTGATTCGATATGTATTGTGATTTTTAAGTATTACGATTCCATATTGCGATTTATTGTGACTTTTGTTAACTTTTTAAACACTAGGCCATCTATGGACTTCTATGGACTTTTTATTTGGAAAATATCTAAATTAATACAGTAAAAATGTTTGATTTTCAGTATGTATGTAGTCAGAGAAGTCCTGAAGTCAAAAAATATTTATTCAGTTTATTCAGCAACCCAAAATTAAGGGACATATAAGGTTTATATTTCTTGTGAATATAATCCAATCAATCTTATTTCCATATATGTATTTTGTATATACAGTTGTAACGCCTTATTTTGAAAACCGGCCACGCATGTCTACTTCTACTAATTTCGCCAGGTCCGTCGCGAGCTCTCCTGTCAGCTCTGTTCATGTTGACTGAAACAAGAGTCCAAACTGAAGCAGCTGTTGATGACTTTGCGTCACCTACCAGTCAGTCAAGTGTGAATAACTGGTACCACAAGAAATCCTGGAGTATACGGTCATAAATGAGCACAAAAAATATCATTCTGATGGGTCGAGCAGTATGTGAGATCAGCTGTGGACTGTGGATGACAGAGTCAGTGGCGGAGATAATAATAAAGTGCATGTGGCAAAGATTGAAGAAACTGAGCCGCACTGCATCCTCAGACGTTAGGAGGCGGAGGAGGAGGAGGAGGAGGAGGAGGAGGAGGAGGAGGAGGAGGAGGAGGCAGGGCGGGCTGTCAGCAGCCCGTCACCATCACCTCCTCTTTGTGTTTCTGCCTTGGTGGATTGGAATCTGCGTAATGATCGGGTAGCCTCAATAAATGCTGCTGGAGCTATACGGCAGGGCAACTGTGGTTGGTACAGTATGAGTGTTTGTAGAATTCATGTGAATGTGCATACTGTATAATGTGTTGTATGTGTATATTTTGATTATGTAGTGTCGGTTTTGTAGAGCACAAAACTAACAAAGTAAACAGTACTGCTTTTGTTAAGGCTCTCCAGACATGTTTTAAGACATAAAAATGCTCTCTTGTATAATGTGTTTTGCTTGCTGAGTCAAAATGTCTCAAATGAAATACACTACAACTCCTCCCTTTCTGAAAAGTCTGTTTTCAGTGTGCTGTCTGTGCACAGGAGGTTTCAAGTTTCCACATCACACATGTGGAAGTTGCATACTGGATCCCAAATGGCCTCAAAGCTAATTGTGATGTCACAAAATCCCACTCGTAGGTCCACGTGTTAAACGCCGATTTAAGGCGACTGCAGAGGAACTCCCCCCCCGACAGCAGAGCAATGTGAAAACAGCCTTCAGGCATCAAACTCTGCACAAACGCCACTGTGCACGGTGAAACTCAGCCATCCATCAAGACTCAGAGAGAGTCAGTCCAGCTTTTAACATCACATTCCACAGTCCATCAAGGCCTTTTCATTTTATTTTTTCATTTCTTCTCAGGTTTTAACATACCAAAAAACATTTAATGGCCTACAAGGCCAAACAAGGTAATTACAGTCTGGTATGGAGCGAATTTACTGCACACAGTGAGAAGTCCACAAATATGATAAAAGATGACTGAAGGAAAGAGAGGCTTGGCTTTCTCTTTCTCCCCTTGTTTCACTTTTCAGGCTGTAATATCAATTATATATCACTAATATGGTGAATGCATGCAGAAATCATATGATCAAACTGATGTTCAAAGCGAAGCAGTGAACTGTGCCCCGTATGCCTCACATGAGAGCAAACATCTCATGAGCTTGTTAGCTTTTAATTACAGCTCGCTGTGAATTATTAAAGTGGGACGACACAAGAAGAAATAAGACAAATTAAAAGTTGAACTCATAAGCAAAGAAAGGCACCTCTGTCTGATTATACATGCTCAGAGGTTTTACTGCTATAGTCACTCTAGGTCTGGTATGACCTGGAGGTTTTGGCGGCTAATGTTAGCAAAGTTTAGGTGGATGATTAACAGACGTTCGAAATGAATGCTAATGGATCGCTGCCAACATCCTATATTTTCCAGCTTGTTTTGGCTGATTGCCAACGACGATGCGCTTATATGTTCTTCCACCTACATGCAAACAACAGTCTCTGCTGTATTGGCATCAACTTATTAACACTACTTACCTGTTATTGCGATGGCCCACGGGCACATGCAGACATACATTACAACGCTTTTCAAAATGTACACATCCACTGGACAACGTAAGAAAAGTACGTCAGCTTAGGTTACATGTAAAGCATGCCATGTTTGTCCCGGAGACGATCCAGAAAGCTGGCACTACCAGGGCAAATCTGACCCACTTCACAGATGGGTTATTAAATTTGTAGTGTTGAAGGAAAGCGGTTTAGCTTCTTCTCGCATGACCTACTGTATGTTGAACAAATAGCAACTCTGCTATCCATTTCAGACACTTAACTAGACCTCTGTACCACAGACATATTTGGTTCTGCACCCACTTCATCAACGGTTGGCGTCACATGCGTGTATGCGTCATCTTAACGGCCTGTCATGTCGGAGGAAATGCTTATTGCCAGCCTTTAAAACCTTGATCTGCTGACACCGATGACATGCTGATGCCCTTGTGCTTTATGTAGTTAGTTTGCTGACTTAATGGCTCTTCTGTACTCTCTTACACTAGGTTTTAGCATTCACCATGATCCTGTCACAGAGTTACACAGGTTTGTAGGGGTACACAAAACTCACGGTTCAGTACAACAGGGAAAACACAGAAAATGCAGAAAATAACTTTTTTCATTCTACAGTTGCTCGTTACTATTACTTTAACAGTTAAGGCACTCAAATACTAGTGTAAATGTCTGTAATATAAACGTAACCCGGTTTCCCACTGGGGATCAATACAGTATTTCTGATCCTGCAATGCTCCATTGTAAGACTCTGACCTGATGATCATTCTTCAACTGAAACGTAGCCTGTGCTTGTTCATACAGGGCAGGTACAACAGCCTGACTGAAAAACACACCACGGCCCATGTGCTTTAATTCTGTATTGTTTACTATGGAGTGTGGTCGCAGAGGCAGCGATAAACACTATCGTTAATTTCTCTGGCACGGTCTGAATCCTCAGTTCGAGGCCGAGTCTGTAATCGTTTCGCTAATCGCGAGTCGGTTGTAAATTAAATGTTAGACATGCATCCACAGATATATCGGACTTCAGTTTAAAGTGTTGCATACAGTTTGACGCAAATCACTGTCCATTGAAACTGATAAATGCAGTAAACTGGACAAACCAACTAGCTACAGCCAAGCCCCCAGGAAGAGCACCGGTCGTTGATCCCAATGTTCATAGTGGCCAAACGGTGGTACTACAACGTCCATGTCCATTGCAAATGTCACTGGGCCCAAAAAGACTTTTTCCCATAGACTTGCATTGAGAAAGAGAGATCTGTAACTTAGCGGATATTTTTTTTGAGGTAAACCAACTCCGCAGTACAAACACTCTAATACTCCTTAATTAAATCATCAGGTCCTAAAAGTTGTAAAACGCACTAATAGCTGAATCCAGAGTTATTTCCTTCCTCTGTTTATGTCTATAGAGACCCAGACCACGACGGCAGTGCAAGCCCTAACGTTGGGACCACGTGACCGAGCGGACGCTGCTGCGCAGTAGTGCCCATTAAAACCTGAAAGACTCCAGAATATCCGGGTACAGGACGGGACAAGAGTCTACCCATTGACTTCATGCCCCACTGAGCGGCTTTCAGAGGAATGAACGGGGCCTCGCCTCCAACACTGGATCCAGTCCTCTTTATACATCCACGGCTACAGCTGAAAGAGAACAACTGGTGTGTTGCTAAAACTTTCCAGATAAAACTCTCGCTCCAGAATTTCTGTCCCATGTGTGCGAGCAGTCGACATTAACAGTTGTTTGGTTCACAGGCTGTAACGAAAGAACGCAGCAGACCGAACAGAACATCCTGTACCGAACGGTTCAAAACAAATACACATATTATTACACCCATATAGGTTTGTAAAATTTTAGCTGAAGGTCAAAATTGAAATTTATGAGGAAAAAGTAGATGTGGATTAATGTAAAAAGGAAATGTGCAGTAATGTAAAATATTGCTGGAGATAGAAGAAAAGCTGGCAGGACAAAATTGCAAATAAGCCAATTCTCAGGTTTGCATTTTAATTAATCTGCATGATGGGGGAAAAACCTCTTGGACAAATGGAACATTATGTGCACTTAGATAGATCTCGTCTGAGCAGTTAATGCCCCGGAGGGGGAAGCCAGCGCTGCTTTATGTGCTGCTTGACGGGGACAAGAATGAGGATGAACTATTATAGCGGGACAGTCTTGTTCGACCAGATACAGAGCAGCCGTTATGGAAAACAGATGGCAGCGAGGCTCCGTCACACTTCACATAATCTGTGTTCAAAATAGGGCAATGTACACAAACATCCAAGCGCTCCTATCGCCCATACATTAACGTGTGCAGGCGCCGACATGCATTAAGTGCAGACCAACATGCGTACAGAAACACGCCCACACATAATGTATGGATGCATGCACATGGAAAGGTCAGAGGCGTTCAGTGCGCTTAAGTTCACTGCAGGCTGTTTAAGGCCGCTGGAAACACAGACACACACACATACACACACATACACACACACACTTTCCCTTATAGAAAATAAGTATTCAGCTCTGCGTCAGTCTGACCTGATGACCCCTGCATGCTCGTAGCCACAGGCTGATCTCGACCAAAGAGTCAAAAGAGGACGTAAGGAACAGAGACAAGAGACAACAAAGACGACAGAGATGGATTCGCTGCACGGCTGACTTCACACCATGATCTGTATATGTTTGATTTAAAGCTTATGTGTGCATGCAGGCATACACATAAACATATATACCATCAATAATAAGAAGAACTTGTCTTTCAAGAAAACGAAGGACACTTTACGTAGAGCGAGGGAGACAAAACAAAACAACTAAACAGAAAAAGCAAAGATAGACAGATAACTGGAGGGATTATAAGCACAATAGTGGAAGGAATGCTGTCCGTCTTCACTTGCCAGAAACATAACTGTACGGAGGAACAGGTGAAAATAATAATCCACGTCTGTACGTTCACTCTATCTTTATTTCTTTGACACAACAACTGCTGTTAAATGAATGAAGCTTTGACGTTCATTCGTCACTGGAATCAAAAGCTACTTTTACCGTACATCAAAGGAAAAGCTATTAAAGGTTATGAGCTAGGACTGGAAAAGTTCATATGTAGATCTTTCCTTCACACATTCAATTTAAACCCCTGAAACTGTAGCACGCTGCCGTTTGCCACTTCTCCGATGCCGTCACGCCGACTCGTCCGCCCTTACAGCCTCGTTGTGTATATTCACGCTCATGTGACCGTGGTGTAGCTTTTTATTTCTGGCGACTGCATTCGTGCTTCAAAAATCCGAGAAGAAGTGTTCATTAGTGAAGATTATCTTGCTTTATTTGAGAAGGCATTCCATCAATGCAACGAGCCCTTCACAAAACTGAATGAGCCCAATACACCTGTATGTAATTACCATGAACACCCAGCAGCGCTTCCACTCCATTGTCTTCATATCAAGTGTTTGTTGGCCACACAGCTTATTTTCTGCAGTAATCCTAAACCCAATGGAAAAATCCTATTCCTGGTTGGCCCGCAAAAATACATCATCCCTGCAGCACTATATAGTTAGAAAGGCGAAACTCGACCTGTTCAGCACAATGAGTGGTTGCTGCCTTTATTCATGATGTGAAGGCTCAGAAAACTGACCTAAAATTACATTGCTTTTTCGTATTGTTAGAAAAATCTAGTGGTGTGCGAAAAAAAAAAAAAATATATATATATGTAAACACCCTGGTGTGTAAAGGCTTTAAGGAAGAGATCTTCTAATCTTTTAATTACAGCAAACAAACCTGAACCTGTTTCAGTGTACATACTGTATGGGCCTGTGAGTGTTGTTTCAACAAAAATTGTCCTGTCATGTATCTACAGCCTATCATGGGTGTATAAAGAGAAGTGGATACAGCGTTGGAGGCGGGTCCCCGTTCATTCCGATGAAAGTTGAGCCAAAATAGTTCAACTTCCGACTGGAAAAGTAACCAGATTTTCTGGCGATCTTCTGCATCTTTTGAGGAGGCGCAGTAGCGTCACTCAGTCACATGACTCAGCCACGGGGTTGCAAATGTCACGGTGTTGTCACGGCTTGCTAACACCGCCTCTCCACCATCTCATTCACATAAGCAGAGGAAGTGAAATAACGCTGGATTTGGATATTACCACAGTTTTAGTACCGCTGTTTGGACACCACGAAAATCAACAACTGGCGCTCCCCCTGGGGGCTTGTTCTATATTTGACTGTTTAAATCCAGATCTTCCTGCCAAAATCATCATGACACACAAGCAAAAGAGGGAAAACGTCTGAAGACATGCCACGCATTACAATCATACCAAAAGCAAGTTTTATCCAAAGATTGCAATGCAGAACGTTGAGCAAGGAGGAGAGTGGAATTCTGCCATTATATACACACCGCTACCGTAGACACGATCCCTTCATCTATCAGTTTGACCCACCCGAGACGTCAAAGCTGTTGTGACTCAAAGGCGATCAATTAACCATTGTACCTGGCTATTCTAGGGCGCACGGTGTGTAACGGCAGCTCCGGTATCTAGAGCACAGCCAGCAGCCGCTTCTACAGCTCTCATTAGTCAAGTGGGACTCAGCCAACACCACGGCCCACATTAAGACTCGAAAACCTGAGATCAAAAGCAGCCTCTGTTTCACCGAAACGGTTAACTCACATTCTGGGACTAAAAGTTCAGAAGAGGGCTATTATTCTTCACTGTGTTACAGGAAAACACAAGTGACATAAATAGTGAATAAGCTCTGCCTGGCTCCATTAAGCTCGGCGGTGGAGCGCTGGGCTGCTGGGAGTCTGGGCGCTAGCACGGCATCCTAGACGGAGATATGATGATAGGTTGCAATGGGACGCTACAGCGGTGCATGTAGGTTTTGTTCTACTTAAGTTGAGCAGAGATTTTTCTGCAATGAAAAGAAGTTTACTGCTGCTGATGGATCAGTGGGAGTAGCACAGATGGCAGGTAGGGTTCATAGCACAGCGGTGGGGAGCTATATGTGTCCATATGAGAGGCATGTGTACACATTATATTTATGCACTGCCCAAATATGCATTTTCTATTTTAACATTTCTGAATGTTTGTGGCTTTTCTTTACTTTTCTTTCTGAACGTGTCAGGACTGTGGCTGTCAATCAATGAAAATAGTTAACTGCAATTAATTGCACATTTCAACTTACCTGAAAATGAACCTTAAACAGAGATTTATCAAGTATTCAATATTCATTTCAACATGGGAGTGGACAAATATGCTGCTTTATGCAAATGTATGTATAGGTTTCTTATTGGAAATTAATTAACAACAAAAAACAATGACAAATATTGTCCAGAAACACTCACATGTACTGTATTTAGCATAAAATAATCCTCAAATCTTAACATGGCAAACTGCAGCCAAAACGTGACTATGACTTGCCCCAAACTACATGTGATTATCATAAAGTGGGCATGTCTGTAAAAGGGTCAGAGGTCAAGGGACCCCTTTGAAAATGGCCATGCTCGAGTTTTTCCTCAATATGTAGCATAGGTTTGGAACGTTATTTATTCTTCTTCACAACAAGCTAATATGACATAGTTGGTAGCAATTGATTCCTCAGGTTTTCTAGTTTCATATGATGCCAGTATCTTCACTGTAGCTTTAAAATGAGCCCACTACTACCTAAAAATCAGAAGTTGTTAACATTAACAGCTCTAGTCAAGATGTGATCTATTACATAAGAAGGATCCATGGCAAGATAATATTTACTTATTTATATAGAATATTCCTGTAGCAGTGTGTACACTGTGTCCAAAGCCAAATTAAACATTAAGCAACGTGAACAGGGTGTACTCTAACCCAACGGTGGGATATTCATGACATGTTAATACACCAGAAAACCTCTATTTGTCTTGCATGCACCTACTCCTAAAACAAAAAAATATGCAGAACTAGAGCACTCGGACAGCGCAGACCGAGAACCCCTCTCCGTTCAGCTTGTGGCATCCTCCAGCTGTGTTTTTGTTTGCGTTGAGATCAGCTGTACGTAGCGGAGCATCGTAAAACACTTCATTCAAACTGGACACAAACACATTAAAACGCAACTGAGCCGTCGTTGTTACTCTTTCCGACAATCACCAAGTGTGCTTTGGTCAAACTCAACTCTAATTTGAATTTGGATCATGATCCAGATCATTAATCTATTGTTCATTGTGTCACACCCAACCCCTCCAACAAATTCATTCAAATTCAATGCAAACTTTTGAAGTAATCCTACTAACAAACCAACGCTGGTGAACAACAACCTTTATCAAGGCCCTTAGCAATAAGTGATTAATTTGTCAGGGAGTATCAGGCTAGAAGTCGATTTCTGAGCTGTTTGGCTGGTTCATCATTTAATCAAGTGACGAGGGATAAAAGACAGAGGTGGAAGTGAAGCAAACAAAGGAGAAGATGATGAGCTGGAGGTGGACATATAAGGTGAAGTCTATGAGAACATTGTGTGCCATGTCAAGATGTTTTGATAAACATTTTGTGCTGGCATGCACGCAAGGTGAATGTATGTACACAGGTATGTGTCTTCACAGTGCATTAGTACACACACTGTTTGAGAGAACTGGAACAGCAAGACTTTCTGGGTCATCCAGTCTGTGGCACAGATACCTGGTGTGTGTTCTGAGCATGTACCGTGTGTACAAGGAGGAGGGATAGGCATACACTATCTTTATTAAATTGTTTGAACACAACCACCTGGATGGTGGATGATGGACTAAGTTACCTGAGCCTTTTCAGGGACCCCCTGAAGCCTATAATGGTAGATACCATGTAGGCTGGTTCGATTCCAGCTTTCTGTCTTTGTTTAACGGTGCGGTGTGGAGGATCTGCCGTCATCTAGTGGTGAGGTTGCGGAAAATGTGAAAAACTGGGTCATGATCAATACTGCGTAACAAAGTGCAAAGTTGAACCTGACGTACAGTGGAGATCAACAGCCACAGTGAAAAGACAAAAGCTGTTATCAGACAATAGACTACTCATCCATGGTTTACTCAAGAAAATGTGCAAAATGCTGTTGTTAGTCTTTGTGAAGGGTGCAGTGTGGAGGATGTGGCGGCATCTAGCAGTGAGGCTGCCGATTGTAACCACCTGGTCTTGAAGGAGAACTACGGTGAAAACGTGACAGTCTCAATCTAGAGCCAGTGTTTGGTTTGTCCCTTCTGGGCTACAGTAGAGACATGGTGGCCAGCTCCGTGAAGAGGACCCACTCCGACTCATTTTTAGGTAACAAAAACACAATTCTTTCAGGTAATTATACACTAAAGCAAACAGACTTCTATTCGGCATGAAGAGGAAGACGTATTGCTCTGCTGTGATCTGTCTGGCGACGCCGGGAAGCTGATTGACATTATTCTGGATCAATTTTCTCTGACTATTATGTTCACATTGTATGAATTTATTTTTGTCACAAAGACTGTCAGTGTTGTATTTTCATTATGTTGTTATCTGTACACATGACACCTATTGCACATCTGTCCATCCTGGAAGAGGGATCCCTCCTCTGTTGCTCCTCCTGAGGTTTCTTCCAGTTTTCTCTTTTTTTTGCCTTTTAAAAGGGTTTTTTGGTTGTGGTGAAAAAACACTGGAGGAACCCTACCTGGGAGAAGCTGACTACAATAAAGACATCAACTTCCATGATCCCACGCTACTTCATTACATCACCAAACTCTTGTCTTACTGTCCTGATTGAGAGACTCCTAGCGGCGGAAAATGACATATTGTGCATTCAATTAAAATTATTGTCTTCTTTTATTCGGTAGCTGACGGTTGAGAGGTGACAGGAAATAACAGCAATAACCCTGTGGTAACACTTAATTAAATTTCTGAAATGGCCAATTAAGACTTCCAGGTAATTAGATATTTAGAAATATGAAGGAAAAACTGGATTTTTTTTTTTTTTTGGTTTTGTTCTACTGTGGAAGAGCCCTTCAGCCTCTTTCTAATCTAAATTAAAAACTAGCCAATTTTCTTGTGCTTTTGATTGACTTATTTCATCTACAGCACTTTTACTTCCCTTATTAGATTTACTGCAATCATTTAATTGTTTTATACAATTTAATTTGAATTCCTTTGCCTTGTGTAAAGCACTTTGGATTGGCTGTATGTTTAAATGGCGCCATAAATGTCTTACACCACACCACCAGAATTTATATTTGAATCAGCAACTATTAGAAATGCTGTCAAGGCGACCATGAAATAATGCATAAAAATATAATAGATAAAACAAAACAAACTAACTAACAAATTAACCACAAGTGGTCTTGCGTCTGTTGCTGCCGCGGCGTCTGATCAGATGTAAACACTAAAGGAGGCCATTATGCTGCGGCCACGTCCCTCTAACAGCTGCAGCCAAAGACAAACAGGCCGCTTCAGCCGCCTTATCACAAACAGCAGGACTCTGCCAGCTGCCTGGAGCTCATGTGACCTATCATTAGACTAATGGGCCGTCGATTAATGTTAACATGCCAGCAGAGCTCATATCGGGCAGATCTACAGGTCGGTGCAGAGCCATTAATAATATAATTGACTGGCGTTCTTTCCCTGCTGGTGGCCTTCTACCTTTCACATCTCTTCTTGATTTAACAATGATCCTTTTCTTTTGTCGGCCGCGACTACGCGTCACAGATTAAAATCAGACAATCCAGGGTGGGAACAAGCGTTTTTACCTCTTTTCTTTTACATTGCATCTTAAATTTCAGTTTTGTTTCACATTATTATGTAACTGCAAAGAAAAAGAAACGAGATATACACAAATATGTTGCTGGAGGACAAATGTGATCTGTAACACACCCTCTAGTCCATATGATTTGATCCTGTTGAGCCTACATCAGGTTACAAAGTGCTCCATGTACAACTAACTCACCTGTACAGAAAACTGGGAAGATATTAGGGAAATTATGAATAATGTATGATTTATTTATAGGGCTGGGATGATCTCCCAGTTCAATATTATCATGCTTATTGTGCTTATTCGATATGCTTATTTGATACATATTGCTATTCTACAAGTACTGTGATTCAATATTACAATTTATTGCGATAAAAGTTTACACTAGATCATGGGGAAAAGTTCGATCATACACTTCAATAAAAGAAGTAACTTCCTTCATCCTCCACATAGACTCGAAGCAAATATATCAATTCTATCATTAAAAGAATTGATTTCGAAATCAGAAAAAAAGAAATCATGACATATAAGTGGATCCATATTTTCCCACCCCTATTAATTTACTCCACTGAATCTTTGTGATTGTTCATGTTTTTGCTGACGAGCAGAGGATGATACTTTGTTTTCATTTCACTTATTTCATACAGGATTTTTCATACATTTGCCATATTGTTTTCTATGATATCACCCATATTCCTACTAGAAAATATCACTAAATACATTCATCCATTTCCTGCAGCTATCCGGGTCTGGATCTCCTCCATCTCTTCCTGGGGGATCCTGAGACGTTCCCAGGCCAGATGGGATCCATAATCCCTCCGACGTGGCCAGGGTCTGCCCCAGTTGGGTATGCTTGGACAGCTTGAAACAGTGGGGGATGTCCAGGAGGAGGAATCCTAATCAGATGCTCAAGACACCTCTCTGAATGACTCATCTCCTCAGCCTATCTCAAAAGGGTCTTACTCTTTCATTTACTACTCCAACCTCAAGGCTAGAGGTGAGGATTTGAGCCTGCCTCACGCTGCAACGTTTATCTTGCATCTGGACAATAAAACAACACAGGTTCAAAGCTCTGGAGTAACGCCAGCTGTAATTGGCTGAGCAAAGTGCCAGCGATGTGTAGTCTGTGGCCACTGGTATCACAGATATCATGATAAAACTTCTATTTGGGTGCCAACAGTACACCCAAACACAGCGGACATGCTGCACCAGCTGCATGTTGCAGAGATGCTTTTGCATGGGTGCTACCTACTGTGGAAATGTCCTCCGCTTAAGAGGATTGGGAATTCAAACCAGGCACTTTCTGCTGAATAAAACATCACAGCTAGAGGGGTCCTACGCTGGTTAAATGCTTAGCTCTGCACAGAGGTGTAGCAGTGGTGGGAGCCAGAGTGTGAGACACAGCTGAGAGGCATTACGCTCACCTTTTGATGCCAGTGAGCAATGGTGTTGGGTAAAAAATGTGACAGTAACAGCTGACGGATGAGCATCAGCACCAGGTATGTTTCTTCACAGGGGCTGACATCAGCACTGAGATTCAATCTCTGACAACAGCAGCACCTCAGACAAAATGTAGTTCGCCACAGCGAGAGGGGGAAGCCACACGGAGCGTTTGTGTTATCTTTTAGCAGTCTGGAGACATTTGGGGAAAGCACCTTCTGATGTTAGGAGATCTGATAGAGCTCAAGCTGAAATGGTTTTGACTTCTAGTGAATGCAGAACATCAAATACATTCTCGAGACTAAGGTCTGAATCATGGAGCAGCGAGTAAAAAAAGCACTTCAGTTATTTTAGTCGACATTTAGTTTACAAGAACCACACGAGACAAAGCTTATTTCGTTAGATTTGAGTTACGGCGTCTGCGCCAACTCTCCCAGACTGAACGGGTACACATTAACGTCAGCAAGCGGTGTTTAACAATACAGCCATTTCCTTCATGTCTGTTAGAAATAACCTCCTCCCTGGTTTATTCATGGCAGGCATATTAATCAGCGGGTGTCCTAGCGAGACCTGAACCGACCCACCAACAGAGCTCCATTCCTACACAATTTTTGGAATAATGTTGTCGTTTATACTGAAACTTCTGTCTACATTTACATTCCCCTGTATATTCTTATTGACATGTTCACAGCTTTTTTTTAAAAAAATAAACAGTCATTTGATATCTTTAAAATAACTTCAGTGTTACTTCCAGCTTGAAATGTCAATCTGTTCTGGCTCATAATGATGTCCTAAAAATGACAATGACATGGGAATCAAGTCTGTAAGGTGACATGTTTTGTTCTGTCAGCGGAGACCTGTGCGTTTTAGGAGAGTGCATCTATTAAGGATGTACCTCACGACTAAAACAGAAGTTTAAACTAAAAGTTGGACAGGTCACCAGTCCACTGCATCGACCCCTGTGAGGCGACAAAACAAACCACTGTGCAGCCCCAAGACGGGTACCAAGTGCAATTTTCCAGCCTGCGGATGTTGATTTTTGTACTGTATAAAAAGTAAAAAAGGTCCTTCCTATGAAGGTCAACAATTCCTGATGTCTTCAACTACACTGATAGTGTTCAGAGCACTGAGAACGTTACAAAGGGGGCGACCTAGACGAGGGGCAGAGGCTTAAAAAACATCAGTGAGCTACAGATTAGGGAGAAAAGTTGGAGGTGGCGTTCGCCTTTACATTGCCTAAAGCAAATATGTATACGTGAGGATTGTTTGAGCAAGTAAATGAGGCGGCCCTCCTTTGTCTAACTGAATTTTTTTTAATCTTTCTCTTTCATGTTTGCACAATCTCCTATTTAGCATCCCAAGACTTCTTGTGAAAGAGTAAAATATTAAAGTCTCCATGGATATGCAGCGCTTCTCCATGGATATGCAGCGCTAATAAGTGAATAAATGATAGGGAAGGAGTGTGTTGAAATATGATTATTAATAAACTGCCAGGAGCAACATGACACATTAAAATCCAGTACCTGCATGGGGGCCCAGTCCAATGTCATGAAAACCAGCAATTAGAAATCAACACAATCATAGTTGCAGCAAAAGAGTAGTTTTGTTGTTTTGTGTTATAAATGTGTTGAGGACATGAGGAAAGTCTTATTGGGGAGTTTTTATATTTTGGTGTGTAATTGGGCTGTAAAGCAAACATGCACTCTTTGATCTCACTGAAGTTTCAGCCGGCTCTTTGAATGCAGCACCCCTATGGGGATGTTATTTACCGAGTGTTTGAACATCTATGCATTATTTGTGAAGCTGAACGGCGGTGGTAACCTCATGGTGCCTCTGTTGGCTAAGCAATGAAGCACAAGCCATTACCGGTATTAATCTAGGGATTTAAAGTAAAAAATCAGTCGCCTGTGACTTTATACAACTGACAAACTACACCACAGCTAAAACGGTGAAACATTTATGAAGACGAGCTTTGCCAAAATCCGGTGCACACACTAATCTCTTCAACAAAGAATATTTAGGACAAGAGAGGATCTACTGAGGCGCATATTCTCCATAATGTATATGCATCAAAAAACCTCTGGCAACAAGAGCTGCCCAACATAAAAACTATGAATAGTACAAAAACAAGTTAGGTTGTGTACAATCCTGCAGAGCAATACATAAATTATTAATAACAGTTATAGTGATTTATTTCGGCAGCATGAAGCCCAGATATATATAAAAAAAGGAGACGACTCAAACCCAAGCGTGATGACTCATAATCGCGGCCCTAAAGGCTTCTCTGCGACTACACAAGCAGTCTAACTAGATAACCTAGATAGCGCTCTGCATCCCCTCATCTGTCACGCTCTAACGCACGATCACGCGAGGTAACACAGGAGACACACTGGCTACGCCGGCTTCTCCTCGCCGTTAAATAACGGAGCCAGACATGCATGGCAGACGTCACATGGGAAACATTAAAACGACATGGGACCTTAGAGGACCGGGAAAGAGGATTGGAGTGTGCGTGTCCCCTCACTGACCCTCTGTATGCTGCAGCTAATCACGTTGTATGTGACTATATAATTACCTTGCTCATTAGTCAGAACCCCAGGGTTATCTTTATTAACTGTCACGCAGGCTGTTTCAGGGAACGGGCACATATCGTTGTTGTGTCTATGTTTAATTAATTGCACTTGAATGGGTGCCATCCACAGCTGTTCACTGCTTGTGAACATCCTAGTCTGTCACATAATAATCGCTGTGGTTAATTAATATAAGGCTGTTTTGCGGTATCTAATGTTGTGTTCTTTACATTATAGAAAAGTCACAACAACACAAAGTGATGACTAAGGTGACTCGCCACACCCTCTGTCTGCATGTTTAATGTGGCCTCGAACAGGATGTTCAGGAATTAACTGGAAAAACAGGGAACATTAGATCACGTTTGTTCTTGTGGTTCATTTGTACATGCTTCTGTGTACACATGATTTACATGATTTGTAAAGTATGACGAGCTGAATAAATATGCCAAATTTAAAATATAGTGCAGCTGCTCAATTGTCAATATTTGCTTGTTTTCCTGTTCCTGCTACAGTAAAGGGCTACTGATTATTATTATTATTTATCATAATGTATACAGTATAATATATACTATAAAATTGAATATATGTAATATAAATGTTATTTATTATTAGCATATATTATTATTAGCATATATTATTATTATTATCATTATCGATTAATCTGCCAAATATTTTGTCAATGAATTTGAATCGTTGGGTCTAGAGCTGCAATGATTAATCGATTAGTTGTCAACTTTTAAATTAATTATTTGAGTAATCTTTTTTAAAGACAAATAAAAGTCAAAATCTTCTGATTCCAGCTTCTTAAGTGTGAATATTTTCTGGTGTCTTTACTCCTCTGTGACAGTAAACTGAAAATCTTTGAGGATTTGAGGATGTCATCTTGGGCTTTGGGGAACACTGATCGACATTTTTCACCATTATCTGACATTTTATAGACTGATAACTAATACATTAATCAAGAAAATAATTGTTAGCTGCAAAAATGTCAGAAAATAGCAAAAAATGTCCATCCCAACGTCTTTAAATATCCAGTTTTATCCAAAACACAGACAATCAGTTACTGAAAACAGCATTTTATGACATTATTACATGAAAAGTGACTGTTCTTTCTACTACTTTGTTCACGCTTTTCAGCTGTTTACAATGCACAGGTGGTTCAGCCGGGCCACATAGGACGCACGAGCAGTGCACATGCATCGCAGAACCTGTTGCTTTTTATTTCGACGCCCATGTTAACGCCCAGGTCCGAGCGACCTCACAGACTTCTGTTTATCGGTTAACAGCAAAGACAGACAGGGAAATGATCTTTTGACAGTATACTGACATCCTATCAGCAACATTACTACAGTTTCAATGTCTATACTGTATCTGTAAAGTATGTCACAGACATAAAAGAAGCAAATATTTACTTTTCACACAAAGCTACCTGTTTCTGTTTCAAAATAAAAGCCCGCTAGCATTTGTTCTGTGGACAGAATTCCTTCATTTGTTCACACAAGGCTATGAAATACTTGCAGACCTGAACTGAAAGGCAAACTCAAAGTAGGCTGGCAGGTCAGCGAAGTAGCCGCCACGCTCTGCTCAAGCGCCCGGCGTGTCCCGTATGGTCACACTGTGTGTTATATTCTGAGGTGTGCATTGTCCTCGCAAGGCCCCTGACCTTGCTGAGAGCCGATCATTTGACTTCCACCTGTCATGCATCTACACAGAGCTTTAACAGTGCTGAAGGAGCTTAAAACTCACAGCGCTCACACACACATTCCTCACATGCTGTACAGCAGACACACACCCTCTTTACAGCTCCATTGTATACAGCACAAGTGCCATTACTTAAACACATTTTGGGTGTGTCCAGATAAAAAGTCGAAACTGCTGCTCTTTTGTATCTTTTGTCACATTACTGTTTATCTTACTTATCATAAACCTTTATATATTTTTCTTATACTTTAGAAATAGCTGTTGGTGTTCCCAGGGTTTCAATGTTTACAATATCATGGTACAGTTTGTATATGCCAACTTAGCACTTTTTCCAATATAATGGAATATAATTTGAATAGGTCCACTGGCAGGAGATTTATATCTGGGCACTGCAGCAATATAAAATACACATACATGTATGCGATTTAAGGGAATGTTTTGTTTATTGTTTTTGGTTTACAGTTTTTTATTAGTTTTTTGAGAGATAAATACTTGTGAGTGATACTTTTATTGTATAGCGAAGTATTTCCTGTTGCTTTAAAGCCCCTTGCTTCAAGTATTTCTCTATAACATTAAAGATTCATTACAATAAGGGAGCAAAGTTTTGTAAAACACTGGGAAAACTCAGCTAATCTACTTAGTTTCATCAGATTTGACTGACAGTGCTGGAAACATAAGCAAACAACCCCGTAATTATGATCATATTTTGATAAAATAGTTGCTAAACCCTTTTAGTATTTCATGTTGGCTCTTCATCACGGTGTGGGTGCGTAAAGGTAAACACCTGGAAGTTTGGACATCTATATTAAAGCAGTTAAGCACTGACGCTGAGCAGAGACACCTCGGCCCTGTTTGTGTGTACCAGCTCCAGCTAATTGAATGGCCTGCTGGGCCTGAGGCTGTATGTGTTGGTTTACCGCTGCTATCGATCGCAGGTCTGTCTCTATTAAACCTGCCTGCTGTACCGTCTCCTACAGCGGCAGCATGCTGAAGCGTCCACACATACCTGCACACACAACCGTAAAAGCACAAGTCCTTCACAACGCCTGCTGCAAAGAAAACAGAAGAAAGTAACAAAAACAGGATGAGACAGAAGGAAAAAAGTTGGATTCAACAGAAAAAAAAAATTACAAGGAAGTATCAACACTGGATGAAGCCTTTTGAGCCATTAAACCAAAGCCATTAAATCAATTTCCTCTAATCTGGGCAGGGCCATCCCAGAGCAGGAAATGCCAACCAGTAAGCCTCTCGAGGGAAAAGCAGCTATTGTGCCGGCACACAGCGTATAAAATGAAGATCTGATTTAATAAAATGACTTTTTTCCTCTGTGCTGGGGAAGGTGCCTGGTCTCTTTCATTCATCCACCTCTCTCTCCAACACCTCTCAGTACACGACTCTGCAGCAACTCAGACCCTCATTACCAAGAACAAGCTGTACCTGATTAATACAGAACAAATGAATATAATACAGCACTGACCAGGCAGCGGGACTGGCAGCATGACTTTCACAAGATATATTCTGCTAATGTGTGTAGTGTTTGTTTTTGAATGGTAAGAAAAATGTTCTGATATTAAACTGCCTACCCTTTTCAGTTCTTTGTGCAGCATTTCATTCTAGCTTAGGGCTGTTTATTGGCAAGAATCGGGCGATACAGGGTTGGAAATGAACTTTTTTGTCCACTTGCCGCTGTGGTTGCTGGATAACAAAATCTACCAGCCACTCAATATATTATCGTCTTTTATGGCAGATGAGTGAAGCAAGTCTAGCAGCCATGCATATTTTACCAGGCTGGTGCTAATTTCCAAACCTGGATATGATACGTATCACGATACAGCGGTAACGGGTCAATACCTTGCAATATACACTAGAAACCATTTATAGTGGTCTATACATCTGTCCGGGTCCAACTGATCACTACAAGCGGATGACTATTCTCACCAAATTTTTGTTGTTGTGCTTTATTTCTAGTGCAGAGTATCATAAACATTTATTACATAAATACAAAGTAATGAAACAAACCACTTTGCTGTTAACTGGCCAATTCATCACCCTTTTCCCTCATCAAGGGAGACGCGTTACACAGGCGACACCTGTGAGGGTTTCTGGACAATATCTGTTATTGTTTTGTCTTGTTAATTAATTTCCAGTAATAGATACATACATTTCCATAAAGCCGCATACTTGCTCACTTCTATGTTGACAAAAGTATTAAGTAGTTCTGATATTTTAATCGATAGACGGCACTAGTTTATGGGCAAAAGTACATCATGCTCAACCTTTTATAGAAATTCCATACAGCTATTTAACATTCAACAAAGAATATAAAATGTCATCTCTTGCCTCATGGGAGCAGTTTTATTGTATTGGATTATGTATGATGAGACACTAGTCTAAGATGCTACAACAGTTTAGAGGTCAGTGCTTTGTTTAGAGTTAAGGTAACTGGCAGCAAACCAGTGTCTGTTGAGTGTCTGAGCATATGGTGGTAAAACAAGATAAAGGAGAGGATAAAAACCTCCTATATAACTAAGGTATCCTATCAGTTCATATACAATGTGGGATCTTTATTAATGAACCTGATTTTAATTTGCAAAGCTATGCTTTTCTGCCCAAAGTTGCGTGTTAGAGTCAGAGGTGGTGCACGGCGGTGTCTGTTTCTCCCTGAGGCTGCGTTTGACTCATTTCACCTGAAATTTCTCTGAAACTCATTCCCACGAGCTGTATATCACATACCCTCCTGACAACGTCTGCGCTACCTCGCTCACGCTGTTGTTTTCAGATCCTTTTGTCACGCCGTTACTTCACCATGCAAATGCATCGCTGTGCATCGCCCGCGGTAATAGTGTGACGCTATTTGGGCAGGATGATAATGACTTCTGTCATTCAATCTTCTCCCGCCTTTTGTGTGTGTCTGTGGGGAATATGCCTTTATCCTGTGCCGGTCCATTAGCTGACAATGGACGAGTGTGGGGAAAACATTACCAGAGAGACATTTGTTCACAGTGTGACAAGGCTCTGCTGTGAAAGGTGAGACTAAATTTCTCATCACACGCCAACGCAGATAAGTTTCTCTTTCCTTTTTCTTTCAATCTATCTGTTTGTGCATCCATGTGCATATTTGTGTGCAAGCATATCTGCAGCTCAAGCCCTCTGACATCCACTCGCCATTATTACAACTTAACTGTAAATAAAAGAAAAGCATCAGATCAGCTCCAGAGGCTGCACTCCCACACTCTTGTCTCCCTTTCTTCCCCCGTTCGCTATCCTTTCAGTTCTCTTGATGCCGCAGCAACACGTGGTCCAAACCACAACTTCCTGCCTGGTGGAGCCATCAGCCGATTGGCTGGAAGCAGTACATACCCCCGACACACCCACCCTGTAATGCTTACTGAGGTTCCTGGCGCTAGTTGCTGGCCTTTCTGCCCGGGCAATTAGAGGTTTGCATCTCTGTTTTGTGCCTGTGCACACCCACTGAAAAACACACAAACACACACACATACAACCCCCCCCCCCCAATAGACATTAAGGTCAAATACACACATATTTTACACACACATTGAGACATTAGCAAATGTCAGACCTGGGCTGAGCTGTGGAGGACAGCTGCCAAAGAGTGACCAGCTGTGTCAAAACACATCGCTCACACTTACACACTGCTTTTATTCCACTGCTACTTCATTGATACGCTCGCAGCAATATAGTCATGGGCTGAGGTGTTAAATGCAGAAAGGCGTCAGAGATGGGACTGATTCAAAAAGGGAGTGATGGCGTACAGCAGGAAATTAAAATCCTGAGATCACTCCGTTGGGTCAAAGACGTTTTTATAATCCTGAACTTGCAGTGTTTTCATACTTTTTGTGGCTTTTCCAAGAGCCCGCCCTTTAAACCACACACTTAGCCCATAGTGGGAGAACTTCAACGCAGACCACCTATAAGAGCTTTCCAGCTACACACCACTGATGTATGACAGTCGAACGCCTGTTGACACAGAAAGAGGGAGAGATAGTAAAATAAATGACCTGCTAAAATTAGGAACAGTGAGGTTTGGGGACGCAGTCCAGCTTGTTCTGCTTAGCTGTTAGTCTTATACGGGCTGAAATTAAATTAAGGAAATTTAAAACTGCAGTTTTATATGATGAGTAAACACAAGGCTGCAGCAGCACATGGCTCACACAGGGGGAATTCCAGCTCTGCCCTTCTTGCCGTCTAAGCACCAAACCTAAACCTTGGAGTTACATCCAAGAAAAATGAATGAACCGTATATAAAATAAATGGTGCTGCTAAAGAAAAACGCTTATAAGAAGGTATGTTTTGGCACTGAGAGCGTTTTCTGTTGTACCCTGACTCTCTATGGTAAGGAATACAAAGCCAGAGAAGCTGCTAATGGCTCAGCTTGTTTGTTTTCTTTGCGCTTTAAAGTCACTTGATATAGGTTAAAGTTTAAGGCTATAATGCACAGAGCGGAACTCCAGGCCCCGCTGCCAGGAAATGACCCTAATCTTTCCGAGCAGGAACAGCTCCAGAGGTGGTAATGTGCTTCCCCCGAGCCAGGGAGAGCCCATGTAGGTGGTAGAGCAGCAGAGCAGCAGTGTGGGTAACGCAGTGGCAGGGCCTTCATTGATTATGCTAATTGACAGAGAGGAAACATGCCTCACATGCCTGTGTTCAGCCATTAGGTAGATGTTGAGATTTTTGAGATTATGGGAACATCAAAGTCCTAAGGGTTCATCATCTGGGGAACATGAATGTGTGTACAAAACTTTGAAATATTTGCATAGACTGTATATAAGAAGAGGACGTAGTCACCGTGTCGTCACCCAGGGGTTTGAGGACTACGGTTCTGAAGCCTAAGGTACAGCATTTTGGTCGCTGCCATCATTTTGGTCGTTTTTGGCCATTGCCGTATTGTTTTTGGGCCATCGCCGTCATGCTGTTTTTGGAACCAGCTGTGACATGAACGGGTGGAGCTAAGTGAAACTGAACACTCACAAAGACATTTTAAGGCGACCAAAAGGTTCTAATTAAATTTCATGAACTGAAAACACACTGTGAAAGGGTTAAAGTTGTAAGACAAATAACTCACAGACCAGAAAACGTTGTGGTAACGACTTGTCAATCACAAGGTCGCCCCGCCCTAAAGTATCCCCTTCTTTATGGTCCATTTTATTCTAAATGGGACCATAATTTACTAAATAAACATCATGCTGCATTGAAGAAGACTTGAAGCTAGTGATTGAGACCATAAAGTCATGTTTACAATGTTTACCGAGGTAAGAAATCAAGTGAGAAGTAGGCTCATTTTCTCATAGACTTCTATATAATCAGACTTCATTTAGCAACCAGAGTCACCCCCTGCTGGATATTAGGAAGAACACAAGTTTAAGACACTTCAGTATTGGCTTCACTCTTCAGAACCGGAGGTTGATGATATTTCAGAGAACAAGTGAACATTTTGACTTGGAGTTAACAGCAGAGGTATAATCATGGGATTATCAAAGTCTCAAGGGTTCATCGTCTGGACAACATGAATGTGTTTACAAAATATTGTGGCAATCCATCCAATAGTCTTTGAGATATTTCAGTCTGGACCAAAGTGGCGGACCAATCAACAGATTGACCACTGCCATCGCTAAAGCCACAGAGCTAGCATGCTAACAGCATTTTATCACATATTTGGTAAAGTGCTGAATCAAAGTGCTGTTGTTTAAACTCAGAGCGCTGCAGCAGAACAGCACGATCAACGTCCAAGCCTAAATACCGTCCCACTTAAAGACAAATAACGCATGTTTAGGTAACAGCATTTAAATTAAGCATTTGCAAATGCAAATTTCCTTTCTATTCAGACCCTTAGATTTTATATTTTACAACATGAAATGCAGACTGCAGCTTATTGCCGCTGCCCAGCATCTTTTGAAGTGCCATGTTGCAGACTGATATAAATTTAACAAGTCTCAAGGCCACTTGTCCATCTTGGCCCATGTTTTGATTCAGTAACTCACAAGGCTGCTCTGGGGCTTGAATCAGAGAAAAGAGGAGAAATAGAGGAAGAGGGATGGTAAGGAGAAGAAAGGAGGGAGAGTGGGGGGAGTCAAAGCCCAGCAGCTCGCTGTATAAAACCTCTTACAGGGTCTCAGGGGCAGTGTGTGTGTGCATGCTCATAATGGCGGTAATTAGCTGATCAAACAGATAGACAGTGGACCAGACTCGTGCTGTGGGTGGGCTCTAATAATCCAGATCATTAGGTATGAGAGTATGTGGTTTATACTGTATGTGGCCTGTTGTATGAATGACTGTGTGTGTGCACAGTTAAGTCTGTGAAATCTGCCGTTAAGCTGGATACTACAGCCACCGCAGCGCACTAATCACACTCTTTAAAAACAAGAATCAAATCTTTGGCAATCAAAGGATGATTCAGTTTTTGAATTAAAAAAAAAAACATTTAGGGTAGAAATCTGGAGAGAAGAAAAAAATATGAGAGAAATTTCATGCTGTGATAAAGACCAGTGGAAACAGATTTTCTAAATACACTTTCTGTTCCCAATGTAGAAAAGGATTTATGTCATGCTGCCTCTCACTGTTACAAGCTTCCACTCCGGCAGAAAAGCCACAGAAATAAAGAATAAAAGCAGCACGGTTGTTGTTGTGGGGTGCAGATGTCACAGACTCCCGAGTCCAGACTTGTTCCATGTTTTGTTATGGCTGCACCGTTCAATGAAATGGGAATATTAAGATGTTTTACACATTTTTACACACATTTCCACAATATTTAGCATGACGTATCGGGTTTCCCCAAAAGCTTGAGGACCTCCAATAAAACTCACAATAAAGTTCTGCAAGTTTGAACAGTGTTTGACCCTTTTAAATTAATCACAAATACAAGAAAAAATGTACCAAAGTCTCTATAAGCATGTTGTATCCGTCTGAAATGTGGTAAATAAACTTCTGTAACACAGTAACGGAAACATAACTACAGGCACAATAACACTTTATAATAACCACCATTTACAGTTAATTAAATATCTAGTTATTTTTCTGTTAATAAACCATGATTATAATTAATGTTTACTAGTTATTACTTATGCTATAATTTATGTAATTTCAACAGTTTACTGTTGCACTCATTATAAAATTTTATATATGTTTATAAGAATTTATTAATATTACAAAATTATTTGTAAACTTAAAAAAACAGTTTTTAAAACATCTATAAAAATTACATAGATATTTGTATTGTACCATTATTTGCATACATAAAGTGACAACTGCTGATTATAATACTTTATTAAATAAATAAATACTTTGTATATCTATGAACATTATTTCCATAGATACTTAACAGTTTGTCAATGGTTAATAATTGGTTTCTGGTCCATCAATATATGTTATGTTTATAGATGATTAACAAATAATTTATTAATCACTAACAAATAAATAAAATAACATATATAATGTTATAATGCATGGAACAATAATTTTTAAATATTAAATCATTAAATAGTATAAATAGTTAACTAAAGTTATCAGAATGTAACTCTCATCATCTCTTATTTTATATTACATAAACTGATAAAATAACAGAAATGATAGCATACTAATAATTAATAAACATGATTAACTATTGTTTCATTGTTTGTTAAAACTAAAATAACGAGTTAACCATTTATAAATGATGGTTATCATGAGGTGTTATTTTTATAAATGTTGTCTACTAAAGTTCAGACAATAACCAGAGAGTCTCGCTGCAGAAAGTAATATCTAAAATTGCTGAGCGTGGAGACGAAGGTCACACTTGAATGTACTCATCATGTGTGGGAAGTGACCAGACGCAGGCCTGCAAACCAACTTAGGCCCCAACTGCTAGTTAAAGAAACCAGGCTCTAACTTATATAACCGGCCCACACCAGTAGGAAGGTCCTACCTCCCACTGAATCCCACTGTGTGGGAAAAAAGTCCTCTCAACAGGTCTAATCAGTCCCGAAGCCGCCACGTCCCTCTGAAGACATTTACAAGCTGATTGACGGGACAATCGCCAGGCGGCCGCGTACGTGCAACGCCGTTTGATCAGGAAAGACCCGCCGTGTAGGTGCTCTGATGTCATCAGAGGTGGCCAAGATCTCTTAAATTGCGTCACGTTTCCGTCGCTTGCTTCCTTGCGTCCCTCCCACCGGGGATGCGTGGAGGAAAACGACGCGAGGGAAGCATGGATGAAGTTTCAGAGACTTGGGATGCAGCCACCGTACACGCAGGGGAAAAAAATACACGCCGACACGCCTGAAAAAAATCTTCGCTCCCTGGTCTAATGGAAGGAGAAAGAACTGTAACATGATTTGGCAGCGTAACAAGGATTCCTTTATGCCGTTACCCCAAATGTATGTTTTTGAAGCGCACAATATTTGTTCCTGATGCAGAAGCCATTTTAGGATAAAATACAGTGTGTGAATATTTACATTCTGTCATACTTGAAGCCCTCTGGGATTGGAAATTGTAAAACACACACACACACACACACACACACACACACACACACACACACACACACACACACTATTTAGCCGGCTGCAAAAATACACACAGTGGTGTAACAGTCACTTTTTTGGGTCCTCTCCAAGTCTGGTTCTCCCAGTAAGGCGGCGCTCATGACGGCGGGAGCTCATGAGGAGGAGCGAGAGCGAGCACCAGATAAGCAGAGAAAGGATGTGGACGAGTCATTACACTCAACGCCGCCACAGCAGGAGAGGAAGGGAGGCCTATTTGTTCCAGTTCATTATCTGATGTGATTGAGCTCAAAGAGAGAAATTTGTGATGACAGCCTGAGCCTCTGACCTCAAAGGGATTTTATACGGAAAAGCAAACAGCAAAACAAACAATAATAATTACTGCTGAAAGAAATTATCGGAGAGGATTGTGGCACACGGCGAAGCCTCACGCGGCGCAGCACATACTCTGATGACACATCGTTGCAGGAAACTGCAAGACGCTCTGCAACCTGTTTGCAATTCCTGCAGACAAATTGATGTCTAATTAGTGGCAGAGGATCGGTATGAACGCTCTACATTCTGTTTCTGATTGTCAACAAATCCAAAGAAAAACTAAAGTTAATGAAGTATTTTGAGTGCATCCAAACCCTGATGAATCTTCTTCCTCTAATGTTGGGATGTTAATAATTGACCGTTTCACCAACATTTTAACCAATTAATGCTATCGGTTAAACGGTTAAGAGAAATATTAACAATTTATTAAAAAGCTGAGAAAAACTCAGAGGAGCGGCTTGTCACTTAAAGGACAAAAGCTGGTCCACCTTAAGAGAGCCAGCACAGATACAGGAAGTTGGCTCTGGAGTTGTAGCTTGTAGCCTCGTAGCATTTATTCACCGACAAATAAACTGAACACACACCGTCTGCTACAGCTACGTTCACAGCTATAACGCCACCAACAAACCCACACTCACCACCGCCACACACACACAGTCTGTCGGAAACTCATTAAAGTTAATTGATTTTCAATAATAAATATATATACATTTGCATAAAGCAGTATATTCCCATGTTGCTAAGAGGATTAAATACTTGACAAATCTCCCTTTAAGCTACGTTTTGAACAGACTAAAAAAAGGGACAATTATGTGATTAACTGTGATTGTGATGTGATTTTAATCAACCGACAGCACTAAAAAATATAGAACAACAGCCTTTCTTTTTATAGTCGTCTCTCAGCCTTTAGAGCAAAAGTCCTGCTTCACGTTTCACTTATGTCCAGATTACGTTTTGCTCATGGTGCAACAGTGTGGTTTACATTTATTTGTCTGGGACTGTACATTGCAGCAGTGTAGCAAGCAGCTAGCAATCCCAAAAAATGTGAGATCTTGAGCCTGCCAACATCTATATATGCTGACATGAGCGAGAAGAGCGATGCGGCTCAGGCATAACAGCTCATTAATGTTAACCAGGTCTGGGAATAGACGGCGAAAAGACCCAAAAAAAGCCTCTGAAAGTAGGGGTGGGGCTGGGGGAGCTGACATCTACAAATATGAGTCAAAATGCCGCAGGAAAAATGAACGAGTCTGGTCTTCAACCACCACAAGATAGGGCCTCACTTGTGTACGACAGCTGCGAATAACCACGCTCACTCAAAAACATCAGCAGCAGCAGCAGCAGCAGCAGCAGCAGCAGCAGCAGCAGCAGCAGCCGTGAAGTGCGGCGGTCATCCGTGGGGCCGGGACTGTGTACTTTCTGTGCTAATGTATTCGATCTCTCGTTAAACTAACGGCTGTCAGAAAGCTAGAAAAAATATTGCTCACTTCAGTCGGTGTGCGCGAGCCGGCCAGCCACACAGAACACACTCTTTCCCTGCCTGAGCCACTCTGTTTGCCAGGAAACCATTCCCTCTGAGCCGCCAGCAAATAGCCCCTGAGCAGCAGGGGAGCCGGTGATCAATGAGCTGTGGACAGGGTGGCAGCAGACAGCTAGTTAGTTCAGCTGATAATACTCCGACAGAGACATGTTCAGGCTGATGAAGCTGAGATCCCCTGTGAGTCTCCCTCTGTGGTTGATCCAGGCTGGAGGACTGACAAGCCACCCGGCTGCCTGCCTTCACGTGGGTTTCTCAGGAGTCTACGCCCACCGACCCTTTTATATGTGCTGTTATATTATACGTCACACTTAAATTATAGAAAGTGTTAGATTTAGTCAAACGTGTGTTTTTAAAACACAAAAAATCCCGACATTTTTGACGTCTAATCACAGCCTTAAAGTGGACATACTGTAAGCAATTTAAACAGATTACTTCATTTGAAGGATTTAAAAAAATCTAGTATTTATTTCACCAAAGAAAAAGAAACCAAAAAGATATATGTTTACATTTTGTACAGCAGAAATTTGTTTTTCTTATTTACTTTCTTTCTTTATTTATTTAGTTGCAGAATTATTGAATTAGTCGATTAAATCAATTGACAAATATTAAAAAAATACATATAATAATATCATGTCATTTACCAAGCAAAGATGATGAACATTTGCAGGTTCCAGTTATTTTATATAATTTTACATTGAATATCTTTAAGGAATCAACAGATTAATCATGATAAAAACATTAGATGAAGCCCTAATATTTCAAAGCACATTTGAGATCACTGTTTCTACTATATTATTATTATTAGGGCTGTCAATCGATTATAATATTTAATCGCATGACTGTCCATAGTTAATCACAATTAACCGCAATTTTATTACATTTTTTAATTAAAATGTACCTTAAAGTACAATATTTAATAGTGTTTAATACTCTTATGCAAATGTATATATATATTTCTTACTAGAAATCAATTATCAACACAAAACAATATTGTCCAGAAACCCTCACAGGTTCTGCATTTAGAATAAAAAATACACTCAAATCATAACATGGCACACTGCAGCCCAACAGGCAACAACAGCTGTCAGTGTGTCAGAGTGCTGACTTGACTATGACTTGATCCAGACTGACTGGGATTATCATAAAGTGTCTGTAAAGGGGAGACTGGTGGGAACCCAGAGAACCCATTTACATTCACATATCTGGAGGTCAGATGTGCATTATTTATCCTCCTTTGGGACTCGCTAGTATGACATGGTATGTACCGACGGATTCATTAGGTTTTCTAGCTTCATATGATACCACAAGTTGCGTTAATGTGTTAGTGGCATTACAACAAATTTGCGTATCACTTTATCGTTTAATTTTGACAGCCCAAACTCTTGCCTTATGGACAAAATATTCCAATTTTATTGATTTCAGAAGCTAACACTGACATTACACTGACTTTACTCTAGTCACAGATGCTTTTTATGTTGGTATTAATTAAATAAAGTTATTTATTATGTGAATGTTTATAGCTATGTATATCTATGGAGGGGCAGTGACTTGGAGGCTTTTGCCTGCCAGAGGTCTTTAACAGGCATGTGTGCGTTCTGCACAGTGATGTGAAAAAGACACGCCGTGCGCCGTCCTCTCAACACTTCTGTGATGAGTGAGCAAGATGAGGAAAGAAAGCGAGCGCTGGCGCCTTTCACCCTGCTGCAACATCAATTTACCCAAAAGAAAATGAATGGTAAAAACACCGGAAATACCCAGAGCCACCTGCAGAAACGTTGGCAACATACAGAATGAAAGTATTTTTTTTTTTAATGAACAGCTCCTCTGTAAGAGGTGAGCTGGGTGAATGCTAGACTGTTCCCAGGATGCCTCAGGTGGACAGATTTTACCGTGAATGGGGCTTACCTGTCACAACGTTCCACAGAAACCGGCCCTGTGGTCATTAAAGTCCAGTCTGTGTGTGAGCACGTTGTGGGCGCATCAGTCATCGCTAATTTTCTCGGATTAAAAAGACAGAACAGGTGCACAGTGTGACCATTTTTAGTTGACCAAGTTTTTGAAGTTGTCTTTTTTTTTCCTGAAACTTCTTTATGTTAAAGATGCAGTGGGTAGAAATGGAGCAAAAAAAGTTATTTTTATAAAAAGGTCACTATAACCTGACAGTAGTGCAGGGTATCTGGTACAGGTAATATGAAAAAATGTGCCTCTGTGTCCTTCGGTGCTCCCAATTGCATCTGCAAGGTTTCACAGACGGGAGGAAAAGAACCAATCACAGGCAAGCTGGCATCTTGCCGTCTCTGAGCAGCTGTCAGTCACTCCAAACTCTGATCAAACAATCAAACTAGGCTGCTCTGATCAAATATGAATCAATACTCTGTTACTGTGGTGACTTTCTCTCCTCAGATGTTTTCTTGTAGTTACTGTTTAGCTGTAAAATGAGAGTTTGTGACCTGGCAGCCATGTTGAGATCTCTTGAGGATACACCAAGCGCCGCCTACCAGCCGGAGTACAGCCACTTGAATTACAACACGCTGAGAAGTTACTGTATTGTGGAGTTTTTGCCCCAAAAATGCCAAAAATATTCTGCCTACTGACACTTTAACAAGTGTTTTACAAATGAGGAATCACTCACTGCTCCTGCCGTCAAACTGGGTAACCAAGTCTTGCTTTTACCTTTGAATGCTGTCTTTTCAGGACACAGAGAACACATGAGGTCAGGGGAGTCTACAGCGTGCATTTGTTCATGTGTATTAAGGGAATATATAATGGGCTCCGGCAATACTACGTTCCTTCCTATACAGCAGTTCACTGAGGACACACGTTCTCAACAACAGCACAGATAACAAACCAAGAGCACTGATGTCACACACCAGTAATTGTTGTCTTCTGACTGCAGTTTCACCAGTGATTCGCTATGCATTTGTGGGGGTTGTTTGCCAGTGATGGTACAGCCGTCCTTTTAACAGGTAAGAAAATAAGAGAGCACAAGAGTAATTAAGTGTAATTTTCCACTTGCAATAAGGCTGATTTTTCGTTTTTTTTTTTTTTTTTTTTTTTTTTTTAACTCAAGCGGAAAATATGTTGTTACTGCTGCGCAGAGCCCCAGGGCTGTATTTACAGAAAGTTGCACAACTAAAACAGGTAACAGTAAAGACTGGGGTTGATTGACACCTACGTAATGTTACCAAAAACAAAATCTGAATCAGTGAGCAGTAATGTAAAAGTCACTGGATTGTGATGTGAACCAACAAATCAGAAGAAGGATTACTTGGTGCCGCAGATTAATTTAGTGGGCTGGATTCAGTGTATCTACAATAAAGCAGCCAAGATTAACTTTCCTTTGTTCTTATGTGTCAGAAGAGGAGACGGATAAATTGTGACAGATTATACGTCGCTGTATTTTTCCAATTTCACTGCTGCTGTTGACATGACTGACTGTCAGACTCTAACTTTACTGCCTATGACTATATATACAGACACAGACGACATGCACCCTCTAAGAAAAATGTGCATGCTACACAGTTTGTACATGTGTGTATGAGGTGTGTGCATGCATGTGTGAGTGTGCACTGCAGCAGCTACGTCAGCAGCGGCCCTGTAGCGCCAGGTGAGATTTATGAGGTGTTAAGAATGCTTGCCTCCAGCCCAGAGATGGGAGACTGATTCCACCTCCTCGCCTGCCTGTGCCCCTGCCTAACACCTCGCCTGGCTCCTACCCACACAGCTGCATGTATGCACACCTTAACCCCCCTCGCACATACACACACACTCACATATGTGCACATCAACCCCTGAACCCGAAAGTGTGAGTCTAATGTCTGCGCCACCCCCATCCCCGCTCTGAAACACGCACTTCCTGGAGCTTAGCACACCTTCTAAAATATCCCGTTCCTGCCTCCAACGATTTTCTTTCCCCGCTGACGAAAGCTCTTCTGTGGAGAAATCACATATATTCTGGCCTTCGCCTCACCAAAGAGCGTACTCTCCAGTGGAGGCCACTCGGTGAGAAAAGCTTTACTTGAAAGCGGCTCGAAAGGTCACTGCAGGAGCCGGTGAGAAAGAGGGAGCGTGTTTCACAGCTTTAACAAGCATCATGAATCACCAAGGCTTCTCAGCTTACTGACTGACACTGAAGACGCGCTATTACTTGACAGAAAGTATAGAGTTGCATTTTCTCTTGCAGTTGCTAAACATTCTATAGCTCACAAGTTTGTGTCATACATATATTTTACACACAGTATTACTGTACCTAGGGTCCAGGATGTAGGGATTAAGAGTCCTTATAATGGATATCGGCTGATATTGAGCCGGATCCTATTTTTATATTTACCCCAATGTTGATTTGACACATTGAAATAAAATCTGCGGTAACGTACTGATACGATATGAATGAAAGTCAACCTGGGAGAATGTGATCTGACTGGTGAAAGGCAGCTTCAAATGACAAGCTGGGCGTTCAGTAAAGAAAAGATCAACTTTATTTTTAGTCTATATATAATACATATATATAATACATATATACGTATATATATATACGTATATATATATATATATATATACATACATACATATATATATATATACATATATATATATACATACATACATATATATATACATACATACATATATACATACATACATATATATATATACATACATATATATATATATATATATACATATATATATATATATATATATATATATATATATATATATATATATATATATATATATATATATATATATATATATATATATATATATATATATATTGACTAAGCCTTATTGCTGGTTTGTCTTAAACCACAATAAATTATACTGCACTTCTACCAGTTAATCTGCTATATGAGCACAACTGGTCAAGTACCTGTATGCTTCTCTGAGCACAAATTACATTTAGGTAATTCATTCATCTGCCCCTAAGAGATTGTTATTAGTTATGTTAAATTGATGTCTAGGTTTAGACAAGGCAAAGGTAAATTATAACTTATGCTGCTGAAATGTAAGCTTGTAAAAAATATTTTTGGTATTTCATTCATTTGCCCTTCTTGTCAGTGATATTATATGGATGTAGAAATTGTGAATTAGCAAATAACGAAGCTAACAGCTAATATGACACTGAGTTACATTATGATGCCTTCAGGTTCCATTCAGTGTAAAGAAAATGAGTGTATAATAACATCATGATGTGTTTAAATGTAATCTTGTGAAATTTAGCTTGGTGGGAAACTTTAGGCAGATCATCAGGGACTAATGATACGTTTGCAAGAAACAGTCTGCAAATGGTACTGTGGTGTAAAATTAGGCATTGAGAACTGTGAAATTTCACTGGTATTAATATCGACCATTTCTGGTATTGTGACATCTGTTACAACCTTAGGCAAAACTTGGTTGTGCAACAACAAGCACTTACTCAAAGCAACTTTTACTGCAGATGAACTAGGTCACTAACTTTTCTCCCTGTAAAGGGGTCAACAACACCCTGGATGTATTTACAACAGCATCATAGCCCCAGTTATAACACAGGTAAATATTTACAATATCAATAGTGACTTCTTTACAACCTGGACACAATTAAACCTGATGTGCACATGTACATGCACAACACACAAAAGAGAGGCTGCACCAATAGCTCATTACAAAGTCTCATTGAGCATCGTCCGAGTCCAGTTTCCCCGGTTCAACCTGTGACCGACACCAGTCCCCTCTGGTCCTGTACGAGCTCTGTGCCATTAAAGCCGTTCTCACCAAACATCTGTCCAAACAACTCTGGGGGTTATTCCGTCTCACTGTTCCCGAGCTGCTATGCATTATCTGCCTCTGCTGCTTCCCTAATGCCGCGGGGACTTAAAGCAGGATTAAACCACAATTATGCGCTTCCCCATTCGCTCCAGCTGTGTGGAGAGAGGAGAGGACTATGGGAGGCACTACTCAAAAAAAGTTGCTTGCCCAAGATGCTTTGTGCAGTCATAGAAAACAACATCATTTCAGCATAAAAGTCTAATTCTTTCCGCATATGGTGCTCCGTCACCTCCAGCCATCACATGCTTATTTCAATTTCCTGAGAAGAATCTCGTACTTATAACCACTTTTGTCATTAATAACCATTAAATCCTGACATAAAAAATAATTATTTCCTTTTTATGCCACTTCTGCCTACTCTGCCTTTATTTAACAGCTTTAGCTTCTAGTTACTTTTAAGATGAAGATTTTACACATTTTCTAGTACAGCCTATTGTTAAAGAGGTGGTTAACTAGTAGTTTCTAACCTTTTTGGCTTGTGATGTCTTATAAAAAGTAGTGTGCAGTCAGGGTCAGACGTCTATGAATTCCACCAAATAGTGATTTTTCCTTCTAAACTTCTCATGTGGTTTCATCTCGATAAATCAAATTATCCAATATCTCACCAGAAATCAAAAATTAAAAATGTCCATTAACTTACGACTGATTTGTTCATCAGAACGTTTCTTTTTCAGAAACTAATCACCCTGCGACCCCTCAGATATATCTGGTGTCCCTGTTTATAAAACTGTATATGAAGTAGTCCAAACTCCTGCAGCTACTGTATAATAGTAACATGCTGCTCCAACAGTGATGCTTCAGTATTAATAATTAAATGATGGCATACTGTATATAATAATATATCAGTCAGAGGGGCCAAACCAGTACTGTTACTTTAACACTTTAACTACATTTTGCTGCTAATACTTATGTACCTTTACTTAAGTAGGAATAATACATTGCTATACTGTTTTTTTAATTCAATTCCACAAATTCAACTGTACAATACTGTAATTAACACTGCAGTTATACTGTACATTTCAAGAAATATTCCTATTCATTTCTTATCTATACCATTCTGGCACTTACATTAACACACTTAATACAGCCCCCCTCTCAGCATTTTGTATTTACTTATTTGCACCGTGGTTATAAGTTATGTATTACAAGTCTTACAGCAAATATTTGGACTTACTTATATTTTGTTACATATACTGTCTTTATATTGTAGCGTTATGTACATAATTTACATGTTACACACTCCTTTATTTCTATTCTCTTACATTTCTTTTTGTTTATATACTTGACACCCACTTTCCCCCACAGGGATCAATAATAATAATAATAGTATTTCTGATTTTACTTAAGGAAAAGGCCTGAATACTTCTTCCACCACTGGATGTGAGGTAACAATGTCAAATATAAATCAACACAACTAGATGAATAAGGAACTACTAAAAGAAATAGATGAATGTCTATTTTGAGTTTTACTTCTGTTAAAATTGTCAGAGATTATATTTTACTGGGTAAATCAGGGAAACATGTTATAATGCCTGTAAGGACTCGTCAGTGGGCGTCGCGGAGCCTTCCTGGTTATAAGCTGTAAGCTACAGAGCGACTGAGCATATGAGCTGTATGTACTGCATATGTGTCAAATCACTACGCACAATTAGAGGATGAGGTCTGTGGACGGGATACAGCTAATGAATCGTTACACAAACCAGCCACTTGCTGAGTCCGTGATGTGTACACACGCATTATAAACATGCATGTATTAATCACATGGGCAGACGGGCAGAACACAACCTACCGGTCATATTGTGTGTGTTTGTGTGCGGTTAATGATTTCCTCCTGCGTTGTGTGGTCCGCCTCGCCTCCGCCCTGGAAGAAATAAAAAGAGGATTGTTAGGGTGGGTGAGCAGCTGAGACACAGGGCGGAGGAAGGGAGGGATACAGCATATAGAAAACAAACAAGGCCGTACAGTACAAAGGCCGGCAAGGACAACCACCCCTCCTCCCCCTGTCCCCTCCGTCCTCATCGCTATTACTTTTCTTGTTCTCTGTTTCAGTCTGTACTTCCTCTGCTGACTCCTCTCCCTTCATCTGTCCTTCCTCCTCTATTTCCTCTTTGCTTGAAGACCTTGTATTTGTTTCCTCTGTCTCTCTCTGTTCCCTCTCATCCTATCCATTTTTCCTCTTCCGCTCCATCTATCTCCCCCCCTCCCTTCTGTGAAAATTTAACTCTGAAGCTTCGGCCTGTTTACCTCACAGTCAGACATGAAAGCCAAACATTTATCTATGGGCCTGCGTCACAGTCACGCTATAATGGGAGCAAAAACATCCTCCTAAAGCTAGCATTACTGGATTTAATGTCAGCGTCGGAGCTGCAGACGTTGACAGACTGACATCAGGCAGACGTTAGCATGCGTGCTACAGACGTCTGCTACCTGTAGGGTCACACTTTGATGTTTACCAGCCTGTCATCTCAGATAAGACGCTAGTGCAGCACTCTTGTGCTAAGCTAGCTGCACTATCATCAGCTGTGAATTGCCATATTCACTTAGCATTTAGGGGAATATACTTACTTGCTTTCCTTCTGACAGTGAAATGACAAACATTACATCAATATGGTGTCGATAGAGCTGGAGTCATGACATGTTAAATTAGCCTAGCTTAGCATTAAGACCGGGCAGGGAAAACAGCTAACATCTCTGTTTAAAGTGAAAACAATACACCTTAAAAAGTTGAATCTTGTTTGTTTAAGCTGTACCTGGGTTGGGAACCACTGCTTTACAGCATCTTCATCGTTGGTTGCCCGATATGATCAGTAAGCATATGTCTCATACTGTAAGTCTATCTTTTACTTTTGTTTGTTTTCACATACACATATTGTGCTATACAGTCACATACACTCTCACTGCTTTTTTCCATCTTTCACACTTTCACACATGGATAACAGGATTATTAAAGGCACTGCATAAATAACATATTTATAAGCGAGCTTCAGGCAGATTTTATTATCTCTGGACAGAGCCAGGCCAGCTTTCCCCCTTTTTTTCCCCAGTGTTGATGCTAAGCTACGCTAAGCTAACCATCTGCTGACATTAGCTTCATATTAATGAATTTCCCAAAATGTACAACATTTCCTTTAAAGGTGCGTAAATGGCTCATTCTAAGGTAATGAAAACAGGATTCATAGTTTCAGGTGGTTATACACTAAAGAAGCAATATTTATTAATATTATAATCGATTTCTGAAAATAGATCCCCTGAAATGCTACACTATCTGAAATCGCTTTACCCACATCATTCACAACATGACAGCTGATTATATCTTTGTGATATTATAAAAACTAAATACCTGCTGTGGTGTGAACACAAACGGTAGTCATTCATTTAAAAAATGTGACAGCGAGCAGAGTGACGGCGGCGAGACTTCAGTGACTTGGCAAAAGCAGAAAATTCAAGAGAGTTTAGCTTTATGCAAAAATGTAATATGCCTTTTGACTTTAGTTCCTATCAGTCAGTTCCTGTTGATCACAAAATGAAAAGCTGATTGTGGCTACACCAGCTGCACCTCACAACTTGTTTATTATCCCGTGAGGTTTATTACAAAGATGACAACTTCATTTTAGAAAACGGCACGGTAATGCCAAAACGTATTTAAGCATTCACAGGCAAATAATCCCTGCTACAATTCATTATGGTTTGTGTCTCAATAACAAATCCACATGAACGGTAATGCCCACGAGCGTCGGTAGGCACACTGCCCACAACAGACAGATACTTCCCACACACAACACCAAAGCAGGGACAGCAAAAGAAAAACAGATGATGGGAGGAAAAGAGAGACAGAAAATTGTGAGAAAAATCTGTGAAAGTGAGAAAGAGGAAGGAAAGAAATCCGCTTAAACTGCAAAGCGTTTTGAGGCGGGAAGCAAAGAGGAAGCCGTTAATGTCTTTATGGTCCCATCGGAGGAGAAGTGCCGGAAGGAATGCACGTGTGCCTGGCTTTCTATATGCGGCACGTGCTGTGAAATTAGGAAGCGTCTGTGCTGCAGCTGGATATCTGTGTATCACATTTTTATTTACGTGTCTGTGTGGACACTGGGGTTGGGATGTATATGGTGCGGTGATATGAATTTAGCTGCCATTTATAGCGCGGTAGCTGTGTACACTTGATGGCATGTGTGGAAAATGTGATGGTTGGGTTTCATTTCACATTCCACATGAGGGGAATTCCCCTCCGCCTGAACATAAAGAATACATTTCTTCCCTGCTGTGGGGAGGAGAGGATGGGGAAACGGATGGATAGTTTTATGGATAGAAGTGCAAGAGCTTCTGACTAATTTAGCTAATAGATGAGGCCGAAGGTCACGCACTGAGTTTACACAGGGGATCTGTGGGCTTGCAAGTGGTGGATTAATAGAGAGGCGGTGAAACGGATTATGTCCGTGCGGTGAATGTCTGTTTGAAATGAAGGGATACGGGTCAGATATGCCACAGACACCAGATCAGCTCGCTGAAGACAACATGTTAAGATGGGAGGTCAACTATTTAGCCCCCTGCGCTGACAGTCTATGACAGGGGCCGAATCAGCTCTACCCCCCACAACACTGCAGAGCGAAGCGATGGAGGGGGCTGACGGCTGAGCAGCATCGGGCTGAGAGCTTGGAAGTACGACGAGCTTCAAAGTGAAGTCTCTTCATCTTGCTAGCAATGCTATCGCCGCTGCCACTGTGGCCTTTTCACCATCCTGCCGACATGAATAGCTCCCTTTGTCGCAGTGAAATTCCACTGGCAAGTCTCTAATTAGCTGGAGGGCTCTTCCCCTGCAGACCGGCGTGGGCAAAAAAATAAAAAAAGACAGGAGAGAAGTGGCTCATTGCGATGGGGAACTGGGCAAACAATAAAGAGCCTGAATGGAGAAGCAGTCATATGATGCCCTCCTGCTGGAGCTAACCGATAATATAAATTGAGTGTGGAGGAATAAAGAGTGTGTGAGTGAGAATGAATGTCTCGGGGAAGGAATCTGACAGGTGGTTAACCAGCACCGGGTTGTCAACACCAATGTGAATCCTCCAGATGGTATTTGCACTGAATTATTGGGGAGTGGCTCACCTGCAAATATGTGACAAGTATGCTGCCTGAGGATCTGATTAATGTTCATTAGTAATGTGACCTGGCTCACTTCTTCAGATAGGATTTAGCACAGGAAGGGGAACTCCACCGATTTTACACATAAAGGTCAGTTTACCCATGATGAGTGTTATTCACTCTATGGAAACAGTTGTCTTCTGTTGCAATGGAGGGAGAAAATCTGGAGTTAGGAGACATTTCCAGAGTCTGTTGCATGCTTTAATGTTCAAAAACACAGTCTTTCTCTTACTGTCTATCTGAATATACCTGTATTCACCCTCTGTCCTAAACACTCCGTTTTAGCCGCTGTCTCTTTTAGATCGCCTCCCGAACAAAAGCCCAGTTTGGTCTGATTGGTCGCTGTCGTCGTCTTCACAGCGTCACTGCAGCCTGCAACTAACTGGGTGTGTCACCTACCAGCCCCGTCCCATAAAAATTACACTCTGATTGTCAAAGTAAATGCAATAATAACACCTTGATGCAAAACGTCACTCATTTCTTTAACGCATTAACACAATTTGCAGTTTTTAGGCTGTAGCGGATTTTAAAGCTAAACTGGCATCATATGAAACTAGAAAACCGAATGAATCCACTGGCACCAAACATGTCCAAACAACGGCAAGTCACAGCTGTAGCACCGACAGCTGTTGTTGCCTGTTGGCAACTGGCAAACATGCAGTTTGCCATGTTATGATATGAGCGTATTTTTCATGTTAAATGCAGTACCTGAGAGGGTTTCTGGACAATATTTGTCATTGTTGTGAATTGATCCAATAATAAATATATACATACATTAGCATAATGCAGCATATTTACCCACTCCCATGTTGATATTGTTGATTGTTTGGGGCGGCAGTAGCTCAGTCTGTAGGGAGTTGGCTTGGGAACCGGAGGGTCACCGGTTCAAGTCCCGACATGGACCAAGAACTGAGTGTGAACTGTTAGCTGGAGAGGTGCCAGTTTACCTCTTGGGCACTGCCGAGGTGCCCCTGAGCAAGGCACTAAACCCCCAACTGCTCGGGGTGCTTGTCAGGAGCAGCCCCATCACTCTGACATCTCTCCATTGTTGCATGTATATGGGTCCTGTATGTGCATGTGTGTGTTAACAACAGAGTGTAAATTGAATTTCCCCTAGTGGGACTAATAAAGGTTGTTCTTCTTCTTCTTCTTCTGATAAGAATATTAATGCTACTGAGTTGCAGGATCCAGTGTTTTTAAAGCTGACTCATGCTTTTTTTATTACATGGCAACAGCTAGATTTTTAATCAAATAAATAAATGAGCAAGGAACATAAGTGATTCTACTAATAATTAGAATAATAATAACAATTATTGAAATAACAACTATAACAATGACAGGGTCAGGAGGGGGCGCCACCCCGTCCACTGGCAGCGAGGCACAACGGCGGCGGCGAGGGGGCTTCATTTGGTACTTTTAAATTGATTTGAAATTGTATATGTGCATATGTTATTTTCCAGTACATATACATACTTACAATTTTTTAAATGTATGAATGTATTATTTTATATATTCATATATCATTTTATTTTATTACTATTTTTTATTATTATTATTATTATTTTTTAAAGCTGACTCATGCTAACGACTAAATGTCAGGATCTATTTCTTTATTGCAGACCAGTCTTTGTTTTTATAGTCAGTCTTGCATCCTGCCAACTTTATAGATGTGTAAAACTAAATTGCTACCCCCTTTGAAACTGCACAATTTGTGTCAATACTGCAACTTTCCCAATTTTCCTACATCTACGATGCATTAACTTTGTAGCGTAGAAATGAATATACAGCTGTCTCGTGTGTGTTTTTTATACAGTAAGTGTGAGACTTTGCTGGTCCTGTGTACATGCTGATGGGTGTCCTGTGTCGAGTTTGATCTCAGTAGCATTACTGTGGCATGTGATCACATGCCTGTGCTATATTTGCACCGCCTGGATAGCTATCTTATATAGTGTATCTAAGCCCATCCTGGTGCAAAGGCACAAATACTGCACAGAACATGAGGCATGTCCCTTACTGAACTGTAGCAAGGTTCATACAGGACGTATGATTAACAGCTTTCATGATGGACTGCGTCTAAAAAGTTGCTTTTTTCGTTGCACTGATCAGGACTTTCTGAGCTATAAATATCTGAGCAACAAACTCACCATAATTTAAACCCCCGCATATCAATTGCTATGGACATCTGCAGCTTTGCTGATGTGTTGACAACAAAGTCACAGCAGGTCACAGCAGAGCGAGTTGTAAATGAGCGACTTCCTATTTCCTGCTAACAAAGCGACCACAGGTGCAACGAGAAAACAGTACGAGGTTGTGAGGTTGCACAGTTTAATGCACAAAGAAAGTGGGTCATGATCAATACTGCATAGCAAAGTGCAAGGCTGACTTTGAGGAACTGTAGACGACAACAGCCACAGTGAAGACAATGACGATATCAGACAATAGAATATTGATCCTTGGTTTACGTTTTAGAAAATGTACAAGATGCTGTATTGTTAGACTTTTTAAAAAAGAGGCAGTGTGTAGGATTTGGCGGCTTCTAGTAGTGAGGATTAAGATTGCAACCAAGTGAAACTTCTACCATGTGCCGGGCGTGTAGAACTATGGTGGCTGAAGCGAAAATATGAAAACATGAATTGCCCGCAAACTGCAGGCGTTTATACACTAAAGAAAACATACGTAATATATATTCAATTTCTGCCAATAGATCCCTCTAAATGCTGCACACTGTTCCTTTAAGAAAATGTGTAGGACGCTGTTTGTTAGTTAGCTGTTAGTCTTTGTTAATGTTGCTCTAACAGCACTCTAACCGTAGACTGTATATAAGATGTGGACATCCGTTGGTTCGTGGACTGCTGTTCTGAGGCTTCGAGTTCAGCATTGTCGCCATCGCTATCTTGGTCTTTTGCAACCACACGTGACGCAAGACGGTGGCATTAAGTACACATCTCAAAATCCAGCCTTGAAAAATGAAAATCTTAGTTTCCATATTAAATATACATAGCTTTGAGTCATATCTTTTAAGTTTGACTCCCCACGTTTAAGTCACAAATTTAAATTAATTCTGTTAATTATGATTTCTATGAAAACTATTAATACATTTGACTTAATATCTCATCATTTTGGCTTTCGTTGTCAAAGTTCTGACTTATTTTAATTAAAATTTTGACATAATACTCACTGAAAGTCATAAATGTGACAAAGTATTTGAGAATTGAGCCCTGAAAAATTAAAATCGCATACTTTTCTGCAATTTTTACACTTTGCAAAGTCACGCAGTGGGCTGGATCAAACCCTTTAGCAGGCCGGTTCAGGACCTCGGGCCGTATGTTTGACACCCTTGCTCTAAAGCATTGCTTGCTTTATGGTGTATTTGACTCTAAACCATAATTCACTAAATCAACATCATGCTGTATTGAAGAAGACTGTATTGAAACTAGCGACTGAGATCATAAACTCAGGTTTACAATGTTTGCTGAAGTAATAAATCAAGTGAGAAGTAGGCTCATTTTCTCATAGACTTCTTTTATGAGGGGGCTTTTATCTTTGGGGGCGGCAGTAGCTCAGTCTGTAAGGACTTGGTTAGGACGCGGACGTCACGGGTTCAAGACCCCCATGGACCAAGACCAACTGGTTGCTGGAGAGGTGCCAGTTTACCTCTTGGGCACTGCCGAGGTGCCCCTGAGCAAGGCACCATACCCCCAACTGCTCTGGGCGCTTGTCAGGAGCAGCCCCATCACTCTGACATCTCTCCATTGACGCATGTATATGTACTGTGTGTGAGTGTAAAACTGAATTTCCCCACTGTGGGACTAATAAAGGAATATCTTTCTTTCTTTCTTTAGCCACCAGAGGAGTCGCCCCCTGCTGGCTGTTAGACAGAATGACAGTTTAAGGCTTTGGAGTTGCCCACTGACTCTAACACACTAACAAGACTTGACCAAAATGCCAAACCAGAGAAGGTAGTATGACAGTTACAGACACCAACTACAACACAAGGAGATCCAGTTCTGCTTGATCAAAGGTGCAGGATGTGTTTGGGGGTCTGGTGCTGTCCAACTGCATTTCTAGTTGTCATCTGACCTAAAGGCACGACGCTATAAAGAAGCTTCAAAGGAATAAGTCATTATCTGACAGCTCAAAACAAGCCTGGAAGTATTGCACAAAGAAAAAGGAGGAGACTTTGATAAGATCTGTCAAAGGCTGAGTCTAGTCCTCAACGTGACTGACTCTTATCTGACCAAGCCTGCCCTACCAAGTCCCAACATCGCCACCACATCTTTACATTTTTACAGACGGGCTGTAAAACCTGCCTTGTAAATACAGTTCATGAAGTTTTAACAATCTGACTGCAAGCACTAATTGAAGTAAGTTTTGAGAAGTATTTCAGAGGCTGTTATGGAACAGAGTAGTTGCCCTACTATTTTTCAATCCAACATTGAAGACAATCATTAGTCGGCGCAAATCAAAAGAGAGCAAAGGCATCGCAGTTATTAGCCTTAAGGCAAATTAAAAGTTCTACATTTCCAAAGCAGCGACTTTGATGCACGCTGCAAGAAGCGGGTTGTATTGTAGGATATATGCTTCCCCTGCTTCCCCGAAGTGTCTAAAAAAACGACGTCGATATGATCTCACCAGATAAAAAACACACAGTGGATTTGAGGAAGTCTAAAACAGAAGCAGAAAAAGTCTCCCCACTTCAGAGGACATTCAACTGAAAACATCTTGAGGGTAAATTCTGTCAGTGGGCCCCAAGTTCACCACTACACCCCCCTCTCTGGTGGCAAATGTAAGGCTTTGAACTCCGCGCTGGGAGGGGTGTGGGGAATTCACTGGCCTGTCAGGACTATGAATGATGGTGGATGGAAAAGATCAGATCCTGCCTCGCTGTTCTGCCTTCGGGTAAAAGATCCTCTGACGATGCAGAGCGAGCCGTGCGAGGCTAAACAGGGCAAGTCATAAAGAGCTCTCCCTCTGGGGGTGCAAAGTGTCATCTTAGCATACAAAGTTCCCAATTGCACCTGCAATTCCAGCAGAGGATATCATCATCAGCCATAAGATCGACAGCTTTACACGCATCAGTTGCCTCTGGAAATACTCTGAGGCGCTCTTTTAACAACGCAATGTTTTAAAGTGGGAAAGAAGTCAAAGCAGAAGAGATAATACATGAAGTATTCACTGTGATGCTTTTAATCAACTGATAATCTGGGTTCGTTGGAGGGAAGTCATGTAATTTCAGCAAAAATGTCAGCCAAGATTCCACTCGTCTGCTTTGCATCAGCACATTGCATCATGGATATTCTTGTGGCTCGTCTGTGGGAAAGGGCTCAAAACCAATCTGTAATGGTCTGGCATGAAGCAGATCCCCTGTCAGTGGCTTCGCTGAGTTCACATGAAAACGGGGCTTCATATTGGCACTTAATTTCCCAATCATACTCATCACCACCGTCACACCATCTCCTCTTCCATCGCACTTAACCTCGACCCATCTCACTTAGATCTAATTTACTGCTTACTTTGACTAACATCTGGAGACCGACAAACAGGCGCGAACTGACGGCAACAGCGAGACTACTACCAAACAATAGCAGCATCATTATTAATGAGTATCGCGGCGGCAGCCTGAGGGATCACAAACGTGTCTGGCAGGAGAGCGCGAGCGAGAACTACAAGAGCGAGAAGTCGTCAACTGTTGGCTTGAAAAGAGTTGTGTGTCAGTGTGTGTCACGTTTTACACGATTAACCAGTTATTCATCATTAACGTGGAGGATGATCTAGTAAGATAAACAGTATAAAATATGCACCGTTAAGAGAGGCACAAGACACATTGGTGCCATGTCAAGGAAGAAAAAAGGCATTCACTGTTCAACCGACTGCAAGTAGTATGTAGTCGTACCACGATACAAGGGTTGCAACAATATATATTATGATTTTTAAAATGTAATGTGAAGAAAACTGTATGAATAGCATAAAGAACAGACTACCATGTGCATAAAATCAGAGTTTAAAAAAGTAGGGATGCACCAGTTGGAAAATATGAACAGATATCATTAAATTAAATTTGGCCGACAGCTGATACTGATGTTTTGTTGTTGTTTGTTCAGCCCTTCATTCATATCTTGAATGAGCACAAATTAAATTGGACAAATTTATGAAACAAGCTTTAGTATAACCTTCTATAATATGATAAATAACTGCTTCAAAAGCACCTTCTCAATGAGATGAATTATGTTTCAGCACTTACACAGCACGACAAAAACATTTTGTGAAACAAATAGAAATGTAATTAGACGAGTAGCTAACAACACAACATTCAGCCGGCACAAAATCGATGCAGCACAACACATAAACATCGACTACATCCGATGCCGACATTCGGCCGATAAACTGGTGCATCTCTATAAAAAGTTGACTTTTTTTTATGAAATCAGAACAGCAGGATCTGCATTTACATTTATCACAGTCCCTGTAACATCCGGCATCGCAGCATTTGCATGTAAACTTTTGATTAAAAATCAATCGATGTTTTTGGGAATCAGTGCAGTATCACAAAACATAATATCACAAAACTGTCGCAATACTTGAAATTTTCAAACACCCGTACTTGCTATAAAGACTCAGGGTCGGACAAAACCCTGAGGAAGTTCTGCTACATTTACTGTGGTTCCAGTAAAATGAATGCTTGTTTTCTTATAAACACTCTGAAAGAACCATACCGGTTTAAATCGATTACCAAATCAGATATTATTAAAGTTTAATTTATACAGATGGCGGCTCGTGTTTCATCAATTAAGATGCATGACTGCAACCTGAAGCGTCTTTTTAAGTATCAAGAAGTCTATTTTTTTCCAAGGAATAATATCTAAAATGTTCATTTAAACAAATGTCTGTTAAGTCACCATCTGTCGCAGATTGAGCTCAAACAGTGGTGACTGAGTCCTTGCATTTTAAGTGTTATGAACTGGGTGTCTGTGGCGACATTCCTGGGAAAAGGTGACACTGTTTGGACCGCTGGGAAGTGAGATCCAGAACACTTGCAATTACTGCTTACTGCCAAAGAGAAGGAAACGGAGATGTCCAAGATTGTAACGACATTTATTTTGTCCTGGGCTGTGAGCGCTGCCCACAGCAGTACCACTAAGGAAAATTAAGATGTGATCTAATTTCTAAAAATAACCCGTAGGAGGTAGTTATTAACAAACTATTTTGTGCAAGATTAAAATGTCCGTACATCAGTAAAACTGGACCTCATTGCCAGTAAAGGCGTCATCATTCGTGCAACAAGATGAGCTTTGCATGTACAAACATGTAAACAATCCCTTTGGGGGAATCAGTATCGCCCAGCTGGAATTGATGTAAGTTAGGGACAAAAAAATTGCTCCTTCATGCTATTTTAGCTGTTTCATGTAGTTCAAAACAGTTGTGGGTTTGAATGCATTCTTTCACTCTGCCCGTAAAGCTTGAGATTTAGCTTTAAACATCAGGAATCAATTCTCAAGCCATGTGCAATGAGTGTAGCTGTGGATGAGACCATTTATTCACACATACATGGATGTGCATGCCTAAACCCTCTCTCTCTCTCTCTCTCTCATACACGCACACGCACACACACGCACACGCACACGCACACGCACACACACACACACACACACTACAGTAATCGTCCTTCAGGCCATCTGTGTTTTTTGGTCTATTCAGGTTGGGGAAGAGAGGAAGAGGGGGGTCGGAGGAGGTGACAGCATGTTCATAGTGTCACTCCAAGGGCGGTCACTTTGTCCCGGTGAAAGACTGGATTCATGAGACGACGGGTGGTCATAAAACGCGCAGCGCTCGGGTAAAAGATGACCGAAGAGAGATCAGGAGGAGGACAGCAATAAGGAGAGGAGATGACGAAGATAGAAAGACCCCAAGACTGAAAGACCGAGGGACACAAGGCCTCGTTGATGAGAGGCTGCACAGCTGGACAGTTCAAGGAGACAGCGGTGGGGGGGGAGGCCATGGCAAACAGGGAGATGACAATGCAACAGGGCTTGTCAAAATGAAAATTTACTGTTGGTCAAGCTGCAAATAGCTTTGCTCCAGTGCCCTCGACACTGTATTTGCATGAAATATGTACAGAGAAAAAGAGAAAGGGACACGGAGGGTGATGAACGATCAAGGAAGCAATAGAGCTCTAAAAATCCTTGTCTGTATGCGAGCATGAGATGGAGAGAATGGTGTCAGCGAGGTTGATTAATGTATCTATTCTATCTATTACTTTCAGCCAAACAGCCTCCAACACAGGCAGACTAGAGCCGACGGCGTGGGACACGGCGCAAAAACTACACCGACAGACGCTCACCGGTGTAAACTGTCCGACGGCCAGCTGCCAGCTTGGTGTGTCAAGGCTAAGTCACTACACGACTGGGTCCCACAGATAATTAGGACATTAGTATGTATGTCCCAAATCCAATATATCTAAAACATTTTGATCATGTTTCACTCAACAGCAGCACAGACTACGAGGAGCCGGTTCTTCACAACCATTTCGAATCACCAATATACTTGCTGGTTTGAGTGATTTTAATTTGCCATTTCAGACATGCTGGGTGATATTAGCAGCGCTGCTGGTTTGTATAAGTAAGGAACAGAAGAGGCTTTGTTGTACTTTTTCCCCAGATGGGTGTTTCCCAACAGTCACTTCATAGTGTTTCAAATTAAAGCCGTTTCCAAAATCATAAATAGGTTGTATGTGTTTAATATTAGCCTTTTATCTATGATCTACAAGCACTTCTCCAGCACACTGCTGCGAGTCATTCACTGACTTAATAATAAGAAGAAAACCCAGCATGATGCTACTGCTCAACTTTCAGATTCACTATCTTAGTTATGAAGTTATAACTGCTGAGATCTGTGAACATGGCGACGTTGCTAAAAAGACATCGTATGGCCAGGGCAAGACGATCTCACAATGTGAGAATAATGTTATTATAATTCATGAAAATTATGTCCAAGCTACAAATATAAGACCCAAGTTGTGACAGGCCTGTCACAATAACTACTTTTACTGTCCCAGAAGTAACTTATATATATATCAGTGTCATTTTAAGACCATTTTATGCCACTGAAATAATAAGATTAGCGATAGATGATTAATGGTAGGGCAAGCTCTAACTGACATTGTTCATTTATTTCATATTTAGATAGTAGATGCTGCTATCTGCTGAAAATATCATCGGTAAAAGCACTAAAACACTATTTATTTTTCATTCAGAAGTTTTTCTTTCTAAAAAGTTTAGTTTTTGTTTATAACCTGTACACATTATTGTATTTTAATTAAGTGCACTGCAGACAAAGTGCAGATCTGTCCAGTGCTGTCCAGATGTATAGTGGGAATTATTATTCCCTATATATCAAAGTATCCCATAGTGCATCGTGAAAAGTAGTGGACAGCGATGGTCACTATCCAAGCGCTATATACCATCATGCATTGTGCTGCAGAAAAAAAGGCAGATGGACGAGAGAGAGAGAGAGAGAGAGAGAGAGAGAGAGAGAGAGAGAGAGAGAGAGAGAGAGAGAGAGAGCAGCACATTACAAGACAAACTACTGCAAAGTACTCTGTATTTATTGATTAGGGTATAACATGCTTTTTACCTCCACATTAGATTAATTCTTACCTTTCACAATAAAAGCCCTGGACATATATGCTGTGTCACTGCTTACCAGGAGAACTTTAATTCACTCAGAGCATTTACTGAATAAAACAGCTTACGTTATGAATTTATCACACACAGAAATGTCGGTATTTGTTATGGATGGTCCACCGGCAGATGTTGATCTACGTTTTATTTGTGACAGCATTAAGGTAATTAACGGCGCTGAGAAAATGACCCGAGTAATGTCGGAAAGTGTTTTTTCATTTTGCCGATGAGCTCACAGTATAGTCCTCTACATAGAGCTCCCTTGATAGCGAGAAGGGAGTAGTGGCTGATTTCAGACACAGCCCTGGTCTACAATGATGTTGTTTTTGTTTATCCTCAGCAAGCACGTCTAGTAAGCAACACTGGCTGCGTCTATATGTGCCTTACAAACAAACTTGACTCCATCTTTGCGAACCATAATGCTTATGAGCTTCCCTCCACAGTCTCCAGGAAGGAAGAAGCTCAACAGGTGCATGACAACAGCTGGGCCCCACCAGAGCTCAAGACATGCATTAAATCACCCCGGCCCCAGACCCACAGCCCAGCCCAGAACAGAAGCTATCATCGTGGAGCCTAAATGCGATTAGTGTCCAGTGGTAATCTAGGGCCTATTCATTCCTGCTTAGAGTAGGTGACACATTTGATTCAGAGGATTAGTCCACCTCTCCTGACGGTGCAGTGGAGGGAAAATCAAAAGGCCCATGCTGGAGGAGGGGGGGCAGTGTGAAGAAGGAAGGAACTGCGTGGAAGAAGAGGAAGGAATATCAAAGAAGCAAAAAGGGGAGCAGGAGCCATGAGCCCAACACTCTTCCATAATTAAAGCAGACAGTTCCTTTGTGCAGCCATGTCATTAACATAACCCAGCACCCTGCAGGGAGGCCTTTAGTTAGTGCCTTCAGAACATACGTGATGAGAGGCTGCGAGGCACGAGGAGCCGCCTGATGCTGCCAATGCCACCACATGATGAGTTTAACATTCAAAACTTTTAACAACTGGAAGTTTATGAGTCGTTTAAGCTCTGAATTAACCGACATTCATTTTAACTGATTAACACTATTGGCTAAACCAGAGGTGAGCAATTATCTTTCCTGTGGGCCACAAGAAAAAACGAGATTGTTGCCGGGGACCAAACAAATACTGTCAGATACAACCTCTATTTTATCACTATAGAAAACATACTGAGCACTTAATGTTCAGCACTTATTATACTGAAAATTACTCCAAACAACAGATTATTAAGAAAATTACATTATACAGGAGTCTTTGAACTGTACAGAACTGACTGTTTTGGGTAGTAATGTTTCCATGAACAAAACTTATCATTAACACTGACATTTCCGTCTTTGGTTCATGCAGCTTTGTAAAAACTCCTTGCTGCTTGAGTATCTCAGCCAGCAGCCCCTCGGCTGTCCTCTCCTTCTCATCTCCAGACAGGTTTCTGGATTTTTCTGCATGTTTTGTCTCAAAGTGACAGTTCAAGTTGTCTTCTTTGAATACAGCCACATTTGTTGTAAACTAAGCACACAGCTTTACCGCCAACCTCCACAAAAAAATACTAAGCAGTACATGACTTATTATAGACGTGCCGCCTCAGCAGGTGACGCTACTTCAAATATCACTCATGTCGATTTACATCAATGTCAAGCGTGACAGGAAGAAGCACACTAACAATACACAAGCATTTCAAAACAAAAGCTGTTTTCTTCATTGTTTTTTAAGCTTTGTAAGTAAAATTGTGTGGTTCGGCCAGAACCATCATGAGGGCCGTATAATACCCAGGTCTGGGTTAAATGGTCAAACCTGACAGTGAACTGTTAACTCAGTTGTGCTCATATACTGCAGCTGGCGCACTGCTACATGAGACAAACTAATCTTGCCAGTTAACAGTTAATAATCGGTTAACGAGAATCGGTTATCGGTTAATTTTATTCAAAATCAACATCCCTAATACATGCATTATCCCAGGCGACATCATCACAGCAGACATGTCCTCACAGTGGAACTTAATAAGCAATCTCAAATGCATATAAACATATAAACACAGGCTGCCACTGTTCAGACTATTTATCAGCCCCCCATTAAAACAGTGCTGCTTCATGACACAGTAAAGAGTTAGTGGGTGAGATCATCCACTCAGGCTGCCACACTAAACACTGAGAAACCATGTGACTCACCGCATGATGTCACATGTGGGTCTATTATCTGTGACTCCATCTCTGGCCTATACACAACAGCTTTTACAGCCTAATCTGTACTTTTGTTTTAAACTGAATATTTCCTCTTTCCCGCTGCTCAAATAAACAATAAAGAGTAATGCCGTCATGGATGTAGCATTGAGAGCTTTAACATGACTCAGCAGAGCAGAAGTCATCCTGAGTGTCTCCACCACCGAAGGCTGGGATGAAACACCCATCTCCTGATTCGATACTGTCACGTCACATTTACTGTTTTATTTGTTAACTTTTTTAAACACATCATCTTGAATCATCTTTTAATTTGGAAAATATTGAAATTAATACAGTAAAAAGTTTGATTTTCAGCATGTAGTATGTAGTCGGAGATGTCCTGAAGTCAAATATATCAGGGTCAATGTCAGGAATTGTTTATTACATTTTTTCTAGTAATCCAAAATCAAAGAATAGAAAACAATTCCCTCATAAATTAGAGGCATTTCCTTTTAATTTATAAAGGACACGTAATGTTTTATACTTCTGTTGAATCCAGTCAATCTTATTTTCATATCTGTATTTTGTATATACAGTATTGTACAGCAATACTTGCTAACTTCATCAAGTCCGTCTCCATATCTCCATCAGCTCCGCTCTCTTTATACATCCATGTTCAGCTCCATTGGGGCCGTTTGAATGTATTTAACATAAATGTCAGTATATGGTGCTCTTCAGTAGCGTCTGCTCATTTGACCACAGAGATGAGAGCGACGGCCGGTTTGACCGCATGTTACCACGATACGATAACGTTTCCTATTCGTGACAGAGTTAGCCGTGATGTCTCGCTTTGCTTTTCCTGTAATGTGTGAAACCCAAAGTGTTTCCATCCTTTACTGGATGTTTTTTCCCACCCTTAGCATGCATATTGCACAAATGCTACAGCTAGGTACCAAACTGTAAATTCAAATTACAATATAATTTTATCCCTCATTCCCCAAAAATGCTGATATTCTGCAACGGTTATCCGTGATGCATCACAATATGTGTGCTGCTGAACATAAACACATCTGAAGATGGCAAAATAATTGTAAAAGAAAGAAACCAACTGCACTGTTTGCTTTGGATGTAACAGAGGTTCATAGCTAGCAAAGATGAAACTATAATCCATAACACACACACACTGAGCCTAAAAACACACACAGCAATAACTGCACTGTCGTTTAAATGTCAAGCAGCCACGAGATAGCTAAGCCTCTACCTGCCAGAAAAAGACCAGTTATGAGTTCAAATGTCTACAACAAAAGAAGAAAAACAGCTTCAGCATCGCAGCAGAACGTACTGTGCTTTTAGTGTGTTGGTACAGTATTGCAAGAGAACATTTCACTGCATACAGCTGCAATATTGATTATTTGTACCACCCCCAGTGCACACTCCGACACAAAGACAAACACACTAAGAGTTGCAACACGTCCATTTTTTAAAACTCAGTTATGCAGTCAGATATTCTGTGTTCAGTATGAGACGACAGCAGCTCGAACAAGCAGAGGAGCTTCGGCAGGTTCATGTTAGTTCCATTAGCAGGACCAGATATCGTACAGATACAGTGACACTATGTCAAGAACCTGTTGGAAATACTGGTAACAGTTAAGATGTTTGATTCATCTTCACAGACTGAACACCTCGAATCTCACTGTACATCTAACTTTATCCCAGTTCCCCTACTTGGCCCTTCAACTCTATTTTGCGTGCCGCCACGTCGGATAGGGTGTCCCGTTTCTTTTTGGGATCAATGGATAGAGACCATCCAACCCTCCAGATGGACCTCCAATTGGAATAATAGAAAATAATTCCCACAATGCTTTGCAAAATGATGCATGTAACACAAAGAGAACTGGATACAGCATTGGAGTCAGAGTTGCTCAGTGGTGCATGAAGCCAATATGGCTTTGACAGCAGAGAGATAAAGTACCTGGATCATCTGGCGATCTTCTGCATCCATTGGGTCCATAGAGGAGATGAAGTAGTTTTCTTTAACCCCACCTCCCAGCCCTCGCTCCAGACCGAGGCTGGAGCGAGGGCTGGACTTCACCTGCTCTATGGGCCCAATGGATGCAGAAGATCACATGAACGCAGGAAAGAAAATAACTCTGGATGTTGGTTTATCTCAAAAAATAATTATCCGCCGATTTACAGACGTCTCTTTCCCAATGTAACCCTATGGGAAAAGGTCTTTTTGTGCCCAAGGGCATTACGTTGTAGTACCGCTGTTTGGCCACTACGAAAATCAGTCCATCAAGACATAAACACAAATACAAATATACTGTAGACAGACATTTTATTTTCTCACAGGAAGGCCAACAAGAAAGCAGAAGAATGTGAGATATTGCCAAAAATTCAATTCACCGAATACTTCTAACACACAAAGCCTTCATTTCACAGAAAATTGGTGCGCGAGCAGCAGGCTGATAAAGATATCACACTGTGCCGGGAAACACACACCTCCATCTACTTGTACTATAGGTACTATGCATCTTTATGCGCGTTTTCTGGGATCTTATTACTCGCTACTTTCGTCTGTAGATTTTTCATTTTCTCTGCATGAAAGTGCACAGTGGCGGCATATAACCCAAGTCCTACGAGGCCTCTCTCTCTGTCAGGTTTTGCATGTGCTAGCTTTGTTATAAGGTCTCCACAGACACAACTACACAGAGGCAGACAGAAGCAAGTGGGAGACTGAATTTAGAGCGTTAACAAGCACGAAAGGAAAAAGAGCAAACAGCATGACAGAGCGAGTGAAGCTACCGTAAGAAAGGATGATGAAGGGAGAGAGGGGGAGGCGAAAAAAGCGAGAGAAAGTGAAAGTGGTGAAGTGCAACAGAGTGAAAAAGACAGGTGACAGAGTTTCAGTGAAAGAAAATAAGCGAGCGTCACATAAGTGACAGTAATGATGTCACTTCCTGGCTAGCTTTCTTTCATCTGCCTTTCTGTGAAGCATTTGTGGGGTTTACAGTGAACTACAGCAGCAACTGTTGAGGTTTATTCCTCATCCATGACATCCACTCACATGTTCTTCGGTGTCTATTTAACTGTATTCTCTCCTGTCTAACGATAGGTGTCCACAGGGCTGTTTTTTATCGCGAGGGATCACCTCGCTTCCACGCTTCATGGGCTGCCACTAGACACAAAGCACTTGATTGGACGAATGCCTTCCCTTGTGGGCTGCTGCTCCCAGCTTTCAAACCGGAACCAACATGGCAGCTCATTTGGAACCGTTTTTCTCTCATACTACGATAATAGTTCACCAAAATGTGTTTCTGAATCTGTCTTTACTTTAGATCGACGACAGTTAGTTTAAAAGTTTCTCAGGAGTTTCCAGAGGTGGCGAGTCGCGCTGAACGCCCACGACTTTGCATAACGTAGCCTAGACGTCAACTTTATGCAAATGAGGACCGGCCAACATGACGCCTCATCTCTCGAATAGCGCCTCCACACTACCAGAATGCATTGCATGCCTGCTTACATTGACAACGAATGGGAAGCTGAAAAGGACGGATCCTGTGGACATGTACCACAAGTCCTTCCCGTCCTGCTATTGTTGTACAATGTCTGAATTAGCTACCATCACCGGACTGATCTCAGTTTAACCCATTAAGCTTAGCTTAGAATAAATAAGGATGACTGGGGGAAACAGCTAGCCTGTTTGGCTCTGTCCAAAGGAAAAGAAATCAATTATAAAAGAATTTATCCGGGGCAAATGGAGTGATCTGCAGGATATTCTGTGTCGCATGGTTATGCTGCAGGGCTGATTTCTTTGTTTAATTTCTGAATTTGTATTATTGCAAATAACATTTTCTTACTTCTGCAACAGAACCTGGAAGTTCACCTTGGAGAGAATCAGCGTTACACCTCTGGGTCGAGGTCTTAGCATCGCTACACCGTGCTAAGCGCCTACAGCCTACTCTCATATTCACAGTCAGGCAGATACAGCAGCGGGAACCGGTGGCACAGGGAAGGTCTGCACTGGAAACACTGTGCCAGAAAATACAAGGCAACCTCAGTAAACCAACCACAGTGATTGTTTATTCTGCACACCCTGATTGGTCTTTGTTTGCAGCCTTTAGCAAAGAAATTCTCCCAGCGGAGTGAGATTATTTTAATCTGTTGCCAGTACAAATACATTATGCTTCAGGTGTTTGCTGCAATCTGTCTTCTTTCAATAAGGTGATGTTTATTCTTAGAAAAGTCCTAAAACAAATGCCAAAGGGGTGAGATAAGTGGGATGTAGCATATTTGTCATGCTGGAAGAAAAACGTGTCTTCAGGGCTTGCAGTGTAGTATAGTCCAGAGATGGGCAACTGGATGAATGTATCGGCTATCGACCAGAGTCCAACTTTGTTTTGTTTGCGGCTGGTTTTTGGTGAGGCGCTCTCGGCGTTAGCGTAGCGCTTACAGTATTTTGCCGGCACTAGATGTGTGCAGAGACGGCAGATTGCTTCATTTAGGTGCTGCAGTTTGCCGGTTGCATCTGGTTGAAAACCAAATTAATCCCATATAGGAGATTGTGTCGTTTTTGCAGCAACTTCTTCCACGATTGCGTTTGCTGTAAATGGTATGTGAGGAGCGGGGACTCCCATGAGCCGTCCACACACCTGCACTAATACATAACGGCAATCGCAGGTTGGAAAGCTTTAGAATTTTAAAGTATCGGCCAACTTGAAAATACTCATTAGCTGCAGCCCTAATATGAACTGCAGCTAGACTGCACATACACAGTGTTAGACAGTAACAAAGTAAATTTATTTGAGTGCCGTACTTAAGTACAATTTTTGAGTATCTGTACTTTACTTGAGTATTATTTTTAGGGTATACTTTTACTTTCACTCCACTGCATTTTGAAGGACAAATGTACTTTTTACTCCACTCCATTTCTATTGATGCTCTCGTTACTCGCTACCTTTGCGCTTTTGAGAAAATAAACTTTGTGCTGATTCGCGAATGTTTATTTTCTTAGCCGTATTCCCGTATTTGTACTACGTCATGCCATACGTCGTGTTCAAAACGACAACGTTAGCAGTGCGGATGCTTGTCGAAGAAACGGAATGAAGAAATGGAGGAAGAAACTGTGAGAGAAACTCCCCCTGAGCACCAGTGGCCTTATCTCAAGCCCATGTGTGACATTGACACCAAAACGGCTTAGTTTTGATTCAAATGTTTGTTGTGTTTACCGCGAACAAATTATATCCAACCTGAAAAAGCATGTCGCAGTATGCAAGTAGAGCTAGCTAGCTTAATGTTAAATTGCAGATGAACATTTTAAACTTAATTGTCTGTGCTTGTAGTATCGTAGTTGCCATTTTTAAGTGGTTTAAAAATGATGAAGTTCATGTCATTCGTGTGTGTGTGTGTGTGTGTGTGTGTGTGTGTGTGTGTGTGTATTAGTGAGGTGGGGCTGTGTTTGATGTGGATTATCCCAATAATTTTTAGTGATGCATGATATAAATAAAGTAAACTAGCCAATAACTTGTTTATCCGTATATGTCAATATAAGTTCTTGTAGGACTGATACAAGATATATAGAGAAGCAATAAATGTCTGTAGCAGAATCACATCAGTGTGTTGTATAATGACAATAAAGCTAATTTCCTTTCCTGTATTTCCTGATATAGTTTTTTAATACTTTTACAAGTAAATTTTTTAAGCAAATACTTTAGTACTTTTAGTAATATTTAGTAGTAATTTAGTAATATTTTTACTAGGCTACTTTTACTTTGGAGTATTGGAGTAATATTTAACAAGGAGTATCTGTACTTTTACTCAAGTAGTGAAGTTGTGTACTCTGTCCACCTCTGCACATACAGCATGTATAAACCAGCCCAGAGAGAGAGAGACTGACTGAAACATCAGCAGCACTGCTACTAAACACAGTCGTTCCACCTTAAGAATCTAACCTAACACACTCATACGTGTTGAAACTGATAACGGCCTATAGAGTACACCCCTGCTGCATGTTAGAATGATGCTTTGCTTGATAATAAATTATCATTTCAAGCTATAAAAGCTGAATTCTGCAGCAGACACACCCTTACTTGTCTTAGTGCTGCTGCAGCTTTAATTCTAGCCTTCTATGCACAGTACAGCGTGTGATGTTCAGTACATTATGTACTTAAACATGATCACTGTGCTACAGCCACAGGCTCAGTAATCTCCTCTCTCTCAGACTCAGTACACAGATAAGACCAGCGTCTACGTCGCTGCCTATTCGGGTGTGAACCCTGATGTGAGAGTGCATTGTCCCTGCTGGAGAGGCGACACCAGGGCATCTATACCGCAAAACAGCGAGATCTTCATCAAGTGAAGCCACGAGCGCAGGTCTGACTCCACATCAGATGGAGTTACAGCCTGTTAAGGTCTTTTAACGTCTAACAATATTATAAAAGAGGTGGTGGGAGGTAATTTGAAGGATGATAAAAGGGACAGAATCCCAGTCGCTCACGTCAAATCAGTAATAGCCTCCCTTTGACAACACTGGATATTTTAAAAGAGGTCTTTGCTCTCATTACCGGTATAGTAGGAAAGGTTTCTACAGGAAGAAAATGTCATGTCATCCTGAGGCATTTCAACATACTTAAAGGATAGTTTGAGGAAACACAATTTGCTTTCTTTTCTGAGTGAGATGAGAAGATTGATTTCAATCTCATGCCTGTTCATGAAGTATGATCTGGATTCAGGACCTGTTAAATGTGGAGTTTTTAACTAGATCCTATATACGGCACATCAGATTATTAGCTGATAAATAGAGGTAGATGGAGTAAACTTTATTATCCCAGAGGATATTTGTCTTCGGCTACAGTTCATTGCTTTACATGAAAAACATCACAAACACTACATAAAACATCTGGAAACATAAGAGACACTGGGCAATGGGTGAAGGCAGGGTACACCATAGGCAGGTCGACAGTCCACAGACATAGAGACAGACAACCAGTCACGCTCATATCCACACCTACAGGCAACTTAGAGTCACCAGCTTGGAGTGTGGGAGGAAGCCGGAGCACCCGGAGAAAACCCACACTAACACACTACAACTCCACAAAGAGGGGCCCAAAGCCGGATTCGAAGCTGCCACCCCCTGCTGCCTAAAAGAGGACTTATAATGCTTATTTTCGGGTTCATATTCGTTTTTTTGTTTACATGCTTTAATGTTCATTTTTCTTCCCCAAATAATAATGCAAGAAACGATAATAATAAAAAAAGCAAATAATCTAAGAACTTACAAGGACAACTGAGAACAGAGACGATAAATGAATAGTTAGCAGGTCTGAGGAAACAGAATCAGTCTGTTTTTAGTGGTAGCTGAGACATGGACACCTCAGCCTGAGATGTGATGATCCCATGAACTAAAATGAGTTTGACGTCCCTGCTCTAAGACATCAGCATAATCTGGCTGCTCGCTCCACACAGCATCAACCGCCTCGGGAAGTAAAGTCTCCGCTGCAGGTTATCGATGTGTTTTCCAGCAAAGAAGGCTGTCCATGTGGACAGCTAAGCGTTCGGACGAGGACACCTGAGTGATTGTCCGGTGTCTGATGACCACTGGCTCACGGTCAGTCACCGGCCTCGGGTCGAGGACCATCTCCTGCGTTTTGGTGACATTATCTTATCACAGATTTATATCAGTATCAGCGTGCACTGCATGGTGTACGTAACTAGAAATTATAATACAGATGTGCCAAAGAGATGTTTGAGGTGATGTTTGCAGGCATAAATTTTCACTCTGGACAAAACCAGACTAGTTATTGAATACAATACTCACTTTAATTTGTGCCTTTAATTGTAAAACTCACTGCAAAGTGAGCTGCAAATAGAGCCTTTCTTAAAACAATGTCAGCGTAGGTGACATGAATCCACTGGCATCAGATTTATAATCTTGTCAATTTATTCAATGATAAAATAATTCCTGAATTATATCATAATTATAATTTTTTAATTTTAATTTCTTTAGGTACAGTTCTTGTTTGGCTGCTAATGTTTAGTCTCATTACCATCTGAGAACTTGTCTTACATTATAGGAAAACAGGGATTTGCATACAAATATATTTTTATTCCTCAAAGTAAGGTATATGTAGTTGTACCTAAACTCAGGTATAACAAACTACAGCCAGCCCTACTCAGGAAATGCTGCCATTGTCATTTATTGATGCATCTTTTATGTTCTTGTAATACATTTCTAGCCAAGAGTGCAAAATGACATTAAAGTATTGTTGTTAAAAACAGGCAGAGGCAGGTGAATCTCAGGTTGTTGACAAATAAAATCCCTGAGATCACATTCTGGAGGATTTCCTGTCACATTTTCAGCATACGTAACTGCTATTTAAGACCTTCCAAAACAAATACGAGCACAGTAAATACACTGTGTAGTATTAGTTTGGAGTTTCCTAGAGGCTATCGCTGCGGAGAGACACTTCGGAGCTGAGTTGCAGCTTGATGAATACACAGCAGCATTTTCCCAGCTGATCTGGACTAACTTTAACTGTCATAAGTTCAGGCCAAAATTCACCTCCCTCCTCTTCTTCCTCCTCACCAGATAAACACAGTGACACAGGGAGAACAGACGGGGGGGGGCTACTGGCAAGCCTCACACTATGACCGATCGCGCTGCCAAATTCCCCTGATTGTGTACACGACACGTGCCGCTGTTGCTTTTTTAAAAACCGGAGCAACAACGGCGCCGTCGGCCGCAGCACAGATACAGTACGGTGGCCGGTTCAAAGGCAGAACGACGCATTCATTAATCTTCACGAGAGCCAACACTGAAAGAAATAAAAAAGCTCTGCTACCACTGTGGAGCTTCCTCTTTACAGAAAACACGATGCCATGACACATCATACATAATAGATGAGTCAACATATGAACTACTGTGTTGTGACCGGATAAGGTATCTCCACCAGGGCGACACACCTTTTGTGAGTAACTGTACACTCACCTTTTGTGCTTAGAGAACTGGAGATGTGACAGCTATATGATCGATTGCGATCAAATCTGCGATAAAGAGGAAAGACCTCCTGCGACCCCTGCTCTGGTGGCATGTGTGACGGGAGACTGAAGTCTGCTACGGGTTTAATAAATAGCTGATCTAATGTACGCTCATTTGAGAATATGAAATACTTTAATAGGTGCCAGCTGAAAGAGAGTCAGGCCCGTAATGTCTTCCAGAGGATCTGAGATGTTAAAATACAGCCAGTTATTCAAAGACACAAGTCAACAACCACAACAGGCCTAGAGGACATTCCTTGGTGATCAGCGTGAATACATCACAACTAAGATGTAAGTTTAAAGACTTCTAACGGCCTGATGCAACAGCTTCCACTGCAGTGCAAAAAGGCCTTTGTGTTGCCTGATGGTAAGTGTACCAGTGTGTATTCATTCGGTCTGACATTTTCTTCATGTTAGCTGATATTAATCTGGGAGAGGGGTTATTTTTGTGTACAGAGTGATGTAGTTGCTAGATGTGACAGCGTTTGCGACAGAAGTAGCAAACAGTTCTCTCAACCTGTGAAGAAATATGCTGCTTTAAGAGCTGTTATTTCTGTAAATCAAAAAGCCGTGTTGAGCTCATCCACAGCTGTCTCCACTTTATCGTCATGGCGAGGTATGTAATAATAAGAGATTTTATTGGTAAAGCACTTCTCAAAACAAAGTTACAAAGTGCTCTACATGGTTGAACCAGGATTGAAACATTTCAGGACTTAACTAAAATAAAATCAGGCAAATTAACAAATAATGTGGAACATGAAACAGTGTGGGGCTGCCCGGTGGTCCACTGTCACCTCACAGCAGGAGGGTCGAATCCGGCTTTGGCTCCCTGTGTGGCATTTGCATGATCTCCCAGTGTTAGCGTGGATTTTCTCCGGGCTCTCCAGTTTCCTCCCACAGTCCAAAGACACGCAGTTTAATTGATGACTCTAAATTGCCCGTAGGTGTGAATGTGAGTGTGAATGGTTGTTTGTCTCTATGTGTCGGCCCTGCGATGGACTGGCGACCTGTCCAGGGTGAACCCCGCCTTCGCCCAATGCCAGCTGGGACCGGCTCCAGCCCCCCTGCTACTCCTAACGGGATAAGCGGTTGCAGATGGACGGATGGATGGATAAAACAGTGTGCTAAAATTAATAAAAGGCTTTTCTTGTGAACCTCAGACCCAGAACTGAGAAGTATTGACCACAAAGGCCCGGTCATCTTTCATGCTTTTGCACACCAAATCAATGATGTATGTTTTTAGCCAATAAGAAACATTACATACAGAAACCCTGCACCCTGAGTCAAATGCAGTTTATTATTCTATTTGTTGTGAAAATTTGCAAAACTGAATTAATTACGTGAGTGCGACAGATAGCACTAGCTAGCACAAACAACACTAATGAATGAATGACAATAGCAAGAAGATACTGTCTAGCTGCTAGAGCACCATCACTGCCATCTAATCTTTCGTACATCCTTTGTTTTGCGAGCATCCCAGATTCAAAGATGTTCGGTGATCACCTGCCAAAATCTTTAAATTCTGCATCTCTGTATTCTTTTATTTCTTTTTCGTGAAGTGCTGTTGCTGAAAGACGGAGCGGATGCCTATCGGATGGAGGATGACGATTGCACAGACTGCGGCTCCAAAGTCGTCAAATATCCCTCTTCTGGCATTTGATGGATGCAAAAAAAAAAAAAACGCAGAAAATCGAACCAAAAACTTTAATGAAGAACAAAAGTTTTGGAGCCAAGTGTGTAAACATGACTGACACAATACAAGGTTGTATTTATTCTTAAATGTGCGACAATTTCAGACGACGAATACGTACTTGGTGAGCCAAGGCCTTTAGTCTTGATCCAGCCAGCAGAGCCCTGAGGATCTGAGGCTGCACCCCGGCTCACAGGAGAGCAGCAATTCAGTAATGCAGCTATGACGTAAAACCTCAAAATCTAGGGCTGTCCTCAAGCAAAGAAATTTGAAATCAATTAGCTGATTTCATCGAGAGATCTGTTGAGTTTCTCCACAATGAATCACACAAAAGCGCCACTTTAAATCTTGTGTTTACCAGAGATGTGCTCCATGTTTCTTGGAAATAAGTGATTCAGAATGAAAAAAACATAAAAAATGACTAATCGACGAAATAAATCTTGGTCTACTAGACCAAAACGACTGCTGAGGCCACTGATGGGCTACGACGGAGGCTGATACGATCTTGCAGGAGGATGATGTCCCCATTCAGAATCCTGACTTCTCAACTGTGTCTCTATCTGGGGAAACAGCTGTCAATGAGCCTAGCACCAGACCTATTTGAATAGCTGAATTAATTGGAGATGCAGGCGGAGGTTCAGAGGTCTGGAAACAGACCGGCTTTGTGCGTAACGCCCAGGAAAAAAACGCAGCGCTACGAGCAGCGCTGAGGGGCAACTGAACTCTAGGACGGCACATCGAACGGGACAACTTCTAATGCAATAATGATGGCAAGAAATGTGATTCTAAACAAGTTAGGAGAAGACTGTTACACATTTGGTTTTCACGATAGACCACAATGGGCTTAGACTGGATAAACACACAGTGAATTGACTGGGCACAGAGGGTTTGATGGATGGATTAGGACAGCTTTGCCAGTTGAAAACAGAAACTAGGATCACTTCACTGTGACAAAGGATATGCTTTGACAGAAAACTTGTGATGTCCAAAGCCCTTAAAGCCAAACAAACTCTTTTTCAATCCCTCGCCGCCTAAATATGTTTGATGCCTTTGTGAAATGATAATTTAATGCACAACCGTAAAAAGCAGGATTGAGTCCCCATTGAAAATATGCTAATCATAATCTTTTTGACTTCATTTTGGCGCCTGGGGATTAATCCTGATGTTATTTTTAAATGCAGATGAGAATAAATAGACTGTACAGTAAGTGTTTACAGGTGCCGACACGGCACCATTCTGCAGTGACATAACACACAAAAAGCACATTAAAATATGAGGTTTCCAACATGACAGTGAGCACTGGCGAGCTCTGAGGGAAGCTGGCTTTCCTGCAAACACGCAAGAGACAACACATCCGCTCTGCACATGTGTTCCCCTCCTTCAGAGGAGCCACCAAACTGGGAATCTGAACCAGACCGAACACAATGCACGAGCAAACGGAGGGATGGACGAGCGAGCAGGAGGGGGTGAGAGGGGTGAGGCCGGCGCCGCAGCCAAACTCACTAAATCACTCGACTAATGTGCAGCAGGCTTGTTGTCATCCGAGCGTCTCACACATGTAGAAAAACACTTGAAATGCTGTCTCGAGCAGCTCCGTACACACTAAATTTTATGTATATGAACCCACATTAAAGCGCAGCAAAGGGGCCCTTATGTAGACGGAGCTCAGCGGATCTTAGCATAACGCCGCAACAGAGCAGTGAATCAATTAAAAGCAGTTTGTTAATCAACATGTGTAAACCAGACAGATGTGATGTATTGGAGGGAAAAACGGAGAATAGATGAGTGAATGAGAATAGAGGGTCATGCAGAGGTAGAGGGAAGGCTGTTGAGTCATGGGGGTGGGGGGACGAAGCAATCCTCTACTCGACTACAGTTTGGGCCCCAGGATAGACAACATCTGTAGAACAAATTTCTTTCCACTAGAGTTTTTTTCTTACAAAGAGGAAGGCAGAAGAGAGACAAAGCTAGAGGGAAGCTGCCAAATGCCAAAAGTGATGCGCATGTACAGTTAACAAAACGTGTGCAGCTCTTTGTGAGGGCTTTATCACCTCAACATGTTAAATGTCTTTATGTAAAGGAGCTGCATGTAAGTTTTTACATTTATAATAATTTTCTTAATTGTTTTTTTATTGCCACTGTGTGAACATGTAACTTAATTAAAATATTTAATCACAATTAATCACAAAATAATCACATTTTTTATTTGTACAAAATGCAACTTAAAGGGAGATTTGTCAAGTATTTAATACTCTTATCAACATGGAAGTGGGCAAATATGCTGCTTAATGCAAATGTATGGATATATTTACTCTGGTCGTCACCATCTTCGTCCATCAAGAGGTGGATCGTTGGTGGCGGTGGCCCGGGGGACTCAGCAGAGCAGACAGCCAGCAGCTAGCGACCTGGTTCGACACCCAGCGTCACTCAAAGCAGCATTTCCTTAATTATGCTGAACTTCAGGCCTTAATATAATGTAAACCAGGGAATTATATATATCAGGGCTGTCAATCGCTTAAAATATTTAACTGTGATTAATCGCATGATTGTCCAAAATTAATCATGATTAATTGCAAATGAATTGCACTTTTTTTCTGTTCCAACTGTACCTTAAAGGAAAATTTGTTAAGTATTTAATACTCTAAACATGAGAGTGGACAAAAATGCTGCTTTATACAAATGTATGTATGAATTTATTATTGGAAATCAATTAACAACACAAAACTCCAGCTGTCAGTGTGTCAGTGTGCTGACTGATAATGACTTGCCCCAAACTGTATCATTATCATAAAGTGTTCATGTCTGTAGAGAGGAGACTGGTGGGGACCCAGAGAACCCATTTACATTCACATATCTTGAGGTCAGAGGTCAAGGGACCCCTTTGAAAATGGCCATACCCGTTTTTCTTTGCCAAAATTTTAACTAATGTTGGTAGCATTATTAAAACTCTTGACTCTCTATGACACGGCTGGTACCAGTGGATTCATTTGGTTTTCTAGTTTCATATGATGTCAGAATATATACACTGTAACTTTATTTTTTGGAGAGTTTTTCCTGTTTTATATTACCAGTGATAGTGTTGAAAGGGGGCGACAGAGGGGACGACATGTAGCAGGGTGGAGTCGAACCTGGGGCCACTGTGGTAAGGACTCAGCCTTGGTGCATGGGGCTCCTGCTCTACCAAGTGAACTACACCAGTGTCCCTTCATTCATATATCTGAATGAGGTCAGAGGTCAAGGGACCCCTCTGAAAATGCACATGACAGTTTTTCCTCCTCAAAATTTTGCACCAACTTTGTAGCATAATTTACCCTCCGTCGCCACCAGCTAGTGTGACATGTTTGGTACCAAATAGATTCCTTAGGCAACCTCTGAAGGATCGGTCGTGTTGATGCGTTGGAGAAATGTGTGGCATTAAAACGACTTTGCATCATTATGTTAAAGTTGACAGCCCTGAACAAAACACAAAATCAATTAGCATCAGTCTAGCGTAGTTTTAAAATTGTTTTTTTCAGATGTCATGTGTGAAAAAGACCTAAAATGAACACTGTAAGTGGACTACTTGATATCTATAAGCAAATGATTAAAACTGAATTATTCTGTCCCACATAATCCACATAAGCGGCTGATCACTATAAGCAGTTTCCACTGTACTTTATTCGGAGGATTTATCTTGAGTTTCCGTTTTTCTCCTCTTGCTGTATCTTTATTATGACGTATAACTTGCAAGTATGTGCTCTGACATGCAGGCGCATGTACTATATTAAACTCTTAGTAGTGAGATTAAACTGGGGGGCTACAGAATCAATCATCACTGAGGGAGATTGAGAGTAATGCGGGTCACAAAGGTTAGTTAAACGCTGTTGGACAATATATCAGGTCGAGACAATGAGAAGACAAAGAGTGAGTCGGGGAGGGAGGTGGAGAGAGGCGCTGGGGCGAAAGCTAACGGACCGTCGGCAAAACCTTCTTGGGACAGGTTGTCAGCGGCCTGATTGTCAGCCCCCTTTTCCATACATACACAAACACTCCCCGGGGTCAACATGTGGGGTGACAGATGCAGAGCGAAGGGGCCCAGAGTGCTGCAGCAGCCTGTAGTTGATTTAGGATTGTTGAACGTGGGCCAAAATTCCTGAAGGAACAGAGTGAGCGTGGGGGAGCAGCCATAAAAACCAGCCCAGAACTGGGGTATAGAAAAAAAAAGGAGAGGGAAAAAAGGGAATGTGGTGAATATGAACTGTGTGTGTGTGTGTGTGTGTGTGTGTGTGTGTGTGTGTGTGTGTGTGTGTGTGTGGAGCGCGGACATGCTGGCGTTGCTATGGTGAAACAGGATTCTAGGAATGGGGGAGAATTCCTAATGGGAACGTTGGGGGTGCAGTGTGTGCAGGGAGCCGAGAACACTTCATATGTGCATTATGTGTGTGTTACGGGGGAACAGCGCAGGAGAGAATAAAGGGGAAGAGGGGAGATCGGGGTCAAGGATGAGTATGAGAGCAAAGTATGCGATAAAAGAGACAGAAAAAAAGAAGAAAAACAAGGTCGTAAAACGGGTTACAGTGGCGTTTAAGAGGTGCTGGGTGTCAGCTGAGCTCTTCAAGCCCTGAATGTGCATGGGGGCGTTAGGGAAAGAGATGCACGCCATCGGGACATTGGCCATGAACTCCCCATCGTCTCTGAGCTACATCACATCCAGCGGAAAGGTTTGAAGATTTTTAAGGACACCTCACACCCTGAAAACCCTTTATTCAGTCTTCCGCCTGCGGGTAAAACACTATTAAGGCTAGAATATCTTCTGCAAAAGCACCTATCCTGAGGGATCCCTAATGCTTCACCGGTTGTTTAAACACACACTTTAACTTGTCACTTTAAGGGCATGAGCCATCTGGTTACGCGTTTATATTTATTGTATGGTTACTGTAATGTAATTGTTGCAGTGTGATTTTGTGATTATATGTTTTGTTGTTGAGCGCACCAAAACGAATACCTAATCATCTGTGGTTGATATGGTGATAACTGATTGAATCTATGGAGCCTCGCTGTGCCTGCAGGACCAGTCTCACTGTTGTCACACACTCACAGATGCTTAAAATGAAATTAAACATATCACTGAGCATCCAGGTTGTCATTTCATACTAATTTTCTAAATCAGATTTCTTGGAGAAGGCTGTTAAAGAAAATCTGGCGATGACACTAGGTTTCATTCATGTTTTACAAATTGATGGGGTATAATCTTGTTCTTGCTTTTGTCATGAGTACTTTCACACACACTGTGAATATCGCAGCAAAAAAAGCAACACTTTTTTTCAAACAAGGTTGATTTTTCTGAGCTTTTGCACAGCGAATAAAGGCATCAACCAATCATGTTGTGCATAACGGTTTGAGTTGCGCTAATTATGGATGTTAATAATTAACCATGTAACCATTTAGGTTAGGACATTAAGCATTTTAACCGATTAACACTATTGGTTAAAGAGTTAAAAAAAAATATTAATTAAAAATCTGAGAAAAGCTCAGAGGAGCAGCTCGTCACTTTAAGGAGAAAAGCTGGTCCACCTTAAGAGAGAGCTGGCGCAGATACAGGAAGTTGGCTCTGGACTTCCAGCTGAGGAGTTGTAGCTTGTAGCCTCGTAGCATTTATTGACCGACAAATAAACTGAACACACACTGTCTGCTACAGGTACGTTCACAGCTATAACAACACCAACAAACATACACTCACCACCACCACACACACACACACACACACACACACTCAGAAACTCCAACCAGCAATGCTAGCAGCTGCTCACAAAGCATAAACACACATATTGTTTGTCAGATAATCACTATCAATATGGGCAGACACACAGATGACAACCTGCTAAACTAAACTAAATATGCAGTGGAGACTTTTACTGGGAAAGTGGCTGCATGTCTGCGACACTATATGCAGCATCGTGGCTGCTACAGTAACTCTCCTGATGGTGAACTAGGGAAGTGAACGCAGCACCGTGGCTGCTACAGTAACTCTCCTGAGGGTGACCTGGAGACAGTGAAGGCAGCACCGTGGCTGCTACAGTAACTCTCCTGACGGTGACCTGGAGACAGTGAAGGCAGCACCGTGGCTGCTACAGTAACTCTCCTGACGGTGACCTGGAGACAGTGAAGGCAGCACCGTGGCTGCTACAGTAACTCTCCTGACGGTGACCTGGAGACAGTGAACGCAGCATCGTGGCTGCTACAGTAACTCTCCTGATGGTGAACTAGGGAAGTGAACGCAGCACCGTGGCTGCTACAGTAACTCTCCTGACGGTGACCTGGAGACAGTGAAGGCAGCACCGTGGCTGCTACAGTAACTCTCCTGAAGGTGACCTGGAGACAGTGAAGGCAGCACCGTGACTGCTACAGTAACTCTCCTGACGGTGACCTGGAGACAGTGAAGGCAGCACCGTGGCTGCTACAGTAACTCTCCTGACGGTGACCTGGAGACAGTGAAGGCAGCACCGTGGCTGCTATAGTAACTCTCCTGACGGTGACCTGGAGACAGTGAACGCAGCACCGTGGCTGCTACAGTAACTCTCCTGACGGTGAACTCTGGACAGTGAACGCAGCACCGTGGCTGCTACAGTAACTCTCCTGACGGTGAACTCTGGACAGTGAACGCAGCACCGTGGCTGCTACAGTAACTCTCCTGACGGTGAACTCTGGACAGTGAACGCAGCACCGTGGCTGCTACAGTAACTCTCCTGACGGTGAACTCTGGACAGTGAACGCAGCACCGTGGCTGCTACAGTAACTCTCCTGATGGTGAACTGTGGACTCAGCTGTCTGTTGTGCTGATATACTGCAGCTGCATGTGAGGCACAAATCTTGTCGGTTAACAGTTAATAATCACTTAACGAGGGTCTGTTATCAGTTAAGAATTTTTTTTTTTTTTTTTCAAAATTTGCATCCCTAGCATTTATATTTATGAAAGAAAAACAGAGTTTCCAGTTTTAGTCCAAATCAGGAAGGCAAACTTTATCACTCCTTTCAACCTGGACAAAGGCAACACAGACCAGATCCACTCCTTCCGTTCTTACCTTTTTTTTTTGTGTCTTTTATTCGTCACACCCCCGGTGATGAGAGGCCTTAAATCTCTTTTATACGTATTATTACCTTGGAGGAGTGCACGCTATTTAAAGGCAGGGTTGATTAAGACTTTGATTAAGACTAAGAAACATTTCTTGTTATATCAGATGAAATTCTCATTACATCCCGACAGCAATCAAGAAATCGACTGCTTTGACAAAAAAAGGAGAAAGAAATCTGGTATCTGTGGCTGTTGCAGGACTGTAATTAACCCACCTGCCTACCTGCGTGCACGCTATCCGCCCACTAATTGCTCGTCTCCGGAGTCTTCCACGAGCTGCTTGACAGCTGTGAGTACTAACAATAGCCATGTTTACCATCCACATTCATTATGATATGTTTATTTTCTCTCTGATAATTGTAAGGGAGTGGTTTTGGAAGGAGACCTGAGGCAACAGACTCTGTGTTGTCAATTTTGCAACTTTCTCTCTAGATTTAGGGACTTTGCAGCTAGTTAGCAGCTAATGCTGCTCAATACTTTCACTAGGAAAGAGTAGAGCAACACTGGGCTCAGTTATTTAGATTGGATCATTTAAAAAAAAAAAAAAAACTAGCGTACTCTTGCTAATTTCTGCGTAATATTTTCTGTTCAGTGTGAAAGTGCACATGATAAAACAGCAGCAACAGTTTGAAAAATAAATTGCCGTGCTGCCTAATTGCACAAAAAAAACAATGCTGGTTTGTAAAGGCTGTAATAGGCAACTTATATGCAGAAGGCAGACTTACAGGGTTAAAAGAATCCAGGACTGTGACACACTGAAGGTCTACAGTCTTGCAGTGCTTTTTTTCATCCTATAACAACAAGAGGAAGAGTGCAGGTCCACTTGAGAGAGAGAGAGAGAGAGAGAGAGAGAGAGAGAGAGAGAGAGAGAGAGAGAGAGAGAGAGAGAGACAGAGAGCTACAGTTCTTTTCTAATCCATATGCATTTCACCTTTATCTAAGGCTAAGCAAACACTGCTCCCAGCCTCCATCCATCCATGGCAGCCCCCGTTATAACCCGCTGGATCAGAGGGCAAACAATTTGTTTGAGAACCTACAAAACTCCTCATCCTGAGAATGAGTCACCCACCACGGAGGTTAAGACTCTTCTCATTTCTCTTGCTCAGCCACCAGGAAACTTGCTTTTGCAAATGGACTCACCAGACAGCCTCCTCTAAACTCTACAGTGTAGAGGCTACATTTAAAAACCACACAACCGGATTCACTGCACTGATTCTATTTGTGATTATCTTTAAAAAATCAGTACACGATGTTTGGTTATAGTCTTTAAAACCAGGTTCTTGGAGGGATCAAGGGTATGACACATTCTGAATAGATGAAAGTAAACAGACTTGATAGCCACCTGTGGTCAGAAACCATGATGACAGCTGATGCACAGTAGTGCGATATAACATTATACATCTCTGTGCATCAATATGTCTCATACTAGAGTGTGCTTTGACACACTCTAGTATAAGAGTGTGGTTGTGGTTATGAGTGTGAAAATGTGGTTGTTGAGATGTGAACTGTAAAGTGCCGGAAAAATATAAAAAATCACATGTTTTGCTGTTTTTTTCAACCGCTGCTTCCTGATAATTGATGGGGCGTCATGCATACTGTGTCTTACTGTGCTTGGATGAGTCCTCTCTAAACCAACCTCCGGTGCTGAGAAATGAAGCTAACATGAGAGCGCCATGAACTGCAGCTATGTGAATGTCCACTTGAGGCTCCACAAGTGAGTCAATCCCCATAGACCCCCATGTTAAAATGCCAAACTTTACTGCAGAAATAAACATGTTTACAGCCTGGTATAATAAAGGGTTTTAACAAATAAAAAATGCGTAATACATTTGCAATTAATCATGACTAATATTTGAGTCAATTGATAACTCTAATTTATGTATAACTCCCTCGTTTACATTATATTAAGGCTTAAAGTTCAGCATAATAAAGGAAATGCTGCCTGACCTTGGGTGTCGTACCAGGTCGCTAGCTGCTAGCTGTCTGGTCTGCTGAGTCCCCCGGGCCACCTCAGCTCCACCTATGATCCACCTCTTCAGCCATATTAGATTAGTCAGGAGTTAAGCTGTGTCATCACTGCCAATAGGGCGAGGGCCAGAGCCACCCACTTTGAGCTCCACAACCACTCTTCAGTAACCTATGGGTCCATATTTTAAACAGTCAATGGTTTTGGTAGGTTTTCCACTGGTCTGCTTCTGTGTAAGAGTCAAGGAGTGGATTTCACACTGCGCTACAGTCAGACACACCTGGAAAGAAACCAACCTCATAAAACTTATACCTTACGAGTTTTAACACTAATTAACTTTACACCAACAATCTTTAACCCATATCCCTGTTTATCTAGACACATTGATAAACACGAGCTATATTTATAGACAGATGATTCTCCAGCAGACCTCCATGATGGTTTCAGATGCGGTTGCCGTTATTGCATATAACTTCCTTGATGAAAACTATAAATACATCAAGTCTTGAGACCCTACCCCTAACCCTTAATATAAACACATAAATCTAAACCGAATCTGAGAATACTGGTCCTTTTAATTCTTATGCTCTTATATAAGTCAGTGCTGGTTTTAGCTCAGCCTGGACTTGCAGTGCTCCTTTGCCCCTGGCTGAGTGCTCAAACAGGAACCGGCTTGGTGAGTCTGTTTCACACTGAGCCCCTCTTTTTCTTTTTTCTTCCTCTTTATCAGCACCTTCTATTTATAGCACCTTTGCTGCAGCGGCACAGCTTAGTACAGTATGTTCCATAAAACATAGGCCTCTCCTGACCACATCCCCACCAGGCATGCCTCTGCAGTCGTCTCCCACTGCTGGATGCTGGAGCGTATGGAGAGTGTTGAAATTATCTAGACAGTAGGAGTCGCACACAATAACACATACACACACACACACACACACACACACTGGACTCACACAGCCTTGGGCGTACACACACACACACACACACACACACAGATACAGCGACACACAGACAGTGATAAACAGGGACACATTCAGAGACAGCACACAAGGACACAAACACATTTAGGAAGACAAACAGACAAGGACACACATACAGAGTCAAACATAGCCAGTGATTTACTCATAGACACACAGAGTGGAACTAAAGGGACTCACAAAATGACCATTTACAAACGACTGAATGTATTTCATTCAAGGGACAGTTGTCACTGGCCCAGCCTCCCAAAGGGGAATGTTTGATGATTTTCTGGGGCTTTTATGGTAGTAAATTGAATATTTTTTGAGTGTCAGACAAAAAAAATCAGCCCAGTCACTTTGAAAAACTGCTGGTATTGTACGTTTCTGCAAACATTTGAAAGTGGACGTTTTCGCATTCAGTCAGAGCAAGTGACGGAATGTATCGAACGACTTACTGAAAGTGATGTGGTATATTAATGAGAAAGAGGTAGTGGGCGGGTCAAACAAACACAGGATTTTCACCCAAGAGACTACTGCTCACGTCCTGTGTGAAACCAAAAGTAAAAGTTGACTTAATGCTTGTTATGTTAGTTTGCTGGGGGAGGTTGTTTATTTATACTAGTTACAGTTGTTACGTTACACTGTTGCATTGTCGTGTTACGTTGTTGCATTATGTTGTTGCATTGTTACATTATTGTGTTCCATTGTTACATTATTGTGTTCCATTGTTATGTTGCATTCCATTGTTTCATTCTACTGTTACGTTATTTTATATTACATTGTGACGTTGTATTGTTGCGTTATTTTATGTTACATTGTTACGTTGTGTTGTTATGTTACGTTATGTTACTATTTTAACACAAACCATGAAGTTTTAGCCTTAACCAAGTAGTTTTGTTGCTTAAACTTAACCAATCATCTCACAATGTTAACCAGGTGGCGTTATGCGTTCATGTAAGCGTGACACAAGGCTGATATGAAACATATTCGTAAAATGTATTTTTAGTTCACAAACGTCAACCCCCTTCGTATCCATGGTTTGCTGAAACAAACAATGCCAACATATTTTCTGGTGACTGACTCGAAAAAAACTGCTCTTATTGACATTTTTCACTATTTACACATTTTGTAGATGAAACAATTTAGAGACGTTAATCAAGAAGATAATTTGCAGATTTTCAGAAAATGAAAATAACTTAGTTGCAGCCCAAACGTTACGCACACTTACTGCTTGCTGTCTGTCCCAGGAAGAGACAGAGGCGCTGGGATTCAAATCACCACCCTCAAAATTAATTACAGGATGACTGACTGCCGACACTGTGTGCTCATAAATTGTGTCTGAGATATTACAAATTAGCTTCATTGTGCACAGCCATTAAACAAAAACTGTGTCTGCACCGCAGTGAAATCACCGTGGGTGCTGTCAAAGTCAGGAGCTCACCTCCCTGCTTGTGATTCGCCTCTAGATGACATCAAAAGTGGTTTTTCATTTCTGTTCTTCAGCTGGAAGACAAACTTGATCAACTTCACCCAATAACACTGAGCTGTACAATGTTATAGGAACAGACAAATGTCAATTCTATCAGCTAGAACCATTGAGACAAGGAGAAGGTCACAGGACCATTACCAACATCGTTCTTGATTGATACGACCTCAGCAGCCTCGCTCCGATGAGGCGGTGTGTAGAGAGACCAAAGGTCACGGCTGAGTTTGCATGTTCTCTGAGAACACTGCAGCACACTGGGACTGTTGATAAAGTAAAACAAGCTATTCTAAAGCACTTTGTCACACAAGAACCGCACATTATTTGAATTTTAAATCCAGTCATTTAATCGCAACATTCAACACTGCAAAATAACTTTAAGGGATTACAGTATTTTTCAACCTGGACCCTATTGTCCCATGTTTTTGTGTCTAAGTAACTAATGGGGACAACAATTTATGAAATTGGTCAAGTATTGATCAAGAACACTGCAGAAGGCAGCCGCTTAATGGGCTCTAATGTAATCATATCAGTAATTTCTCAACGTAAGTGTACGTCTGATAAAAGTGCTTGTTTTTGCCACTAACAGGCTCATATTGTTAATACAAGTGTCTGACAACATTATGGAGGAGACCCTACAGAGAAATAAAGCCTTTTTCTTACATTTACCGTTAAACTCTGACAACACTGTTACTCCTCTCTCCAACTCTCACTCAAGTTTACCGTCTTAATGACACAACAAGAAACAGACCTGATCAAGTGAAAGGTAAGAAGAGTGTTTTATTTCTCTGTAGGGTCCTTTCCAGTATTTCCGGTAAGTATTTTGAGTTTGGTCAAGCATCAACCTCTGGTACTGCTACATAGCTTAGCTAGCCTAACCTAGCTTGTTGGGAAGGACACAGAATAGTGCTCCAAACTTGAGGAAAAACTGGCATGTCCATTTTCAAAGGGGTCCCCTGACCTCTGACCCCCAGATATGTGAATGTAAATGGGTTCTCTGGGTACCCACCTGTCTCCCCTTTACAGACATGCCCACTTTATGACAATCAGTCAGTTTGGATCAAGTCATAGTCAAGTCAGCACACCGACACACTGACAGCTGTTGTTGCCTGTTGGGCTGCAGTTTACCATGTTGTGATTTGAGCATATTTTTTATGCTTAATGCAGAACCTGTGAGGGTTTCTGGACAGTATTTTTCATTGTTTTGTGTTGTTAATTGATTTCCAATAATAAATACATACATATATATATGTATATATACATATATATATGTATGTATATACGCCGATATCGAAGCGTAGTCGGGGGGAAGAGGGTTTGCAGATTGGTGTGCTGATTATCTCATCGCTGCTTTTTGCAGATGATGTGGTTCTGCTGGCATCATCAGTCTGTGACCTCCAGCGCTCACTGGATCGGTTCACAGCCGAGTGTGAAGCAGTTGGGATGAGGATCAGCACCTCAAAATCGGAGGCCATGGTTCTCAGCAGGAAACCGATGGATTGTCTACTCCAGGTAGGGAATGAGTCTTTGCAAGTGAAGGAGTTCAAGTACCTCGGGGTCTTGTTCACGAGTGAGGGAACAATGGAATGTGAGATTGGCCGGAGAATCGGAGCAGCGGGGGAGGTATTGCAGTCGCTGTACCGCACCGTTGTGACGAAGAGAGAGTTGAGTCTGAAGGCAAAGCTCTCTATCTACCGGTCAATCTTCGTGCCTACTCTCACCTATGGTCATGAGGGCTGGGTCATGACCGAAAGAACTAGATCGCGAGTACAAGCGGCCGAAATGGGTTTTCTCAGGAGGGTGGCTGGCATCTCCCTTAGAGATAAGGTGAGAAGCTCAGTCATCCGTGAGGGACTCGGAGTAGAGCTGCTGCTCCTTTGCGTTGAAAGGAGCCAGTTGAGGTGGTTTGGGCATCTGGTAAGGATGCCTCCTGGGCGCCTCCCTAAGGAGGTGTTCCAGGCACGACCAGCTGGGAGGAGACCCCGGGGACGACCCAGGACTAGATGGAGAGATTATATCTCCATACAGGCCTGGGAGCGCCTCGGGATCCCCCAGTCAGAGCTGGTTAATGTGGCCCGGGAAAGGGAAGTTTGGGGTTCCCTGCTGGAGCTATTGCCCCCGCGACCCGACCCCAGATAACCGGTTGAAGATGAAGATGAAGATATATACATTTGCATAAAGCAGTATATTTGTCCACCGCCATGTTGATGAAAGTATTAAATACTTGGTGAATCTCACTTTAAGGTGAATTTTGGACAGATAAAAAATGTGCAATTCATTTGCAATTAATCATGATCAGATATGTGAATCGACTGACAGCCCTAATTAACAGTTAAGTCACTTGTTTATATTATATTAAGGCATAATTACTCAATGCTCTTCTCCTGACTGGCTTTGGTAAGAGTTTGATTGACAGATGGTTCATCCAATCACCTGCCAAGTACTTTTTGAAAGTCCCTGCTCTTTTCCAAACAGTTTCCAGTGACAGCTTCTCAGATGGTTCGTTCTAACAAACCATCTGGTTGGTGAGGTTAGCTCAATACTGGATCAATGTCAAAAACTGTTGTCCCTGTTAGTCACTTAGACACAGAAACGTCAGAAAATAGGGTCCAGTTTGAAAAATACCAAAGTTACCCTTTAAGGTTTCCAAACAGAGAAAAGTGAATCTGTGTCTTGCAGGTCTATCTGACAAACAGCCAAACACTGAACTAAGTTTATAGCACTTTCACACACAAACACACACACAGGTGTGTCAAACCACACAGACACGAGTTCAGCTAAACTAACTTTGACAGACTTGGCTGAGGTTTCACACACAAGGACCTTTGCCAAATGGCACGCGGGTAATTTAGCAATAGAGACGACATCTCAGCTGGCAGAGTAGAGCGAGTTCAAACAACAAACAAACAAAAAAGAAAAGAACATTAAGGCACAAAGAAGCAATAATGGCAGCGAGAAGAAGCAGAAATCATTATTAAAATGAGAAGACAGTCATCTGGGACTAATATGAGTCCCACGTCTGGCCTCAGTATCACTCTGATATTATTAATGATATCACTCATGCTGTCACACTTAATGTGCAACCAACCTTCAAATTCAACACAGAAAGAAGGTGGGAATTTTATCTATATTACATATAAGGGATAATGTACAGCAAGCTGGTTATTGTTGTAAAATAAACCCCAACAGGGCGATTTAGCAATAATCTGGCACAAAAATGGTGCTCCAAAGTCTGAGGTCAGAACTGTGTCCATAGCAACGGTCTATTATACATAGCAACGGTCTGCTATAAAAACATAACAGACCGTAAAACGCAATGATTCACCAATCAGAACTGACTACTTAACAAAGACATCTAATAAGATCAATTTCCCACTGGACAAAAAAAAAAAAAAAAAAACCAAATCCCCACTAACATCTGGCTTTTGTCCTGCAGCAGTGGCAGGGATTTATTGGCTCCAACTGCGATTGGCAGTGATGGAAACATGACACCCAGGTGGACAAGCAAATTTACGCACCCTTTCCAGAACAATGCTACATGACGCGCTTTGAAGTGAATATAAAATAAAAAAATCAACAGGGATTTGGACAATTATTACAATTTATTAACATACAAAACATGCAATTAATTTGCTCTTCTCAAAGCCACCAGACTCCATTGACGAAAACAGCAATTTACCTCGATCCTTGTAAAACACGCTTCATTCAAAGTCAACAGCACACAAAATAAAACTCATCAAAACCATCGTGGGGAGTCTTTCCTGTGGTTTGGTTGAAATAAACCCCTAATTCACAGAGTGAGATGTGAAAAGATACAGCCGTCATACGTGCTCCTCAAAGCCACCAGACTCCATTGATAAACAACAGTATTGTACCTCACTGATCATTGTAAAACATTCAAACTCTACATAATCTCAATAAAACTCATCAAAACTGTATAGTGGAAAACTGTCTTTCCACTGTTCTCACAATCACCAACTCAAAACAAATGTTAATTCACTGACTTAAATGTGACAAGAAAGCCACCAGACTCCATTTACAAAAACAGCACTTTCACCTTGATGTGTTTTACAGTGATCAGCATCGTAAAACACACATACATTCAAATTTCATAGAAATAATATAAAACTCATCAAAACCCTTGTGGTTAGCCTTTCCACTGTTCCGACAATCACCAACTCTGGTTTAGTTGAAATAAAACCTTATTTCACTGAGTTGTGAAAAGAAACAGCCGTTACATGTTCTCCTCAAAGCTACCACACTCCATTGATAAAAAACAGTAATTTTGCCTCACCGATCTTCATAAAACACACTTCAATTAAACTCGACAGAAACATAATAAAATTCATCAAAACCGTCTTTCTTAGTCTTTCCACTGTTCCAACAATGACCAACTCTGGTTTGGTCAAAATAAACCCTTAATTCACAGAGTTATAATTGAAAATAAACAGCTATAATACGCTTTCCTGAAAGCTAACACACTCCACTGACAGAAACAGAAATGTTCCCTCGATGATTGTTTTAAAACATTTTTCATTCAAAACTCATCAAAACCACATTTGTTAGTCTTTCCACTGCTCCAACAATCACCATCTCTGGTTTGGTCCAAATAAACTCTTAATTCACAGAGTCAGATGTGAAAAGAAACAGACAGCGTTTCTCAAAGATACCGGACTGCATTGACAGATAAAGCAATTTTACCTCAGTGTGTTTTATGACGATCAGCATCGTAAGACATGTGTGACGGACATAAAGAAAGACGTAACCACCTAACACTTTCACAGTAATTTTGGTGGAAAAGGGTGTATAAATCTCTAGACCTCTGCACACAGTGGCGGAGAGAAAATGTCCCAATATGGCTCTAACTAGTCGGAGCACGTTGAAACCAGCCTGATACCCTACGGAACCGCGTCTTTAATGAGAAGGTGCAGAACATGGTTAACTGATCTGGAACGCATCCAAATACAGGACAAAAAGGTGGGCTGATGCATTCCTGTGCCCATCCCCTCTGTACCAGCTGCACTGAGCAGGAGGAAACATAATGTGCTACACTTGTTTGTGCATGCGCTCACCTGTATGCACGGAGACGTGGTTTTGTGTGAGGATTTATATCTGAAACAAAGTTTAATCAAACGTGTTGCCTTGAACCCCTCCCCGACACTCTTCCACATGTAGAGTAAAAGTCAAACCAGACTGCACTAAGTGTGACAGTGGAACTAACAGCTCCGACCACGTGGAGATCTAAAAGAGTGTCCACTGTATGCAGTGAGCCAACGCTCCTAACCCCAGGCGTTTTAATACTCTTGGCTCTTCTCCGCCTTTATTGGAGTAGCTCAAGTTCACTTCATTTGTGTGGCAAAGGAGTAGGAGGACTGGAATATTTGTGGTCTGACAACAAAAGAGCTGGAATGCCTCTCTCTAAACTGGTAAATGCTGCCCACCACACTCTGGACATTTCTGCCCTCTTGTCCTTCCAGGCCTTCTCACATACTTCTGTTCTTTTGTGTTTCTTTTCTATCTATCAGTGTCCCTCTAAGAATAGCTCTTGATTATGGAAATGTTCATCATATCTGGAGGTTTTTAACCTTGTTTACAGCAATTTGGACATAATAAACATATTGAAATACATTTTTTTAATGCCAGAATCGATATATTTGCTTCAGTTGAGTCTATGTGGAGGTAGAAGGAAGTTACCGCTTTTATTGCAAAATATGTACCGTATCACCCAAACAAACTACATTGCTGGAAAAGCAGAGCAAGACATCACGACTACAGCTGCAAGATAACTCTGTCATGTACAGGAAACGCTATCGTATCGCAGCAACGTCACCCTCATCTCCGTGGTCAAATGAGCCGACGCTACAACTGTAGAGCACCATATACTGATATTTATGTAAAATACATTCAAACGGCCCCGATGGAGCTGAACATGGATGGATAAAGAGAACGAAGCTGAAAGACGAGCTAGAGACCACCTTGGAGAAGTTAGAGAAAGTATACATGTGACAATGTACGGTTTTCAAAATAAGGTCGTAACAAAAAGAACTGTAAATACATCTATGGAAATAAGATTGATTGGATTATATTCACCAGAGGTATAAAATTTTACATGTCCCTTATAATTAAAAATACCACTAATTTGTGAGCTACAGACAGACTTGGAGAAGTTAGAGGAAGTATACACATGTGACTGCGTCTGGTTTTCAGAATAAGGTAAACTGTATATAAATACATATAGAGAAATATGACTGATTGGATTATATTTACCAGAAGAATAAAACATTATATGTGCCTTATAAATTAAAAATGAAGTACCTCTAATTTGAGAGAGAAATGTCTTTATTCTGTGATTTTTGGGCTGCTGGAAACAAATTAAGAAACAATTCCTGACAATGATCCTGATATATTTGACTGCAAGACATCTCTGACTATATACATGTCTATGATTCAGCGTTTTCTCATGATGTAGTGTTAAAAAGTTAACAAAAACTGCAATAAATCATAATTTAATATTGCAATACTTCACAAATCACAATACCAATCGAATCAACACCCAAGTATTTTGATCGTTTGAAAAGGGAGATATGAGAATCGTCCCAGCCTTTATAAGCACGCCGACTACAGATGTGCTGCCTTTTGTTTTGAGTCTCAGAGAGGTGCCAGTGGCCACAAAGAGAGCCTTTCTTGGGCAGAGAGCCTTTCTTGGGCAGAGAGCCTTTCTTGGGCAACTCTTTGCACCAACACCTCTGAGTTATCGCTCTCCAGAGTGCACACTATCAGATCCTACTAAACATAGATACATGCATGCCACTATACAGTTATAAAACAGCCAGTATAGGACGACATGAGCCAGCATGTTCTTATGTGCACTCCCTGAGAGCAACACAATGTCCCACTTTCTCTCCAACCAAGATATACTGTACTGTACTTATCCACACTGATGTGTTACTCATTAAACTTGTAAAGCCAGCAGACGCTCAGCTTTTCTGTCCTCAGCTAGAGGTAAAAGACCCTGTGAGGTCTTAGTCTGCACCATACATGGTGTCTTTATCTATAATCCCATACAGCTGAGCCGTGACAGGGCGAGAATGAGAGCAAACACAGACAGGGCAGCATTAACACAAGAAAAGGCGTTTGCTGGGGTCGAGTACTTTGAACCTGTTTTCTCCTTCCACGTGCGTGGCGGCACAGTGGCGGCCCGGGCTGTACATTACATATATAATGTGGTTGTTTGAGGAGGCTCTTATGTTCATATCACTCTCGGCTGCACCTGTTCAGCGCCTCAACTGACATCGCCATAGGGATAGATTAAACGGGGGGGAGCACAGGGAGGGAAAAAAAAAAAACGGACGACATGTAATGAAGAATGTGGCCCTTAAAAGTATGAGGACGTCTACACGTTGAGCGTAAACACAGCTGTGATAAACACGCTGTGCCACATCCTCTGTTGTTATTAACAGCAGCATGACCGGATTTATGCATTTAGCATTAAATCGTGCCGGGAGAAAGAGGGATTCATCAGGCTCGTCCACATGACCGGCCACATTTAAAGACTCACCATAGAAGTCATTGTATCTGGGGCTGATCAACGGTTTGGGTTTTCCCACAACTATAGTTCAATGCCTTGTTTGTTTTCCACTGATGTGTAAAATATATTATTGATTCTTTTCATCTGCAAATGAATGTTTAATAATCCAGAGTATGAGGAAGCGTCAGAAATAATGTTTCAAAATAATTTGGTGATGGTTGGATGAAAGCAACGAACCCACATCAGTCCTCTAGCGTACGGTAATCACAGTGACAACAAAGGGAGGCCAGGAGTTTGTTTAATACAACAAAGCAGCACCACGAGTTTCTTCTCTCCTTGATCGGGAGTTTACACCTGATGACATCAAAACGGATCTATGCTTTATTTATTTATTTTTTCTTTTGCATTTTGACACATGCATTTCCTGTCAGAGTGTCATTAACCTGTGCCCTGGTTTATTCGTTAAAAATATTTTCTTAACAATAATAATAATAATAATAGTAACACATGCACACATACTGTATATCAGCACTCAGAAGTGCTGTTTAGTCTATAAAATGGCAAGAAAGGCAGTGAAAAATGCACATCACCGAGTTTTGAAATCTCAAAGTGATTCAAAAAGTCTAAAACCTGAAGACATGCAATTCATTAATGTAAAATCACATTCAAGAAGCTGGAACCAGCAAATATTAATTCCAACCAAACGTTACAGCTGCACCTTATTTTGTCACTTTACTGCTGGATCTGTAGAGCCCACGAGGAAACGATCCAATCTCTTGTTTTGTGCAACCAACTGTACACAAGATATTCAATTAATAAAAAATAAATTAAAAAAAAAAAACTAATTCTCACATTTGAGATGCAGGAAAATGAAAAAATGCTTTATTGAAATACGACTTTAAAAATTAATCAGTTACTGAAGCAGTTGCATAATATGGAGGACAGAACCTGCCAAAATTAAAAAAAAAAAAAAAAAATCAATCGATAAATAAATAAATAAATAAATGACTTGATAAATAAACATAAAAGTCATTAAATGTAGCAAATCTAATATTAAAAATAAACATAGCCATTAATTAATTGATAGAATATGACATAACTTGATATTTCTGTTTTAATTATTTTTTGATTTATCTTTGCATTAATTCCTATATTTATTAATAATTTTTAAATGCATATATTTATTTTTGTATTTATCTTTTACTGATTTACTTAGTTTTGAATTTATTTATTTATTTTTGCGTTCATTTTTATTTTCTATCTGTTTAATTATTAATGAATTAAATAATTTATGCATTTATTTATGTATGCACAATTTTATCTTTGCATTTCACCCCTTATTTTTTAATTTCTCGATTTATTTTTGACTTTGGCAGGTTACGTCCTCCACAGCTGCAGGTTTATTTCAGTCAGTCAACTATTGAAGAAATCGAATAATCATCACAGATTTACACGATGTTCGAGGTTAATTAATTATCAAAATTGTTGCTGATTAACACTCAAATGATTCATTAATCTACTTATCATCGTAGCAGTATCACTTTATATCACACTGATGGACACGTTTACTGCTGTCAGAGCACAACAGCCGCAAGTGTACAAATGCACTGTGATCCAGGCTGACATGTATTATCACAGATGATCATACACATGAGTCATATGTGGGACAAATGTAAATGGACTAGCTTGACAGTGTTCACGGCAGGCGCTGCTCGGGACAGTTTACCATGATGTGATTACCTCAGAGGTCCTGCACACAGCGGATTAATTCACACACCTCTCAACTACAGCATGTTCATTACCGTCTAGGCTATATCAGATGTCCCATCATGCCCTGCTATTAGAAATTGGTCCGTTATACAATCCCCTTAGACCTCGGGAACATGTAACTGCCTCTAAAGGTTCTGCAGCAGACGGGTAACTTCTAACGCCAGGAGCAGGCAGCAGTTTCATTTACAATAATGATACGTAAACATCCTGCTATCTTGACTCGCGCTCTACAGATAAAGATAAAATGTTTTGTCTCCATACAGAGCTGCAAATATGTTCCTGTCAGACTGCAGCGTCAGGAAATGGGAGCTCCCAGAGAAACTTGTGAACTTAGAACAATGTGTCCAGTCTGGTTTTCTCAAAGAAGTCATTCATTGTTAGTCTGAAAACAGATCGCGCTTGATACAATCATATCGGTTTCACGCCGTGATATCCAGTTGGACGTCTGACAGGAGCTGCAGCAGCGGCCAGCTATTCAGAGAGGCTGCAGCGGAGCATGGACGCATTACATTCACGTTGAATATCCCTAAGCTGTGATCACAGGTTACCAAGCACGAGCCAAAAAAGTCCAGACACTCAGACCGAACATTTCAGCCGTCATCACAACACACACTGTAATCATTATCAGCCTGAAATCCACAAGAAGCTCACAGCATGAGAGAAAGAAGAAGTCAGCTCTGCAGCCTGTCCTTTGAGCTGCTGCAGATTTAAAATGCGTGTCAGGGTTGAAAGGGAACATGACTTCTTATTTTTGTTGTGTGCACGGAGACTCATGAATTGCTGATGGCTTGTTTGAAGGTTGAAACACATCAATCTTTTGAGCTGACTCGAAGGTTCCCGTGTGTTTTGGGGCCAGACTGATACATCGACGTGGCGGATATTATCAGCCCCGTGTACTTTATAACAGATATATCAGTGTTGATGCATCGTGCTGTCAAACAAATAAGAAGTTTCAGTACAGACATGCTAATGATATGTTTGAGGTAGTTTAGCGATAGTGCTGATTTTACATAGTCTGACCACCTGAGAGCACTAACAAGTTCAGCTATAAAATGGTCACATTAACAAAAAATATACAAACAAAATAACTGAAATTGGTTCAGACCTGTTCTTGACCACAGGTTGGCTCTGGAGTAGGGCAAAAACCATATTCACCATTATTCTGGTCAGTACTGAGTTTGCGATTATTTAACATTGACTATGGAAATATCATGCATTTATTGAAAGTGGATTTTCTTGAACTTTAATTATAATTCTTTGTTTACATAAAGATCATCTTTCCGTCATCTTGGATCAAGCTGAACTAAACATTTTATACAGTTTGATGCATCAATCTGGTGCGATTTGAGGGCAATATTAAAGGGATAGTTCAGGTGTTTTGAAGTGGGGTTGTATGAGGTACATATCCATAACCAGTGTATTTTCTAAATATAGCACTTAAACTGATATTGATTTTTTTTAGGTGTTTAAAATCTGTTTTTTCGCCAGCCTCGTCCACAGCAGGACATTACTTTGTGTCTGTTTCTCCGAACTGGGGGCGTGCTCACCGTCATCTACTGTAGGTAATACACTATAGATAAGTACCTCATGCAATCACACTTCAAACATCCCAACTTTCCCTTTAAGGATCTGGATTCATGAAGAACTTTGTCCTCTTGTAAACAGTGTAATCGTAAATACACTGGATGCATATATATGAATGGTGATGACACGGCAAAAAAGTCACATCCACAACGACCGCAGATCCCGACGCGGCGACAGTTCACGCCGGTTGAGATTTGGGCTGGAAACAGGGAGAGAGGGAGCAACGAGCAGCAAATGGTTAATGGACCACTCAAAGTGCTTTACACTACATGTCAGCATTCAGCCATCCATACACACAGGCTACCATGCAAGCAACCAACTTCCACAGCGTCCACGGTGCTACAAAGCTCATGGCGTCCATGACGGAGGACATGCGCCCGACGAGGGCCAGGAACAGAGAGCGAGAGAGCATCCACACTGAGCAACTGTCCCTGAAACGCTGAAGCGAATCCCCTGTACAAACCCCTCCCACTGAGAAGAGTAAAAGTATTTTCAGTTCATTATAAATGATAAAATTCATATTTGAAAATAAAATATGATCGATCTCCCTGCTCTGCTCTGGAGCAACGTTTACATGAGCAGGTTTCTTGTATCTTGTACGCTACTTGCAAATGCACAAGGACGCATTTTATCAACATCAAATTAGTTGATCAACATGTTGAGGATGTGCAGCACTCAGTACAAATCAAGTTAACAAACATGATTTTAAAAATTCAATTAACAGACAGGCTAAACAGGCCTCATACAGACTTTAGGTTTACCTTTGCACTCTGCAGCATCAATCAAGTCAAACACAGCTCCAAACAATCATACCAGCAATGTTACCACCAACACTTCCTACTGATGACGACTGTGGTTTGCACTTTCCGCTTCAGCCTTTCCATCTGACCCCAAACAGTCTGTCTTTAATACAGACCAGCACTACAAGAATGAGTGAAATTACAGAGTATCACCAGAGAGCTACAAAAGAGGAACATTTTCAGTTTAGCTGAGAGGAGGCAAAAACCACTTCCTTTCAGTGAATGAAAGAGCTGTCCAAGAAACCGCACAGTTTCACAAAATACCACCCACTCTACCTCTACGACGCCGCAGCCTAACACTACAGCTGCACCTTGTTTGTGCTGCACAGCAACACAACCTCACGGCGGGAAGCAGAGTTTTCACGACACAAAGCCCGATACGTTACAGCATCACGCCTCCATCGCCGCACTGTGACCTACAACGCAGGTTAAGCCGCACACAGACCCACAAATTCAACCTGGTATTAGCCAGAGTCATTATTCAGTTATTGTCTCAGTTCCTGGAAATGTCATTTAGCAGCATGCTAGGTAATTGTCTTCCTAAATTAATCCCTGGCTTCCTTGCGGAGTACAAACGATATTCTGTCTAGACATCCAAGAGCCTGAAGGCAGGTTATTAAGTTAGTTTATTGATTACAAAGAAAAAATGCTTATTCAAATGTCACTAGTAGAAAAGGAGACAGCAGTAATACAGTAACAGCTCACATCCGTCTGACTGTAATGGTTTCATTTTAAATGTCATTGTGTGTCTGTTCTGCACAGCATTAACAGTCATAAAACCTGCTTCTTCCGGTTAGAGCCGGGCAGAGCTTGAATAGCCATCTGAGAAATTCAGTTCAGTCAGATTGAAATTGAGGTTTGGTACGGGAGCTGTCCAAAAGCGTGCGCTGGGATTACCCAACCAGGTGGTGAGTCAAACCGTGGGAGAATAAAAGTAATTCAACCGCTGGCTCCGAGCCCACTCACAGTTTGCCCATCCTGCTTTACGGATCCTCAGTACTCCCCGGTTAGAGATAAATGTCAGCAGGGCTCAGAGATTATCGGTGCATGAATTCAAATGTATTTAGACTGTGTCTGTTTGTCTGTGTGCATGTGGATGTTTATACATATTTGTCCATTTCATTATGTGTGTGCATGTTTGCATCCGTGAATGTGTGCCCAGGTGTGTGTGTGTGTGTGTGTGTGTGTGTGTGTGTGTGTGTCAGAGCGAGGAAGTGATTCCCCTGATGGGCATGACAGATGGGCAGGGAGTGGCTCAGCTCGTTCTCTGTGCCACCTGACAAGCACGAGGGCAGGATGTGCAGCATCCACGCTCACCTCGCATCCCTCTGACAGACGCCACTTTGTTTGGATTCATGTATCACAGCGGCCCGTAACAGACGAAGGCTAACCGCTAATGTGAAGCTGCTCTGCACACAGCAGTAAAGAAGTTTCCACACCACTTTCTACGTCTACACCACCACATCTCAGACTGAAGGACTGCACTTTTTACTTCACTACAATTATTTCACAGCTTTAGTTACAAGCTCAAGCAACTACAACAGTAAATCCGGTTTTTACATTAATGCATGAGTAATAATAATCTATTGATATAATATATAATAATATAACAGTCACACTTTTACTTTTCATACATATTTTCCTGAATTCTGAAATATTTACAGGACAGTGATGTAGAGCATGCAGTGACTTGCAGGGCTTTATGAATAGAGTATGAAATTTAATTGTGGATTATTACTATTATTTACAAATTACCACACGTTTCTTGACTTTTCTCTGTCTAAAACAAATAGAAATGACATTTATAATGAAATGAAATGGCCATTATGAGAGTCAAGCTGTGTAGAAAGAGCAGCAGCAGCAGCCGACATGCAGCTGGTGTGAACAGGATGCATCCGTAAGTGGTTTGAGTGCCTAAACTTAAGCAAGTGTTTTTGTTTAATTCACAGCATTAAACATGAGTTTACTGCGACTGTGAAGTGATGCCTGACAAAGCGTCAGTATGCGATGAGTCGGAATGCGAACGTTTGTGCAGCTGTTCAGACAGACGTTGAAGTCCGAAGTCACTGATTAAAAGCCAAAACAAAACTCGTCCCTCTGTCTGTACTCGGGACCAGAGCAATATCTAAAGTAGGGAGTGCTTCTGCAGTTCAACAAGACCAACACACTGGTGAAACAGTCTCAGTGTGTGGTACTTCAGTTTTCTTTAGTTAATTCTCCCTCTCATATCAATCATTTCAGCCATCAGCTTCTGAACTGGGAGCTCCAGTATTTGGAGCAAGTAGTTCATAAAAACAAGGTATGCAGAGACCTGCGACTTTAATGTGTCTACAGGTGTTATGTCAATATGCTGTCATATGCTGTTCATCTCACTTTCAGATTGCAGATGCAGGTTGTGATTATCAATCAGGCTAACTGTAAGCACTTTGTGTCTGTGCTTTGAAAGGTGCTATATAAATAAAGTTTATGATCACAACACTTTTAACTGCTTCTGCCTTGTCAGCCAACAAGGTGGTTAAGGATCTCTTTGAGTTTTAGCTTTTTTAAACTAATACTGAATTCAATACTGCATATCGAACCCCAACCCTAACAGTAACTGCGTTATGCTGCTGCACGTCTGTCCGTGCACGGTGCAGCACCTTGACTACATGTGAAAACTCATGAAAATGCAACATGAAGAGGAACATACTGTAAGTCAACATGAGCACTGGTGTGAAGCGAAGCTGTCACCGAGGTGCAGCACGTTAGCCTCTGGATGGCGGCGAAAGGGAAAAGTGCAAGTTCAACACTCTTCAAGATAACGCTGCTGAGGAAGAGCGCTGACTGCTGCAGCTCAAGGTCTGTGAACTGTGCCACGCCACGCTGCACTGGCCTGCCACCAGCAGAAAACTGGCCCCAAAGAAATCTGTTGCAGAACCTGGCTAATTCCAGTGTGTCAGTTTACTGCCTCGTCAGCCCCGAGTGATTTCTCAATGCAGGGATGTGGTCATGTTTACAACCCTGAAGGTGACAGAGGGTTCAGAGAACACATGATGAGTCACATTTAAAAAGGTGTGTGCTATATACCTACGAATTACTGACTATGAGGGAAATGCAAAGTTTTCTAACATGCAAGTTGATTTGTAAATGAAGGCTGAACCTGCTGTCTATATATGACACCGTCATGCTGCTCAGGTGGCAGAGAGAAAAAGCCGTGCTCATACATCACATCTGGAAAAAGAGGAAAAACTCTCAAAGCCGCAGGCTTTTGGATCGTTTTCCAACTGACAGGCAAAAAGCATGGGAAGATGATAAACGTGAGTGAGCTGAACATGTGTGCTGTACAGCTCAGATATACTATACATACAGGATCTGATATCTGCACCTGTAGAAATGAGACACTGTGTTCCAGCATGGAAAAATAAAACCACCTCGCCTCCAGTCCTTTGAGGTATCGGCGTAACTATACACGAAAGATCCCATAGATGTAGCGTCACAGTTAATTAAGTATGCGCTGAAACGGGAATACTGGGTGACAGAAAATATGTCAACCACCAGAGGTGTGCACAAAACTAGGAAAACATTTCTTACCTCAGTGGTCAGTTGTCTTCACTTCAGTGTTGTTTCTTTACGTCCCGGCTTTCATCCCAACGTTAGCTCTTAGGGAACTCTGCAATCACAACAGACAATCTGTGATTCCTTCATATCTTTGCCAACAAAAGAAAAAATCCAGCAGGCCAAACACTCCAGAGAGTGAGAAGGCTTACAGAGAGATCCTGTGAGACAGGAGTTAGCCAAATCCTACAGATATCCACAGCTCTGCACAAGGAAATCCACATGGCCACTGATGCATGCGTGTACTGCCAAGTCAGGGATGACATGGGAGGAGTCTCAGAGTTCAAGAGAGGAAAATCCCCGAAGGAGGTGCAAGGTTTCTTGTCTATGCAAACCATTGATGTTAGATTTTCATGTGACCAGCTTACCACTAAAAGGCTTAGTAGTCTAATCCTTTAGGCAAATGAAGTGTCTAACTTAAGGCTTAGGCTGGCCAGATGAATCAAGGGGAGTTTATAGTATGATGAACCTTGCTAGCCTTTCATAAGTCCAGGAGTGCACTGTATCTGCTCAGGAATGCACTGATGGAAAGAGAGTTCTGCACTATACGGTGCAGGTATTAATCATCCCTTTGGCTGTATATACACCTTGGGTACGACTTAAAGAAAGGCTTCAGGTGATATTAACCAGACTTCCACTCAAGATGTCACAATCCTGGCACCAAACGTGAATAATTAGCAGTCACATCTCAAAACAACACATCAAGGTGAAGATGAGAAACGAAGGCTTGAATGTGTGAACATTCATAACTGCAGCTGAGAGCGAGCATACGTGCTTGACATACCTTTGCAGAAACCTTAACTTAAACATTAACATAATACCTCTGGCTTTGATGCATGACTATTAAATTACATTGCACTGTGCATCACATTCAATCATCTTACACTGAACAGGACCAAATCTGCCTCTTTGCATTAGACCAAAGAGTGACTGGCAGAGCAGCAGCAAATTGAATAATGCTTCACATCTGCTTTCACACACATAAACATTTGCACACAGTTGGATAAACACACCCATACACAGACGCACTGTATATACAAATTAACATGAAAACATACAGTATGTAATGTGATTGAGAAATGGACACAAGAACATTGAGATTAGGGCTGCAACTGAGATGACTTTCATTCTCTTTAATTTTTCATTTTAATCATCAGGTTAGGGGAGAAACGATGCAAATGCATGCAGCAAATTCTGCATGAAATTATGAAACAGACTGTCAGCTTTCAAAATAATTCCTTGTGTTGGTGGGCGCGACTCACTACTCCCCTGCTGACTCACTACAGCATTTAAAAACCTGCCACAACATTCCCACGCTCAATGAAATATCAGACTAGCGTGTAAGACGCTGTCTGAAATCTTCGCAAAGCACAATGAACCCCTCCTAAGTCCCGCCCCTTTTCCACTCGGTGGTCCAATAACAGTTGAGCAAGCCTGAAACCCAGCAGAAACTCAGTCTACTTTCCCCTTTCCTGGGTCAGGTTGAGAAAGTAACCCGCAAATTGCGAAAAACTTACAAAAGCTCTCATGAGACTCGCTGCTCGAAGACCTATCCTAACTTTAACCATCTTGTTAAGAGTCTCACATATGCGTCTTGACTTCTAGCCAGAATCCCTTTCCTGTTTCCTGCTACATCGTCCAAAGGTAACACTACTATATAAGTCACAATCTTCGTGGACATGGATGATAAAGAGTGCTCCAAACAGGAAGTTAACATTGCCCTGGGTTCTCTCGGCAAAAAGCCAATGGGATTTTGGATTATAGCAGAAAATAAGCTCTGTGGTGAACAAATGTTTATGACACTTGCATGTTTTGTTCAGGAAGATAATTTCCACAAATGAACACTTTTATGATTTCTCTTCGGGTATTCTGTAAATCCTTAAATTATCCCTCCGAGCTCGACCCTCCTGGTCAATCAGCCTGGCTTCCAGATTAGCTGTTAGCCTCTTAATTAGTCTTGATGCTGCTTGGGGCTCAGTCTCCATTTCATCTATTTGTCCCTCTGCTTCGTCCAGTCTTCAGTTCGTGCTGTTTGCGACCCGTTGTCTCTTCTAAGCTCACGAAGCTCGCTGAGAATGCTCCGCAGACGAGCGTCAGGTGCTTCGGCTGCCTCGCCACATTTCAGGCTTGTTTTAGTCACGTTTGTGGTTTTCCCACATCTGGGAGTGACTCCTTTCTCCATTCTTAAAACAAATACTCACTGAGGTTTGTAAAAGTAAAGATTTTGGGATTACTTAAGAAAACAGTCAGCAAGATTGCAAATTGAGCTGTCATCCTCTCCATGAACAAACCAGAAAACCCTACTTTTATGATTTTTGAAGGTTTTTTAAAAATAATATAATTATAGCCTATAAACAAACGACGGTCACATGAACACAAGTATAAACAACAAAGCTGTAAAGGCGGATGAGTCGGTGTGATGACGTTTAGTCGTCTCATTTTTTAAGACACGTAGAGGCTTCAAAATTCACAAGTCAGATATTTATTGATGTATTTTATGTCATAGCAAAAAACGTTAAAATCTCTTATTACCTTATTCCGGGCATCTAACTAAAAACCCACTGACTTCCAGATGAGGGAACCAGAGGTGCTAAAACTCACTTCCAGGTTTTAGGACTCATTCCTGTAGCACTCTACTGACCCAGGAACAGCAGTAAACAAAACGCAGTCTGCAGGATTTTAAGGAAATATTCATCCATTGTAGCACTGCCCATGTTTATAGTGTTTTTGAAGCAGAAAACATCATTTTTTCCATTGTATTTTTAATCCAGTATTTGAAATGGAAGTTAAGGAAGAAGTTAAATAGTGTACCATTAAAAATTTAGAGCTGTAGTTTTCTTATTTAGATGTGTATTTTATTGTGAAGGAGACATACACACCCCTACATTAAGAAAATATCAACACCAATGATAAATGCTTTTAAAGTAAAGGCAAGCCTAAGATTTCCATTAACTTCAAGTCATTCAGCAAGTCTATTTGTTTCAGCTCTGAGAGAAAAACACACTTCCATTGATACAACCACGATATCATTACATAATAATGATCCGTATCTTTGGCACGCCACATGCATATTTCCAGGTTGAATCATAATCTGATGACATTCAGCCAAGTAGCACCACAGCATTCTCACCTTTCCACCTGACTTGGCAGCCGGCTCACACCGGGCCACTCCTATCCTGCATTGAAAAGATAGTGAAGCGATTCTCTTTGGATGAACACAAACCGGCTGACCGGCTGCTCGTTGGCGGCGTTGTCAAAAGAAACAGGTGCAGAATTGGTGACCTTGGTGTCGGATTTTGCCTCAGAACTGCTGCTATCTCACAAATCAAAGCCAGTAGATAGACGCTGTCCCGAGGCCTTCTTTAAGGCCAATATTGTAGGTTGTGAAATGCTGCACCTTGTAACCACTTAACCATGATCATTTCCAAAGTATATGCTACCTCACATTTTTAAAGGCAGTGAAGTCTATTAAGGGCCTTTAATTTTTAATAGAACAGACTGGAGACGTCTGGTTATGTATGAGAACTATTACCAACACCACAGCTGACCATAACTCAGATTTAAGGTGTAATACTCATTTCTCTTTAAGCAACACTACCATTTTGTTTTCTTTACCGGCTCTGGCGATTCAGTGTGGCCATGCATCTGATTCCCCGGCTAATCCATATGCTAAGCCAGCTCTCAGCCACTCGGGGAGGGATAAATATGCATCAGCACAGGCGGGACAGATAAGAGGGACAGCTGCTTGGAGCCGGGGTTAAACCCGACGGCACTCAAGCTCATCTACAGTATGTGCTCTGTTTTATTTTAACCACAGAGAGAGAGAGAGATACAGGTTAACAAGTAGGAAACATACGGTAATGATTCAGTCTTGTTCAGAAGCCTCATTCACCACCAAGACTGTCGCAACCTCAACACTTGTCTGTGCTGCCACTGGATGTTTGGGCAGATTCAAGGTCCACTTATTCTTTGATCAGATGGATCCAGATTTGAATGAAAAAATGTTTTTGACTATTTTATTCAGGCAAAGTTCTTGTCAAAGTGCTTATATACAGACAACATTTAAGATTAAATAACTCTGAAAAATCCCTTTTTTAAATTTAGGAAAATAACTCGGTTATCGTGTCATTTTAACGCCACTAATTTCTGTAACACATTAAGCTACTGACATCATATGAAACTATAAAACCTAAAGAATCCACTGGTATCAACAATGTCATACTAGCTTGTCGCGAAGGAGGATAAATAACACTCTAAACTTGCACTAAATTTTTGTGAGGAAAAACAGTCACGGCCAACGAGACAAGGATGTACTGAGAGGAACAAACAGTAAAAAGGACGGATTGTTACTCAAGATAGAGTTTACTCTCTGATAGCCACGAAGAGAAAGACTGGATAATGTTGTCTACTACATAACATGCCTACACATTAGTTCTCGTCTTGTGACGTGCTTTAGTGCACATCATCACAAAGAAGAATATTTGTTGTTCCTTGAAGCCCATTTACAATTGTGATTCACAATATAAGAGGAAAACATGAGCCCCTTTCAATCCGGACGTGTAACAGATTTACTGTATTAGACTGACTATAAATACAATGATTGTTTTCTGCAAATTCTGTTACACGCTGAAGCCTTTACTGAAAGGAAAAGATTAAAACTTGAGAAACACACTTATTTGCTTTCCGTCTACTCTTTCATGGCAGAAAAACACATTGTTAGCAATGGATCTGCTGACAGACTTGCTAGCTTAGTTACATACAACCCACAATACTAAACGCTCTTTGAAGAAGTAGTGCATAATTTTTCACAAATATGTGTATTTGCTTTCTTTCCAAGTGTGAGATCATAACATTGACATTGATTTAATGTCTGTGTGTTCAGTACAAAGCTAGAGTACAGATACAGCTAGTCTAGCTTAGTATTAAGACTGGAAGCAAGCAGAAACAGCTGGCCTGGCCCTTTCCAAAGGGACAAAACTAAAGCTCAGCAATTCATATCTTTTATCTGGTTAGTTAAATCTGATTTGACTTTTCCATGTTTAATTAACTATTTCCTTAAAACATCTCGATGCTTTGTACCAGACGTAGCTACTAGCTACTTTCCATCTCTAGTCCCTGGGCAGACAGGCATAACACTGCAAAAGAGAAAAGAGAGATGTAGACTAAACCAGTGAGATGCGTTCATTTATTTTACGTATGCATACTTTTGCACTTTGGACAGAGCCAGGCTAACTGTTTTCCCTGCCGATAGCGAGGCAAGGTCCCACCCCTTCTGGTGGACCACAATGGGACCTTATTTCAGAAAAAAATATAAACGGCAGTAAACGGCGAGGGACAAATACCTTCTTGATCCTCTTTGAATTGCGTGATTAATTAAATGATAACTTTGCAGGTCGAGAAAATCGCAGTTTGTCATAAAACTGTTGGTTAGCATAATGGTGCCTTCAACTGGAACTCATGAACTTTTGCATTTGAAGCTTTTCAAACAGTATAAAAAAACAAACTGTCTTTTGATAGACAGATAGATAGATAGATAGATAAGTTGGGAAATTGTGGTGTTACAGCAGCAGGTTATCAGCACAATAAACATGAGAGAATATACACATCTATGTGCACATAAAAAAGAGAATATACACATCTATGTACACATAAAAAAGAGAATATACACATCTATGTACACATAAAAAAGAGAGATATACACATCTGTACTAAGAGTGAAGTATATACAGAGAATCTTGTTATAAACTAATCTAATTCTAAGAAATGTAAACATTATACACTATAATAATAATAAAATAATAAAATAATGATATGATATAATGATATAGTATATAATGTAATGTTGTATAGCATAACATGATATATATGTATGATATATATAATATAAGTAGAAATAGATTATAGAGATGTGGTATAATAATATAATACAATATACACGACAATACACAATATAACTTAATGTAATACTGTATAATGCTATATAATACACCTGACCGTTGCCGGTTGACTATCATACATATTTTTTCTGAAATAGGGTCTCATGATGTCCATCAGTAAGGGAGGTACTTTGCCTCTCTATAGTCTTCAGCTAAGCTAGACTAACCATATCCTGACTATAGATTATTGGTAATCTTTTCGTCATTTTCACTCTCACGCAAATGAGTGGAAATAGCATTCTGCCTTTAGCGCAGAAACTGATAGAAGCATCTGTCCGGCAGCAAACAATTAAGGCCATAAAATGTCGTGTTCAAGGCGACGAGCCATAAACAGCAGTCCTGAGACAGTCCAAGAAAAACTTTCCAATCACAGACCATTGAGTTTGTGATTGAACAACAGAAACCAGAATGAAGGATCGCCTGTTTCTAGCTGCCCTACAGACATTCTTGAACAAGCTGCAGAAGGTGAGATTTATGGTCGACTGGACGAAGCATATGTTTCATTTTTACAGGACTAAAGAGTTCAAGGACGAGGACAAACAGCTGGATCCACAGTCGGCCTTTGAAATGCTTCAAAATAAGACTAAAATACAGTATTTTTTTTTAATACTGCATTTCATTAAAAGTTGACGATGTATTCTTCACCTTGTCATATCAACGTCTCTCTTATTTTCAATAAGTCTAAATAAGAAAGGTTGTCTCATATTCAGGCCAATACGGTATTTATATAAGCCTCATCTGCTCCACAATCATCCTCTTAAAAGACAGAGACAGCATATTTCCTGTAAATACCCGTCTGCTCATTTCATCAGGCCAAGAGTAAGAATACTTCTTCTACCTTCTATGTTTTCATGCAAAGCTGTTTCAAACTTAATGAAGTATTGTCCCTCTCTCCCTGGGACTTTCACTGAGTATGTCTAACTAATCGGTATGCCAGTCCAGCGGACCAAAATTTTGTAGGCAGACTGTGATGTTTAATCTTCACAATAAAAGAAAAATCTCTCTTGTAAGATGACAGCATCTCCCAAAACTAGACCGCAACCATTGTTAATCTTTTTAGACAAATCTGACGTTTTGGACAGAGCTGTTTGTCAAAAGCTTCACATTATAAACAACATCAAGCTCTTCCATTTTAAAATGAAACAGGACAAAATATTGATGCTTTTCACGGTTTCTGTGTGAGCTGCCCAAACTTCACCAAGTTTTTCTCCTTTACAGCTGCAACAAATAGTCAATTCATCAGTCAACACACACAATATTAATCCGTGAGTACTATTCATTTTTGTTGTCATTTCTTTAAAGGAACAGTGTGTAACATTTCGGGGATCTATTCGTAGAAATGGAGCATAAAATTCATAAATATGCTTTCATTAAACGAGGACTCATTGTGTTTTCGTTAGCTTAGAATCAGCCCTTTGTATCTACACAGGGAGCGCAGCCTGTTTACGGAGTCGGCCATGTTGCTCTGCCATGTTTCTACAGTAGCTCAGAACGGACTAACCCAACATTTTCGGTTACCTTAAGGCCACCATAGTTCTCCGACACGCTTGTGAAACTGCAGTAACTTGAGCTGTAGATTGCTAAACCGTGGCACCGCTGACCGCCGTCTGACTTCCGTTATTGTACCGCAGTTTTGGAAAGAGAGGAGTGAGCGGAGGGGTACTCTTGATTGCAATCTGCAACCACACCACTAGATGTCGCCAAATCCTACACAATGACCCTTTAAAGCAAAAATGCTTTTAAAATGCTAGCCTCTCAAATGCTATGTCTTTCTGTTCTGTATTAGGGCTGCACAATTTATCAAAATTTTATCAAAATCGCAACATGGCCTACTGCAATGTTCAAATCGCAGGATGAACAGGAAATCGCATTATTTGTTAAAGGTGAAATGTGTGTCCAAATACTATTTTAAATTAAACATTGTGGTACTGACCAGACATCCTGGCCTATTCATCATATTCAACAGACTTCAAAACACATCTTTGTTTGGTACAGATCCCCACAAAAATCACAATTTTCAATGAAAACAAGAATATCCATCCATCTGCGACTGCGTATCCCATTAGGGATCACGGAGGGGGGCTGGAGCCGGTCCCAGCTGGCATGGGGGTGAAGGCGGGGTCCACCCTGGAAAAGGACACCAGTCTATCGCAGGGCTGCCACATAGAGACAGACAACCCTTCAGACTAACATTCACACCTTAATTCACAGGGAGAACATGCAAACTCTGATGTAAAATTTATCATTCCCTCTAATAACCCAAATCAGATCATAATCACAATATCAGTCAAATAATCGCAATTGGATATTTTTCTCAGAATCCTGCAGCCCTATTTAATATTGTTGTAAACTTTGGGTTTTGGGCTATTGGTCGGACAAAACAAGACATTTGGAGACGTCAGCTTGACTTGTGGGAAATTCTAACAAGTATTTTTCATTTTACTGACAAAACAGCTAATCAATTAATTGAGAACATTATCAGCTCCTCATTTTGCAGCAAAAGCATGAATAAATTGTATTTTTCATATTTTTCCCTTCAATAAATAATGATCTTGTGGAGGGTTCAGTGCTGAATGAACTCTGGGGGACCCTGTTTCTGAGAGCTACTATCATTCCTACAACTAGGGCTGTCTAATAGAAGTGTGCTAAGTGCTCTGGATGCCAGAGGAAGACCTCAAACAGGAAATCTTGCAGGCTCACTGACACATTGTGAATCCACCCGCTGAATCATATCCATGTATTTGCATATTATGTAAATCACTCCAAGTTACTTAAGTGGAAATCGGAGAACGTGTGCTCATCTGAGTGCGACAGAGCGCCTCTCCAAATCAGCTTACTATCGACCATGACACATTAACATCACTCATGTCAGATGTGCGACCTACAGGGCTGCGTTTCCATTTCAGGCGTTCAGCTGATGCTCGTCCGCAGACTGCCTTATACAGAATAAACTTTATTTCCTTTGCTTCGTTACAGATGTTTTCCATTAATGCTCATTCCATGTTTAATCCAATTCATTGTTCCTCCACGGCTCTGTGCATAGAATAAGTCATTTCCACACAGGATTAATCCAGAGTGCGCTTTACTTTTAGAACAATCTGTCGGTTTGCATAGTTTAAAAGCTTAGCTGTTACATGCGGACTCAGACACGCACTCACTCACACACACAGCGCTGTAACCGAGCCAACGTGGAGATTGATCGGCTGGGCCGTGTCCAAATTAAAGCCCGTCCTCTGCAGACATGCCAAGCATAATAACTCTCTCCTCTCTTTGCACTTTTTCTTGGCCAGTGAAAGTGGTGAGAGAGAGAAAAAAAAAACAACAAAATGCAAGAGAGAACGAGAAAGCAAGAAAAAGAAGAAGAAAAAGAGGTGCAATTGGATAATGTCTTGACACCCATCGCAGAAAAAGGACTGCCTGGCTCTCAGATGTCTGACCCATTTTCTGCTCTCGCTCTCTCCTCCTTTCTCTCCAATTTCCTTCCTTCCTCTAATCTACAGTAAAGGAGCTCTCTGACTCAGATTCATTGGCGCTGCAGTGAGCAGCGTATTTCTATGAAACGCCACAAGATCCAAACCTACACACTGAAACACAAATGCCCACACGTACTCGTCCTGATGTACAGTTTGGAACGGCAATAACTGGAACGAGAACACAAGACCACGCTATGCTTCGACTGGCAATGATTTTATATTCTCTGGGCTTTTATGCAAATGTGTGTTTGTTTGTGTGTGTACCCTACATGGAAGTGGCACATGTACTGTATGTGTTCAACAGTATGCATACGGCGAGGCCTCTGCTCCAACACAGACAGTTCAATAATTAATTATTCTCTCGCTGGAAATGCACTGGTGCCCATTTCTAATAATAAAATCAGTTCACCGCTTTTAGATAAAGACAAGACAAGAATATTCTGTTTCTTGCATTTCTGAAGAGTTTCTCGCATTAGGCCATGATTATGGATAAACTTAAGTGCAATTACATGCAATGATGAGGGGAAATTTCCCCTGGTAGCATTGGAGCATATTAGCATTTTAAACCATTTCGCAGTTGCAAACGTAAACATGCCAAATGTATCCCAGCTTATTTCCTGCTGCAGTGTATGTGAAGGACATATGCTCACAGGAAGTAAACATGGACCCCAGCTGCTACCTTGCAACTACGGATGTTAATAATTAGTTGTTTAATCGATAATCAACATAAAGCATTTTAAATGATTAACACTATCGGTTAAATGACTCGTCAGAGAGCCGGCGCAGATACTGCTTTCACAGCTATACACCAACAAACCCACACTCACCGCCGCCACACACACAGTCTGTCTGAAACTCACTGAAGTTGAGTTGAAGGCATGAAGCCTACGGCAACACTAGCAGCTAGCAGCTGCTAACGTAGCACAAACACACACAGTGTTTGTCAGACAATCGCTATCGTTAATCTGAGCAGACACACAGCTGACAGCCTGCTAAACTAAACTAAATGGGTGGTGGAGACTTTTACTGGGAAAGTGGCTGCATGTCTGTGACACTACACACAGCACTGTGGCTGCTACAGTAACTCTCCTGACGGTGACCTGGAGACAGTGAACGCAGCACCGTGGCTGCTACAGTAACTCTCCTGACGGTGACCTGGAGACAGTGAACGCAGCACCGTGGCTGCTACAGTAACTCTCCTGACGGTGAACTGGAGACAGTGAACGCAGCACCGTGGCTGCTACAGTAACTCTCCTGACGATGAACTGGAGACAGTGAACGCAGCACCGTGGCTGCTACAGTAACTCTCCTGACGGTGAACTGGAGACAGTGAACACAGCACCGTGGCTGCTACAGTAACTCTCCTGACGGTGACCTGGAGACAGTGAACGCAGCACCGTGGCTGCTACAGTAACTCTCCTGACGGTGAACTGGAGACAGTGAACGCAGCACCGTGGCTGCTACAGTAACTCTCCTGACGGTGAACTGGAGACAGTGAACGCAGCACCGTGGCTGCTACAGTAACTCTCCTGATGGTGAACTGGACACGGTGGTTAGACAGATTATGTAAACAAGTCACATTTTGTTTTACATGAAGAAGAGCTGATTTTGATCTAACACGAAGAATTCTGGTTTTGTAAAACAAAAATTTTAAAAACGCATGTATTGTTAAATAGGTGCAAAATCTGACTGTAGATGAGATCCAAAAGTTGCAAAGGCATTTTTTATTTTATCTTCAACTTTAAGATTTCAGATGTGGATGCTCTGGCAGCACACATACAGTAGTGACAGCAAGTGCTATTTTCTCTGAATTGTGACTGTTTCACAATAAAAGGTCACCTGGTGTTTCAGCAGTTAAAGACTTTTAAACTGAAGCAGCAGCAGCAGCAGGAAAAGTTCTGTCTGCATCAGCAGTAACTTAATACAACTCATTACATTTGACATCAATAAGATCAAATTACAGTAAAGCTGGATTACATGCTGCATCATTTCCCGTGAAACCCTTGTGCATGTGAAGGCAACATGAATCTTGTACAGGGATGGCGGACCTTGCCATCAAAAATGAAGACCGTTATTTGGGAGGCAATTATTGAATGTACGTACATTGAATGACTATTGATGAAAAAATGTGGAATCAAACCCAGAGATAGAAAATCTTAAAGATTAAAAGGTCTTATTGACAACATTTTTATGCAGATAAATATAAAAAGTATATATATATATAATCTACAGAGCTTTTAGAAAGGTGTCAAATATAAGTATGTTTTTTTCCTGTGAATTAATCATTTTAAAAATGTTGGTGGGTCCAAAATGAATGCAACCGTACATGGGTAGGAGAATGCAAAATCTAGTGTTATCAATAACACCTTTAATGAAATATAATGGACAAATAAATCAAAACGGCATGGTTAGATAGCACAAGAGATACAGTGAGTGAGAAAATATGCTCAATATGGGCGAACTGACCCTTTAATATTACACTGAAATGCAAATTAAAGGAGTCAAATGGCAGCTTAGAAATCATTCTCAAACCTTAGTGTATCCCGAAGCAGATGATTAACAGGCATGCAGGTTAATGTACAGTAGGCTGCTGCAGCGTCTGGTATTACAGTAGCAGAGCAGACATGCTTAAGTGACAATCTGTAGAAAAACAAGGGGAAGGGCTCACGGCAGGCAGAGGGTAGGGGAGGCAAAGGGTCGCCTACGGTCAGCTAATCCCCCATGTCAGATAAGGGTCTGCCAACACACTCATGCTTAGCACGCTAACACACACACACATGTACGGATATAACAAAGAAAGCAATGGACTGTTAACAAAGCACTTTTACATGACACCCACACAGGAACACACAGTATACATTAAGTCAAACACATGATCGGCGCACCATCTCTCCCTTTATGCTCGCTCTAATGTTAACTGTTTATACTTGCCTGTCTGTCGCAGACAAACACGAGTAGAAGGCCAGCGGGGTCAGCGGCGCTGCCTGCTTTGGCACAGAAGAGGACTACAGATGTGAAAGTAGGGGGAGCTCACTGCGGGGACCAGCTGGAGCCCGTCCAACCTGGACAAGGGTCAGGGACACGACAGAGAACACAAGCAGCGTTTGGAGCCTCTTCTCAGGGGCCGGCCAAGCTTGTCACTCTCGTCAGTCACCCGGGGCCGGCATCCAGCCAAATCCTCTAATGCTGCGTAGGCCAATTTTATTAGTTTGACCGTTCGTTTTCACACTTTTAGAAAATGTTGTCATACTCTTAGTCATCTGACAAAAGTGTTTAAAGCAGGGCTGTCAAAGTTAACGCGATAATGTTAACACAAATTAGTTTTAACACCACTCATTTCTTTAACACAGCATTGCAGTTTGCAATTTTAAGGTTGTATTGGGCTCAGTTTAATGCTACGTTGTGAAGATACTGGCATCGTATAAACCCAAGGTATCTACTGGTTCATCATACTAGCTTGTCTTGAAGAAGGTTAAATAACGCTCCAAACAAGCTAAATTTTGGCAAGGAAAAAATGGCATGCCCATTTTCAAAGGGGACCCTTGACCTCTGACCTCCAGATATATGAATGTAAATGGGTTCTTTGTTCACCAGTCTCCTCTTTACAGACATGCCACTTCCTGATAATCACATGCAGTTTGGGGCAAGTCATAGTCAAGGAGACACACTGACAACCTAGTTGTCTGTTGGGCTTCAGTTTGTCATGCTATGACTCGAGCATATTTTTTTTATGATAAATGCAGTACCTGTGAGGGTTTCGGAACAATATTTGCATTGTTTTGTGTTGGTAATTGATCTCCAGTGTCAAATATATGCATACATTTGCGAAAAAAATATTTGCCCACTCCCATGTTAGAGTATTAAATATGTGACAAATCTTCCTTTAAGGTTCATTTGGCCAGATTAATTTGCTATTAACAGCAATTAACTATGGCCAATAAATATTTTTAATCAATTAGCAGCCCTACGTTAAAGTATTGTCCAATCAAATTCATTAAATTACAAAACCTGAAGCTTTTTGAAACGATTAAGGTTATCAGTAATGTGATCAGATAACAATAAACAAGGCCCACAGTGGGACTACACTGTGTTCTATTCTGAGTTAACCAAAGCAGTAGTCTGCTATAATTATAATCATCTGCAGCAGTACTTTTCATTTTGTCATATTTGTCAACAATAACATGAAATCATGTTTCCGTGTCATTAAAAAAACCCACAAATTCCACGTGTCACAGTGAAATTTATGACAAACTGCTGGTTTGATATGGGAAGTTGTTCCAGTTACACAGGACTATTGGCAGCTTATTGCTCCCCCCGGTGTCGTCCTGCATTAAACAAGTCAAACAGTTGTTGGGTACAGCATTAAACACTCACTCGAGACAGTTTAGACATAGCTGTACAAACACGGAGTTGGCTGGGTAAAAAAATGAACTGTAAGTGCCTTTGTGTATATCCCTATGTACGGTATTGTGCAAACAGAGTACCTCATGCAACATGTGTTCCTCACAGGGAAGTGATCTGTACGAGCTTGAGTGATAACATCTTAACTAAGAATAGCCGCCTGCATGTCTTGGTGGACACAAATGTGTGTGCATGTGCCTCTGCTGGTGTGAATGCCTGTTTGTAAATGCATATCAGTTGTATTATTGGCGAGTGTGCAAAGTGTGCATGCAACTTCCCTGAATTTCTGCGCCCGGTGTTGCCATGCCACAGCTACTGCGGGGCAGCAGTGTGCGCTAATCACGGAGCTGTTGCCTCACACTTTGCTTATTGAGTTTCCTGCTATCCGGGCCAGCTATGTCAAAGGAAACAAGAGCTTGTCCTCTACACCAAACACATGCAGAGGCTGCAGAGATACAGTGCTCACACAAGCAGCCCTGCATATACAGTATAACCACACGCATGCACATTAACACACAGCACAGCTCGTGCCACACGCCAACACATGCATGTGTTAAAGACGTTACAGTTAATACCAGCAAGAAACTCAATCATTTTAGACTGTACTAGCTAGTATCTCCTGTTTGTTGGTCGGTTGGCTGCAGTTGAGACGACTCAGATGAGGAATGTGTATGCCTGCCAGATCAGCAAGTCTCTCAATACTTTCATAAAGACAAATGCACTCACACACACAGCCTCAGGGTAACTGGCATTACGCTGGCATTCTGGACCTCCCAGTGCGTACTGTAGCTCGCCATCCTGTGACTTGGCGAGCAACACCAACAGGTAGAGATAAAACACACTCCCTGGCTCAGGTAAAGTGCACATCTAATGCCTGGATTAATGATGTATTCAAACTGGACAACAATATGTAAGTTATGTGCAGCATAGGGGACTTCTTACACTGATATGTTAATGACTGTTTACAGGTAACGCAGTGCTCCCAAACTAGTATTTCAAGTTCTTAAAGGTCACAACTCTCCGAGTGATCAGCAACAGAACGTACAGGATGCAGCAGCCTTCTCGATGACGATTTAATTAGGTTAATTTTTTTTTTTTTTTAATTAAGGGCAGATTGCCAAGAGCGGTCACACTGTCTTTGGTTTGATTATGTGTGAGAGCTGAACAAATTTCCCTTTTCAAGAACCAGTACACACCTTTCACATGAATCATACAAAGCGGAGCAAGTGATTAAAACAAATGTAACGCCTGCTAAGAAAACAATAACCACTGACATTTGATTTACATTTTTTCAATAGTTAAACACTAATAATTAATTATAAATTAAACATTTGTTGCTATTTAATCTTCTCTTTAAGCGCCTTTAAGGTTGTAAAATCATCTTATTCCACAGTCTGACAGTATCATATAATTAGGGCTGCAACAAATGAACATTGATTGATTTGAAAATATGTCTTAACTACCCATTATAATTTCAAACCCCAAGCTGAGATATTAAAAAAAATCAACAAAGCTATTCAGTTTAATATTGCTGCACAGCATTTTGTAATTACAGATTTAAAGGGTTAAATCCATATATACAGCAAGCATCAACAAATGAAGCCCTACAGTGTTGCTATAGATTACAAAAAAGGTCACTTTGCCCCTTCTTAGCGTCATTTTGAAGGTGAATCATGTCGCTAAAGTGCTGCTGTCTCTGACAACTTCCGTCCATTAAGCCACAAGGACAGAGCGACATGGACAAAATTCAAAATCACAAGCTAAAAGCAAAGATTTAATCACAATGATTATCTGTTGTTATTTTGTGAGATCACCTTTTAATCACTGTCATCATAAAATATAAAAGAGCTGATTCATATGGCAAGTGTGCCAGTGTGTGAGTGTGCAGGAACTTGAGATAATAATCAAGAGAAGGTGATGAATAAAGAGAGTTATCACATTGAAGCATCAACAAACTGTTGAAAAGGTGACTCACTTGAGTTTCCTGTTACCAACATGCCCCTCCGCGAACCGCAGCCTCCCAACTGCAGCTGTAACATGATGGCATGTAATTTCCAGCACGACCAAGATTCAGTCACACAGCGAATGCTAAACCGTGCTTGGCTGATGTAACAAGATTATCATCAGACACGATGCTGATTGGCCATGATAATGGTCCTCACGTGTCCACGGTAACAGAACGATAGGCAGTTATGTTGAATACAGGGATTCCTCCAGTATAGCCAGTAAGCCTGGTGGGCCAGTGCAAAACATCAGGGAATTAGGTATTTTAAAGTTTTTTTTTTGTTGTTTTTTTTTTTTACAAAAAAAGTGTTATACGAGTAGCGAACTCATTTAAGCAATACCTTGTGAGTATTGTGTGATTAATGATAGCAAATATCATTGTTTGTGGTCAAGAGAGCGATGTGTGACGGAGTGACAAAAGCGGCTGTAAAATGGTGGTAAACATTTAATTTCTTATATTCTTAGTCTTCCGTTATTTTGTTATTCAAAAACTTTTATGAAGCAGCAAAATTTCATCAGTAGCAACTTAACACGACTCCTGTGCATGCTGCTGCTTTAGATATGTGACAGTACAAACAGTGACGTCGGAGATTCAGTTAGAGGCTACAAAAGTACTGAAAGCTGAACACACATATCGTCTCTCTGGTCTCCTGCACGCTCGTTTGAGGGGGAAAAGCGGCGTCACTGGTGATTCTTTGGTTTTAAACCAAACAAACAAGGAGAGCCAGAGAACGTGAATAATTTGTAAACTGTGCGAACTACAACGCCTCCCACAGTGAGCAATCAGCCCCTAATCAAAGGTAACAACATATAAATGGTGGTGAGACTGTACAAGTACAGCTACTAGTCACCAGCTGATTGATTTGATTTATTGATCTCAGCACGTCATTGTGTACAATAGCAGTAACTTGGCTCAACGAGTGACCCAACTTCACTTTCTCTCAAAAGCAATGGACTGAAAGTGATCGCTGGAGGAAGAACAGATTCCAGCTTCAGAGAGGTTTGGGTATGACGTCAGAAATAAAAGTTTCCTCAAACAGAAAAGTGCTTGGTGGGCAGTAACAGAGAGGCCCAGACGAGAGTGGGTCAGTCAGTCACACTTCAAAGAAGTGATCTTCAACCTCACCGACAGTCATAACATAAACCAAAGTCTAATTCTTCAGCCAAGTGAACATCTCTCTCACACACACACAACCTACACACTTGTTGCCCCAGTCAGACAAGGTTGTGATTCGACCACTGTCAAAACCAGACATGTGACTGAAATCTAGGGCATTCTCCGACTGAGGAAGCAGCTGCTGTACATTAATAGGAGAGTTGTGCAATAACTGCTAGAAAAAATGACCTGTCATAACTGAACATATTGAAACCTTAAGACATGAAAGCATTATACAAAAGCTTTAATGGTTCTTTTTCAATGCCTTATGATAAAAAAAAGCATTGCCAGTTACAGCTGTATCTTATCAAGACATACCTAAGCTGCACTGTTGTTAGTGATTCCCAACTTCTCCAGCTGTCAGGGGTACATGGGGGGATCGTTTAGTAGCTTAACTACTATGATCCAACAGTTTTTACTGTATTACAAGAACAACATTCACCTATTGAGTCACCTGAGCAATGTTACATTTAAGAGTGTGTGAATAAATCTTAGTCTATGATGAAAATAAGTTATCAAGCTGACCATTACTGGATAAACTGTTGACAAAACATAATGGATAAACAGTTGAAATAGTTGGCTAGAATTGGTACATAAAGGATTGAAATAGTTAGTTTAGCTAACTATTCCAATCCTTTATGTACCAATTAATGGATTAACAGTTGAAATAGCTAGCTAAAGCTAAAGCTAAGGAATAAACAGCTGAAATAGTTAACTAAAATTAATGGAGATAAACACTTTGAATAGTTAGCCAGAACTAGCCAATAAACAGTTGAAATAATTAGCTAAAATTAATGGATTAACAGTTGAAATAATTAGCTAAAACTAATGGATTAACAGTTGAAATAATTAGCTAAAACTAATGGATAAACAGTTGAAATAATTAGCTAAAACTAATGGATAAACAGTTGAAATAATTAGCTAAAACTAATGGATAAACAGTTGAAATAATTAGCTAAAACTAATGGACAAACAGTTGAAATAATTAGCTAAAACTAATGGATAAACAGTTTAAATAATTAGCTAAAACTAATGGATAAACAGTTGAAATAATTAGCTAAAACTAATGGATAAACAGTTGAAATAATTAGCTAAAATTAATGGATAAACAGTTGAAATAATTAGCTAAAATTAATGGATTAACAGTTGAAATAATTAGCTAAAACTAATGGATAAACAGTTTAAATAATTAGCTAAAACTAATGGATAAACAGTTGAAATAATTAGCTAAAACTAATGGATAAACAGTTGAAATAATTAGCTAAAATTAATGGATAAACAGTTGAAATAATTAGCTAAAACTAATGGATAAACAGTTTAAATAATTAGCTAAAACTAATGGATAAACAGTTGAAATAATTAGCTAAAATTAATGGATAAACAGTTGAAATAATTAGCTAAAACTAATGGATAAACAGTTGAAATAATTAGCTAAAATTAATGGATAAACAGTTGAAATAATTAGCTAAAATTAATGGATTAACAGTTGAAATAATTAGCTAAAACTAAGGGACAAACAGTTGAAATAATTAGAAGAAGAAGAAGAAGAAGAAGATCAACCTTTATTAGTCCCACAATGGGGAAATTCAATTTACACTCTGTTTAACTTATACATGGTACATGCACACAAACACACACACATGCAGTAATGGAGAGGTGTCAGAGTGATGGGGCTGCTCCTGACAAGCGCCCCGAGCAGTTGGGGGTTTGGTGCCTTGCTCAGGGGCACCTCGGCAGTGCCCAAGAGGTAAACTGGCACCTCTCCAGCTACCAGTTCACACTCAGTTTTTGGTCCATGTCGGGACTTGAACCGGTGACCCTACGGTTCCCAAGACAACTCCCTACAGACTGAGCTACTGCCGCCCCCTAAACTTAGCTAAAACTAAGCTAAAACTTAGCTAAAACTAAGCTAAAACTAAAATTAGCTAAAACTAAGGGACAAACAGTTGAAATAATTAGCTAAAACTAATGGATAAACAGTTGAAATAATTAGCTAAAACTAATGGATAAACAATTGAAATAATTAGCTAAAACTAATGGATAAACAGTTGAAATAATTAGCTAAAACTAATGGATAAACAGTTGAAATAATTAGCTAAAACTAATGTATAAACAGTTGAAATAATTAACTAAAACTAATGGATAAACAGTTGAAATAATTAACTAAAACTAATGGATAAACAGTTGAAATAATTAGCTAAAATTAATGGATTAACAGTTGAAATAATTAGCTAAAACTAATGGATAAACAGTTGAAATAATTAGCTAAAACTAATGGATAAACAGTTGAAATAATTAGCTAAAATTAATGGATTAACAGTTGAAATAATTAGCTAAAACTAATGGATAAACAGTTTAAATAATTAACTAAAACTAATGGATAAACAGTTGAAATAATTAGCTAAAACTAATGGATAAACAGTTGAAATAATTAGCTAAAATTAATGGATTAACAGTTGAAATAATTAGCTAAAACTAATGGATAAACAGTTTAAATAATTAGCTAAAACTAATGGACAAACAGTTGAAATAATTAGCGAAAACTAATGGATAAACAGTTGAAATAATTAGCTAAAACTAATGGATAAACAGTTGAAATAATTAGCTAAAACTAATGGACTAACAGTTGAAATAATTAGCTAAAACTAATGGATAAACAATTGAAATAATTAGCTAAAACTAATGTATAAACAGTTGAAATAATTATCTAAAACTAATGGATTAACAGTTGAAATAATTAGCTAAAATTAATGGATAAACAGTTGAAATAATTAGCTAAAACTAATGTATAAACAGTTGAAATAATTAGCTAAAATTAATGGATTAACAGTTGAAATAATTAGCTAAAACTAATGGATAAACAGTTGAAATAATTAGCTAAAACTAATGGACTAACAGTTGAAATAATTAGCTAAAACTAATGGATAAACAGTTGAAATAATTAGCTAAAACTAATGGATAAACAGTTGAAATAATTAGCTAAAACTAATGGACTAACAGTTGAAATAATTAGCTAAAACTAATGGATAAACAGTTGAAATAATTAGCTAAAACTAATGGATAAACAGTTGAAATAATTAGCTAAAACTAATGGATAAACAGTTTAAATAATTAGCTAAAACTAATGGATAAACAGTTTAAATAATTAGCTAAAACTAATGGACAAACAGTTGAAATAATTAGCGAAAACTAATGGATAAACAGTTGAAATAATTAGCTAAAACTAATGTATAAACAGTTGAAATAATTAGCTAAAATTAATGGATTAACAGTTGAAATAATTAGCTAAAACTAATGGATAAACAGTTGAAATAATTAGCTAAAACTAATGGATAAACAGTTGAAATAATTAGCTAAAACTAATGGATAAACAGTTGAAATAATTAGCTAAAACTAATGGATAAACAGTTGAAATAATTAGCTAAAACTAATGGATAAACAGTTGAAATAATTAGCTAAAACTAATGGATAAACAGTTTAAATAATTAGCTAAAACTAATGGACAAACAGTTGAAATAATTAGCGAAAACTAATGGATAAACAGTTGAAATAATTAGCTAAAACTAATGTATAAACAGTTGAAATAATTAGCTAAAATTAATGGATTAACAGTTGAAATAATTAGCTAAAACTAATGGATAAACAGTTGAAATAATTAGCTAAAACTAATGGATAAACAGTTGAAATAATTAGCTAAAACTAATGGACAAACAGTTGAAATAATTAGCTAAAACTAATGGATAAACAGTTGAAATAATTAGCTAAAACTAATGGATAAACAGTTGAAATAATTAGCTAAAACTAATGGATAAACAGTTGAAATAATTAGCTAAAACTAATGGATAAACAGTTGGAATAATTAGCTAAAACTAAGGGACAAACAGTTGAAATAATTAGCTAAAACTAATGGACAAACAGTTGAAATAATTAGCTAAAACTAATGGATAAACAGTTGAAATAATTAGCTAAAACTAATGGATAAACAGTTGAAATAATTAGCTAAAACTAATGGACAAACAGTTGAAATAATTAGCTAAAACTAATGGATAAACAGTTGAAATAATTAGCTAAAACTAAGGGACAAACAGTTGAAATAATTAGCTAAAATTAATGGATTAACAGTTGAAATAATTAGCTAAAATGCATGGTGATAAACAGTTGGAATAGCTAAAACTAAGGGATACCAGTTGAAATAGTTAGCTTGATCTGGATAATCAGTTGAAACAGCGAAAGCTAAACTGTTAATAATAAATAAAATGCCATCCAAGTGGCCAACCCCGAATGTAGACTTAACAAACTGAGCTAAACATTGATAAATTGTTATCACTATCATATACACTTACTGTATACATTACTATATATTATTAATAACATAATAACGTTTTATATTTCAAATGAGCGCATCTGGTGGTGGATGGTGCTGGTGATGGGGAACTGGTTCATCTATCTAACTGGGCTGATGGGGCTGCTGTTGTAGAGAAAGCTACTACCTCACTCATTCCTGACACTTAAGTACCTCCACACTGTCTGGAATGAAAAGCCATGTCCCTAATGAAAACCTACATGTTTCTATTCTGAAAGCCAACTGTATAACCAGAGGTCTTCATTTTGGTCTTGTAATTATGCAGCCATTTCGTAGCAAATGTACTGTAGGTGTGGGTGGCATGGGCGACCTTAACCTCAATCTAAATTAAAAAATATATATATATATATACACACAATGATCATGAGATGGAGTTTTGTACAAACTTGCCAAACCATCAGGCGCTGGAACAAGTCCATCCAAATTTCCTCAAGCATGACAGATCACAAAACAGGGAGCAATAAAAGTCCAGCCTTTCCTCTGCATAGCCAACTATGTATCCAGCTCCTAATTCAGGGGTATTCAAGGGGAATTCAAGCAGTGGAGGCTTTGTGAGAGATGTTTAAGATCTTCTCTAACCCTTAATGAACATAGAAATGCTGGTAAAGTTTTATTTGCAAAAGCAGCAAGGAAAGAGCATTAAACTCACTCTGACTGGATATCAAAAAAAGGTCAATCTATTCTGTATGCATGGATTTTCTTCCTACAGTTATGAAATGCTGACCTATATACAGTAGCCAACACGTTGGAGGACTGGAGTAGCCATGCATAGTGGGACTTGGGTCTCGGCCAATTTTTTAATTGTGGGGTTTTATAAGCATCTCTTTGCTCTGAGTTATTCATTACCTCAACAGATAGTATGTCGAAGCATGGAAAATTACCAAGCAGAAGCAATATAACAGGTATGTTCTTTTGCCTCTTATCACATGCATTTTAACATTACTGACTTAATCATTAAAGCCATCAACTGTGCTTTCCTTTATGTTTGGGAGGTGCTTGATTGTGGTTACATGATTGATGATGATGACACTGTACAGCAAACACACAATACTGTGCAATGGTCTTTAGAGCTCAAACGATTATCAGAATAGTTTATTATGTCTAATTTTTCATTTTTTCTCTGGTTCCAGCCTCTAAATTTTGAGTATTTGACACTTTCCTCTGTTGTACTCCATTATAAATAGAATATTTAGGAGGATAACAAACAACTTAAGCTCTGGAAACTTGTGATGGTCGTTTTTCAAACAATTAATCAATCAATCAATTAATCAATAAAAATAAAATAATCATTAGTTACAGCCATTGTACATTGTCTCTCTACAATACGCACACGTTTGAATGCAAGTTGTCCTAAAAAGTGTACAGTTTAAAGTCTACTTTTACCTTTACTTTTGATGACAATCAGCCATCTGACATTAGCCTAATGTGGTAAAAAAACAATTAACAAAGTTAAAACTGCTTAGCTAACGTTAGCCTGACATGGTGAAACAAGTAACGCCAGCTAGTTATCACTGCTAAGCTAACGTAGCTAACGTTAGCCTGACATGGTGAAACAAGTAACGCCAGCTAAGTTATCACTGCTAAGCTAACGTAGCTAACATTAGCCTGACATGGTGAAACAAGTAACGCCAGCTAAGTTATCACTGCTAAGCTAACGTAGCTAACGTTAGCCTGACATGGTGAAACTAGTAACGCCAGCTAAGTTATCACTGCTAAGCTAACGTAGCTAACGTTAGCCTGAAATGGTGAAACAAGTAACGTCAGCTATAGTTAACACTAGTGATGCTAATTTCCAGTAAAAGTCTCCACCGCACATTTAGTTTAGTAGGTTGTCAGCTGTGTGTCTAATTAACGATGACAATTTTCTGACAAACAGTATGTGTGTCGGTGCTACATTAGCATCTGCATACAGTTTATTTGTCGTAAATAAATGCTACGAGGCTACAAGCTACTCCATCGCTGGAAGACCGCTGCATGTGTTTGGACTGTGGGAGGAAACCGGAGTACCCGAAGAAAACCCAGAACATGCAAACTCATGTTTTGAACCTGCAACCCTTCGCTGGGAGGTGACGGTGCTAACCACTGCACCACCATGCAGCCCATGTACAGGAATATGCAGCAAATAATTTAACATTGCATCTACCAAAACAAAAGTTATCAATTTTGAGCAAATCTTCAATTATTTGTCTCTAATGCCCTCGATACAAACTCATAATCACACACATTAATTCCTGTTGGGAACTATAAACTGATTATCTTCCACCCCAGGGGCACAGATACTGAAACTGTTATTGCCAGTTTAATCTCAAATCCACATGAAGGGAATCCCTCTGTACGCCACAACGCCTCAGTGTTTACGACACAGCAGAAAAAAAAAAGTAGCCAATTTATTGTCTTGGGAACTGGTTGTTTAATACGTCTGCAAATGCGTAATGACTTAATTTCTATTCCACTGCATAAACTGAGGCAGCCCTCGCAGAGAGAGAGAGAGTGAGAGCAGTTCAATGCCAGCAAATGTCGGATGTCCTCGTAAAGTGCTCCGCTTCGTCCTGGCAAAAATAAACCTCACGGGCCTCTGTGCCAAGTATTCCCGTTGATGAAAAGCCAGTTGTGAGTGGCCCCAGTTGTACCCAGGCAGAGCCAAGCTGACTGGTGTTAATAAGAAAGAAGTGCGGCTGTGTAAAACAGCTTCGCTTCTCTCTCTGGCCAATAAAGGCGATTTTACAAATTATTATTTTCCCTGGAAATCTGGAAGCTGCTGAAGCAAAGCTGGCAGAGAGGGCTAGACAGTGGTGACAACGGCTCAATGGTACAGAAAAATAAAAAAAAAAAAAAAGACTAGTAACCATCTGCATGGAAACCACTGCTCAACAGAAACAACTGAAAAAACAACTCCAGAATAAAGCAACACCTAAACTGCTAAGAAGAGGGAGGGGCCAACACAACACTGAGAAACAGCCACAAACTTGGAGCTTGCTGGCTGACATCACGTGTTTATGTGTTGGGGGGGATGGGGAGCTCAGTATCTCAAGGACAGCAGGACCCCCAGTGGTCTGCGTGAAGACCGGTGCAGAGTGCACTGATAATCTCTTGTCGTATTCACCATGACAGCATGCTTATCAGCAGTGGAGCTTCACGGGCCTCCGAATGCAACACAAACCCGCCACCACGTTGAGAAAGGTTAGCCTCATTCTTCTTCAATAATGAGGTCTGAATTGCCAGTGAGGACACACTCATTACTCTGCGTGCCAGATATTACAACAGGGAAACAGCATGGAGTTTCCTTTATGGCAGACACATTACCTCTTATTATTACTGGTATATATAGATATCAGCTGACTTGGCCTACTTTTTGAAGAATCTAATAACTTTACCTCAATAGATTTAATGTGATTGCACATGTGGTCAACCCCTGCTTTGAATTAGAGCTGAAACAATATATAAAGACGTCACAGCTCTGGGAACTTTATGGGCATCTTGAACACTTTATAGACCAAACATTAATTGATTAATAATGAAAATAATCATTAGAATTCATTACCAGAATTAGAGCCACAAACTAGATATATTATTCTGTGGACATCTTCATTTAATCTTAATTTAATCAGGCGGTCTCACTGTGATTAGGATCTCTTTTCCAAGAGGTATTCACAAGAACACACGCAGTAAAACAGCTGCACGATAACAAATTAAAGACAATAGTCATGAGACAATAATAATGATCTAAAAAATGGGAATGTAAGACTCTAGTCTGAGGGCAGTTTGCAGTTCATTTCATTTAAAAAGGTGCATAGTATTTGAAACCAGTTCTCTTCGTGCACATGAAGGATATCTAAGGTTTAAGTATTTACCTGTTATTGTAACTATAACACAATGCCTGACGCCACACTTCTCAGCTATTTAATTACACGGGCAAAGCAACGACTTTGACTCTATTAGGACTGCACCATCGTAGTCAATTAGTTGACTAACGGGTCATTTAGGTTTTAGTCGATAAGTCTGTTTTTACGCTTTTTCATGCTGAATGACTTATTTCCAAGAAACTTATGAGCACATCTCTGGTAAACACAAGATCTGAAATAGTGCTTTTTCGTGATTCAGTTTTACTGATCTTTCAATTGAATCAACTAAGGAATTAGTCAGGAAAACTGTATGTTAATCATCTAAGATTTCCTTTGGTCGAGGACGGCCCAAGACTCGAAATACTGAAAGGCGGTGACATTATAGCTCAACTGATACTGGATTTTTGAGGTTGCAACAGATATTGACATCTGGGAGTTAAAATAATCTGATAATGATATATCAGCTGACAATAATTTTTCTTTAACATGAACAAACAATCAAACAGGATCACTGTGATCCTGTGGTCTGGTCTTGTGGTGCCTGACTGGCAGCCCTGGAGCTCAAAGCAAGAGTCAGTACCAACAGGGGAAACACTGTTTAGCATTGGCAGAGAATTTTGGCAAATTTCACATGGGCGCTACCAACATAATCAGCTGTGCTGCTCATCACACAAATGCATGATCCTCACAAGTTGGACATCCTTGTGAAGGCAAATAAACAGGCTTTCCAATGATGTAAAATACAATGACAGTTAGCATTGTAACAACAGACACAAACGCAAATTTGCAAACTTTTTTTCCCCGAGTTCAACATCATAAATATCTAGGAATGTCTAGAAGCAATGCTTCGCTACCAGGTAACATAAACTAATTCTTGTCTTGTCAATGTCACCACAGAAGGTGCCATTAATTTAAATTATGATGTGTTCATGTCTGTTCAGTGAAAATGAGCATTGGGCGAAGGAAAATTCTGCCATCATGATGTGTTCAAATGTAATCTTGTAAAATGTAGTTCTTGGTGAGAAGGAGATGTTTTAACAGCAACATAGAGTAGATAATAGAGGGAATTATGGCCTGTTTAACTCTGTAACAAAAACCAGTATGCAAACGGTAATAAAGCAGTGTTGAAGTACATGGGATTTAGTTTTTCTTGTTTTTTTATTGAAAATCGTGGACTTTCACTGGTATTGGTATCAACTACTAACTTTCTGGTATTGTGACGTCCCTATAGAGTACCACAGGAATGAATTAGCATTTTAGCACTTCCAGTTCCCTCATCTGGAAGTAAAATGGGTTTCTCTCATGGGTTTTTAGTTAGATGCCTGAAATAAGGTCTGTGGTTAACGCAAGCTGTTCCACGATGTAAAATATATCATAAATACACCACTTGTGAATTTTGAAGCTGTTATATCTAAAAAAAAAGCGAACAAGTAGCTAAATGAGACTACTGACCATCATCATGCTGACTCTTCCAGCACAACAGTGGTGCTCGAGTTTGGAGATTACGTTGCAGAACAAAACGTGTAAGAATCATTAACGTTTGCCACAGAGTTGATTTTCTGGTATAATCCAAAACACAATGAAGAAATCCCATTGGCTTTTTGTCAAGGGAACCCTTGCGATTCTAACTTGGCCTACAAAATATGTCATCCTTGCAGCACTCTATGAATATCAACATGTCAGTGCTTTCTGGTGAAAAACCTATGTAATAGTGACACCACAACCTAGTCTGGCATTATCAGTGACATACAGTATACACTGACACCAATATATCTGCAAAAAGCTAATAAGGGCTGATATACAGTCTACCTCTATTTGACAAGTAAGTTGAAGTGTATGTGGTAGATTAAGCAGTGGAAGTGGAAACCCTGAAGGAAATTAGTGGCAGTTCAAATAGTTAAAGTGTCGGCTGAAGAAGAAGCACCGAAAGCAGTTGAAGCAACAAGCTGCACATACTGTATATTTCTCATCACAACCAGATTAGGTGGAACAAGAGGATGACTATGAGCAGTAGGTGGCCTTGAGGCGGCGACTAGCTCTCCTAAATCGGCAGGTCATCATGATCTCATCAGTAATTGGTCTGTATCATGATGTATAGGCTTATAAAGATGTCTGATGTTTATCTGAAGTCATCTGAGCGATCTCTTGATGCATAAATAGGCCGATCTATTTGCTCAAATAAAAATAAACCGAATCAAAGATTTGTCTTTGATAAAGACATCTCTGGGCGTCTAAATACAGTATGTTGATAAACACAAGCTATAGTCTACGTTGCCACAACGTCTATTAGCCCGGCTCTGGTGCAGAAACCCGTGATGATCAGATGACTTTTTGTGGTTGGCTGCATTCACCCAGGCTGAATAGATCCTATGAAACAACCTACAAGTCTATTTCATATGGGTGCGCTGTAATCTAATTAGTCATAGACGAAAACACAGACAACGTGGTGAAGCGCCCTGGGGCCCAGCTTCTATTGGATGAGCAACACTCAACTGAGGTCAAGCAGAATGTAAAGGCAAGACAATAGGCATGTTATTCTGGGATGTACATTTATGGAGGAAATGACAACAATAAAGAAGTCGCACATGACGCTAACCTCTGATAATCAGCTACACATATATCACCCTTGTTTACTTTGGTCCGAGGTCCAATATGAAAACACCAGAAAACTCTAAACCATGAGGTCTTGGTTTAGAGGTCTTGAGGTATTCAACTTGACAAATGGGCAAACAATGTCACTGCTCCTAAAGACAAGCACTGCCATGTTGAGGACATTCCTTATTCTGAGATGCATCACTGGCACATTTCATTTAGGGATGTACCGATACTGGATCAGCTATAAGATAAGATAAGATAAGAGGAACCTTTATTAATCCCAGGAGGGAAATTCAGGTAAAGGAGGGAAATTCGGGTATCAGGGCAATACTAACTCAAACAGCTGGATCAGGTATCGGTAACAATGAGTCTGATCTATTTGATTCAATTCTATGTTTATACACCATCTAACTTATTATTACCAATTTGTGGTCGCATTAAAAAGGTTTACACTTTGACCAGAAATTAGTTATGCTACTTTGGAATCCTTTTTAAATTGATAACCAACACTCGCTAACTGATTATTAACTGTTAATTGATGAGATTAGTGCATGGCATGTAGCGGTGCGCTTGCTGCAGTGTATAAGCACAACAGACAACTGAGTCAACAGTTCACCCAACCGGGAGCATTAGCAGCCATGATGCTGCATGTAGTGTCGAGGACATACGAAGCCACTTTCCCAGAAACTCTCCACCACATCATTTAGTTTAACATTATTTGCAAGGCTGTCAGCTGTGTGTCCGCCCGGCGTAATTATAGCGATATCAACCACGATCAACCATATCTAACCATGTGTGTTTGTGCTACGTTAGTAGATGTAGCACTGCTGCTGGCTTTGCGCCGCCGTCATCCCACAGAGGTCTGTCAGCCCAGCGTAACATTAACGAGTGTCTGACAGACCGTCTGTGTGTGGCGGTAGTGAGTGTGGGTTTGTCTGTGGCGTTATAGCTGTGAACCGAGCTGTAGCAGACAGCGTGTGTGCAGTTAATCTGTCGGTGAATAAATGCTACGAGGCTACAACTCCCCAGCTCAAGCAAGCTCAAGACCGGAGCCAAATTCCTGTATCTTGCAACAGTGGCTCAGACTCTCTTAAGGTGGGCTGTTAAGGTGGACTATCTTTGTTCTCCTTAAAGTGCCATGCTGCTCCTCTGAGTTTTGCACAGCTTTCATTTAATTTTTAAAATTTCTTTTAAATGTTTAACCAATATCATTATTTGGATAAAATTCATTGATGTTGGTTAAGTTACTGAGGTCTGATTTTAATAATAAATAATTAAATTGTACACCTATGTATTTATTTATTAAAGTTTGTTTTAACAAAGCCTGATGTTGCCTTACCCATAAAAGGATGATCCCAGTATCAGATCAGTAATCGGTATCGGTTTACATCCAAACCCTGGTGTCTGCATCGGTACTGAGGCTGAAAAAGTCGGATCGGTGCATCCTTAGTTTCATTAAAACTGAAAACTGACAACTAAAGCAAACATCTAATCAACTGTATTTCCATTTAAATCCTCCTGAGAAACCAAAAAAGGAGGCAAATCCTAGATTCACCCCGCTCACCAGACTCAGTTCAGGAATAGCTCTTGACATATTGGCCTACCCAGCATGCCCTCTGCCTCTCTAGACAGCTCTGACATCATTATACAGCAGATACAGACCAGGACATCAGCTGCAAAGCCATGGTTATATAAGTGAGCGCTCTATGTTTCTAAGCATTAAGCGCTGCTGCCCCACCACGGGGAATAGGAGGAGATGGGAGCAGACGAGGAGGAGGGGGGTAAGGAGAAGGAAAAGGAGCGAAGAGGCCGGGAAGAAAGACAGACAGAAACCGGGTCACAAAAAGAGAGGCCCACTGGGGTGCTCGCTGCCGGGAGAGACTGAAGAAGGTCACCTCTGGCCCCCTAAAGGAGCCCCAGCCGACAGGAAGAGGAGAGGAGGAGGAGGAGGAGAGAAAGAGGAGACCAGGTCACATGGGGCTACACCCATCCACCTTCTGTGTGCTCTCTCATGTACATCACCTCTATGAGCTTTCCTTGTGCATGAAAAAACATTTACAATACAGGCAGAATAAAGCACCTGTGTGTGAGAAAGCACACCTAAATGTTTCTCTGAGTTTCTCTGTTTGTTTCTGATGGAAGACCTTTGTTTGCGCAAGCTTTTGCCCTCTCCGTAGTCCACTCTTGGTCTATTTAAGATCCCATCTGCAGAGAAAATATTTATACTTGACTGCTGGATCTGTCCAGGGCTAATAATCAACCCAGAGAGGGAACACTGCGATTTAAACGGATGGCTAATGATTAATGAACAGTGGGCATCTGGGGCCATACCAGCTGATGCGATATAGATTAGTTTTAGTCCAGCTCTGTATAAAATCCAGAGACTCTATAGGGGTTTAGCGGCACATACATTTACATAATAACGACAGAAACATTACTTATTAATCAAGGTGTATGCAATCTTAGAGACACATCTGGGGGAGTAAATGAACCTATATCCTGTGGCATTGTAAGAAAGATGTTTTGTGCCAGATTTACTTTACTCACACTGTAAAATGAGTGTACAACCTTTTAAAAGTTCTCAAAGACGTCTCAGACATCTAAGAGTCAAAACGACTTAAATTTTTCACAGGTTACGGTGCTGATGGGAAAATCCATACACTCTGCCTTTTAAAACAAGCCTCGGTGTGCCAGAGGAAATGCTTCTTTTGCCAGCTTGATGGATTCAAGTGCAAGAGCGTACCGCTTTTAGACTGTCACTTTCTATCAGCGCAGTGCAAGATACTACTGTGAAACCGAACGCGACTGAGAATGGAGACGCTGAGAAAAGGCTCTGGGCAGAGTGGTTACATTGAGTGATTTAATTATTACAGCGCTGTAATGTGGTGATGAGGGACTTCACACACAAACAGCTGCAGACACACTAAGCAAACTGCCACCATTATATCCATGATCTGCTGCACTGAGATTATTTTCACTGAGGATTTTCACATGGTCTGAGCGAATGATTAAGTGTCAGCGCTGGTTGTCAGCAGTCAGTCAGGGCTGTGGGACATCAGACTGTATTAGTAAAGTGTTTCCTGGCAACATTACAGTTCCTTCTTAATCAGTGCAGTCATGTCAAGGTACCTTCCTGGGCAATGTTGTCTTTGCTGCAGAAAGTACACCCTATTGTATCGAGCTGTGCTGCATTTTGACGGCAGGTTTATCTAAAACACGCCGAAACACATGCACACATAGTTGTAGAACTGAGCCAGAGCGTCTGTGGTTATTTAATACCCAAGCCAGACAGTTTTAATGCAGTACACATTGTGCCTCACTAGAACACTTTGTTCCTATATTAGCAGTTTGTGGTCCAGATCCACCGATGAGCTCGGACAATAATTGTCTGGGATGCACGGGACATTTGTAGTACGACAGTCAGTAATATAACCACAAAGCAAAAAATTATTACTCTTAATGCCAGTGTGCGAGCATCACAGGGACCATTATGCACAATGATAAACTATATATACGTGACTCACATGAATGTTAATGACCTAATTTGCACACTGAGTTGGGTTACGGCTGCACAGTTAATCCAATATTAATCGTAATCATAATTTCATCTTCCCACAATTACATGAACATGATCGCCTACGATGTTGATGTTTTATAAAACGTGCGCTCTGCTCAGCTGGTGATCAAAATGTTTTGGCTTCACTTTCGGGTACAGATATTACCGATACAACCCATGTTTATGATTAAATTAAGAGCATAAAATTGTTTATCTAGCTCTAAACTTTGCTAATTTTGCTCTTGAAGTGCACCAGATTGACACATTTAACTTTAAAATGTAGCTAACAAAGTTGCAGGATGAATGTTACTGTATTTTCTCATATTGCAATGTATATCTAGCAGAAAAAAAGTCAGTTTTTTCCAAGCAGTCCTTATTTGCACATTAACAGGGATGTAGCACAGCATGAAAGTGAAAACACATTTAATGTGAGAAAATATTTCGTCGCTAAAATAATCATGTTATCAATATTGATCAAAATAACCGTGCAGCCCTTAGTTCGGTTTAGATAGATTTACTCCAACCTCCCGAAAAAACACAGTTTAAGTTGACTTAGGGTGGGTTTCCCTTTCATTACAGCCTCACACACAGTACTTCATCTGGATCAATAGTATTATTAACATGAATAGTGGTATTATTAAAATAACAATGCAATTATGCATTACAGACTCAAGTCTAGGTCTCAAGGAGAAATGGGGACAACAGGAGGATTAAGGTCAAGGAAGTGAACTGAGAAGCCCCCTATAGCCTGCTCCCTATACATTATGAGTGTATCATGGCTGGTGATCTTTATCGATCAGTCTATCTGCCTCTGTGAACATGCGTGATTGGACCATGCGCGCGCCACAGTGCAGCTGCAGGCATAAATCCAAGTTCGGGCCTGTGTGCAGCACATAGTACATAGCATAATACAGTGTAAAGGACGGCGGCATGCCCGCTGTGCAGCTAGCTGTGTTGGCGTCTCAGTGACAACTAACCGGAGAGACGTCAACGTTTGTGCGGGAATGGCTGCAGAGCAGCAGGGTTAGAGGCAGCCCACTGTACAGGACACCGTGTGTACCTTGGCTGCTGATCCGATCTGTCAAACCAGCCCAGGCTACTGATGCTAGCTCCGCCAAACAACTGCAGACACGCCACGCTGTGCACGTTAAAGCCTGATATCGACACTTACCGTCGGTCACCCCCACGCGGTCCGGACGCCAGCTCGGGTCGGATATTAGGGCATTAGGCGGAAATGAAGCGGGAGAAAGTCAGCGGGGCTCCTCCGGTTTCTGCACAAGTGTAGCGGCTGAGTGGCTCCACGTTCCCCCCTCACTCCGGAGCCCAGTCCTCCGCTAAGCTGCTCCGCCTCGTACTGCCAAAATTACCTCCCTCCTCGCACAGCTCCCCGTCCTCCTTCCTGCTGAGCTTTTTGCGTGAAAATGAGTAGTTTGTTTCCCCCTTTTTTGTTGTTGCCTTCCAGTAGCGTTTGGCTGGGCTGCAACGACAGGAGGGAAAGAAGCAAAAAAGAAATACTACACGGTCGCTCCTCCCTCCGCTTATGTAGTGTACAGTAGTGGAGCTGGGCCGGTAACCACTGATTAAAACTATCTACCGCTCTCTACAGGACCACCACTGTACAGCACGGACTGTACACACATGTCGGGCCGTCGAGCTGCGGAACATCCCTGCCTCCAGTCTGCTTTCCTTATTTATTGACCTCATCGTCACTGCGCTGAAGCCCCCTCCTCCCTCCTCCTCCCTCCTTCCTCCTCCTTCCTCCTCCTCCTCCTTGAGGGAAGGTGAGATTAGTCCACCTTAATGGGTAGATAAGATATTATGACAGATTAATCATCTAAATTATAAAGCAAAAATGCTGAATATTAGCTGGTTTCAGCTTCTGAAATGTAAGGATTTTGTCCTTTTTCTATTTTTGTTTTTTAAAAATTGAATTATTTTCATAAATACATTCACTGCTTAGTCCCTAAACTGTAAGAAAATAGTGCAAAAATGCCCATTTTAATTTAGACCTGTCACGGGTCAAAACCCAAATATATTCAGTTCACATAAGCTTGAGAATCAAATACTCTGAGAAGGTCTAACATCGTTGCTTCAAAAAGCAAATATGATAAATAGATAGATAGATAGATCATTTTTGAGCAGTGTGTCTATATATATATATATATATATATATATATATATATATATATATATATATATATATATATATATATATATTTCAGCACTTATTAACTGGCAATAATTAACTGAGCTGAAATAATCAGTCGTTTAATCAATTAGTCACTGATATATATAGTATATATATACTGTATGTATATTTTAAATATACTATGTATATATACTATGTGTGTGTATGTGTACACACACTGCTCAGAAAAATGAAGGGAACGCTTAAATCACACATCAGATCTTGATGAATCAATTTCTTTTTCTTCAAAATGATGTAACAACGGTCAGTAGAAACCAAAATCATCAACCCACTGAGGACCGGATTCAAATCATCATCATACTGACAAAGTAAAAAATTTAAATTACAGGCTGATGGTGTCAGGGACATCAGTGATCTCCTGGACAGTCTGTGGCGGTACTCGGCGTCGTTGGATGCACGATACCTAACATCCCATAGGTGCTCAGTTAGATTTAGGTCAGGTCTGGCCACAGGAGGCCGGGCGTTGTCCTGCACCAGGAGGAACCCAGGACTCACTGCACCAGGAGGACACCAGGAGGAACCCAGGACCCACTGCACCAGGAGGAACCCAGGACCCACTGCACCAGGAGGACACCAGGAGGAACCCAGGAGCCACTGCACCAGGAGGACACCAGGAGGAACCCAGGAGCCACTGCACCAGGAGGAACCCAGGAGCCACTGCACCAGGAGGAACCCAGGACCCACTGCACCAGGAGGACACCAGGAGGAACCCAGGAGCCACTGCACCAGGAGGAACCCAGGACCCACTGCACCAGGAGGAACCCAGGACCCACTGCACCAGGAGGACACCAGGAGGAACCCAGGACTCACTGCACCAGGAGGAACCCAGGACCCACTGCACCAGGAGGACACCAGGAGGAACCCAGGAGCCACTGCACCAGGAGGAACCCAGGACCCACTGCACCAGGAGGACACCAGGAGGAACCCTGGACCCACTGCACCAGGAGGAACCCAGGACCCACTGCACCAGGAGGAACCCAGGACCCACGGCACCAGTCGAAGGTCTTACAATCACTCTGAGGATTTCATCCTGGTAACAGCAGGGTCAGGGTACCGATGGCTATGACCCGGAGGTCTGTGCGACCCTGTCACATGGCACACTCTGAACCTGCTCTCATCTGTGAAGAGAACGGGGTGCAAATGGCAGACCTGTCAATTCTGGTACTCTCTGACAAATGCCAGTCGGGATGGGAGGCAACTGGACTACCTGAAGAAAACCCAGAACATGCAAACTCCTCACAGAAGATTCGAACCTGCGACCCTCTTGCTGTGATGCAACAGTGCTAACCACTGCACCACCATGCAGCCCAAAATCTAAATTGTGATATAAGGTGAACTGATTTTTTTCCCCTTCCATAATTCATACCGTTACATCTTTTCTCGAACTTTAAACAAAAAAAAATGTAGTGCAGGCAAGACCTTTGAAATAAAGTCCAATGCTATAGCTTCAGCTAGTTTTTAAAGAGTTCTCCTTCCTCTCGTCAGTCCTGGAAGAGACTGTGCTGAGTGAATGTATGCTGACTGTAATGTCGCCTTCAAACGAGCAGATAGGTCTGTCCGACTAATCTGGCCGTCGGTCAGGAAATCACCGGCTGTGAAAGTGGCACAATATGCTAGCTCTGCATGGCCAGAAGTGAGAAGTGTGACATTTACGTTTGATGGTTTTCAGTTGCAGAGAGCTGCCGGTAGAGGACAAAGCTGAACATTGTGCAGCACACACATGAAAGATTCCTGCTTTTACTGGGTCAAAAGAAAGGACACTGTTACTCGCCAATGACTTCACTTTGCATTTGATCCTGTTGGTTTCTGTCCCCCTTTTAAAGAGGCCATTGCATGCATGATTCACAGGGTTTGGAGTGCAAATGTCATCTGTTTCCGTTGCTATGACAACTCCAAAAGATACCAATTGCTGAGGAACACCAATTATCAGATCCCCCGCAGGTTGTCAGGCTGCAGGAATACATTACAGACAATCTGAGGAGATTTTCAGGTCAGATTAGGGACAGGTGGGAGGGACTACAACTCCAAGTCATTTATTACCTAGCCCTAATTTGTACCAATTTCCTTGGCAACCCATCCAATAGCTGTAAAGGTATTTCACAATTTCCCCAAAAAATATCAAACTCATGGTGACGCAACGTAACGTCATTGCCATACTGGTAACTACGCGGTAAAGACAAGATCATCATCATGGTTGCATATTGTAAAAAACAAGCCAACACTGGTGCTGCAAATCCTGGCCTCGTGTCCAATCAGGTTTATTAATTAAACAACCGTCCCCTCACCCCATCTCTACTTTTGGCTGCGTTCTGTGAGTGTCACTCTACTTCCCACACTGGCACTGAGCGTTGGCACTTGGACGCAAGTCGTAAACTGCAGAATCGTCCAAGTGTATGTTATTCCTACAGAGACTGGGTAGCAGAGTAGATGGATACGTTAATAAGTGCAGGGATGGACAGATGGATAATAGTCCTTCTATATGAATCTATTCCCACCACAGACTGGAGAAAAATATGTGCGTAGCATCTGGGATCTCTGAGTCTTTGGTTTACCATTCACCGCCGTTACTGAAGCCACAAAATTCAAATTTGGTCAAATCAGGACAGACAAATCTGTCTCCAGTGTTTTCAGAAATGTACTGTGATTCCTCTATTTGGTATTATTTTAGATTTGGATCATACCGAAACAATATGTATGGTGCCAAAGTACTAAAACACTACTTTGGTAAAAAGAAAAAACAAGCTTTAACATTGACATTTTGCAATCCGGTACTACAAAGATTTCTTTTCTCCTGTGCTTTTAATTAGCCTTGTGTTATTGTGGTTGTGCATTTAATGTGCATTTGATCACTTAACTGTTTGTTAGTGCACTATGTACGCAAGTGTACACACAGTACTTCCTAATGTTAAAGGTCTTTGCTTTTCTGTCAAGCACAGCATGTTACCCTTGGAATGAAATGTGTTATATAAATAAACTTTTGCTCTATTGGAAGGGTTGTAATTCATTGTCAGGCTGTAAAAGCACACTATAATTACACCAAAACACACTGAACACATACAGACACACATGCAGTGCTTTAAACTTTTAATATCCTACTACCGTTCACATCTAAGTCCACTTTTAGTTTGAAAAGTGTCACAAAAAACAGCCTTTGCATTTGCTTAAGAACAAACAAGAGCAAACTCCGGCTTTAATCCTAACCCTCCTTTTTCATTGTATTTCAGGGTTTACATTTATGCATGTTATGAGAGATTTGCTTCCATTTGGTGGCAGGATTTAATCATTGGATTAAAACAGTGAAAACACAATCTGTGTGTGATGAACTGGATTAACCGTTGCACTGTGTTTCGTCTCTTAGCTCACTGTCAAAGAATTAATTCTTGCATAGCCTCTTTTACATTTATCCACAGTAGTGTGCAGCATTAGTTTAGATTAAACCCAGATTATAAATGTTTTATTACTTCATGAACATTCTGTTAAGCATGTAAATCACACTGATGGACCAAAGCAACACTCATCATCTCAGTTGTTGTTATTCCTCATTACAGCACTCTGATCAGTTTTATGAGTACAGACAAAGATAATAGTCACTGTTTTCTCATCACACATCCTTAAAGTATAGTATCCCTTATCCCTTAAGTATCCCTTAAGAACAACTTATTGTCATATCTATGGTGTAAATGAGTTGTGCTGAGGAGCAAAACGTGCGACAGTATATGACAGCAAAACTCAGTAAAGACACACCGAGCTGGTTTGAAACCAAACTCCTGATTATGTTCCCTCATTATATCAACGCAGTATCGTTCGCCGCATCGCAGTGCATCTTATAATCAAGATAATTCCACACATCTATTGCTAAGATGACTGATACTGGTCTTCATTTCTGTGTTTAGCCAAAACTAAATAGGATTTTTGTAGCCCATCTGCTCGTAGTTCTGTTCTCAAAATGGATAGATGTAATCTGCGTCCTCGCTGAGGAGGCTCTTGACTTCCATGGCTAGTGTTTGCCAGTTTGTAAGCTCGTGAAGGGCATGTTCCCACAACACATGTGCAATAATGAAGCATCTAGAGTGTGCTGATTCATTAACACTTTTATTAAAACTCCCAAATCCCAAATCAATAAATTAAATAAATGCATAACGGAAACACCGACTGAAAACAAAAGGTCAATAATCTGTGAAACGTTTGGCAGACAGGAGGTTAAAACGAGGTTTAGAGGGTCAGTAGTGACAGTGGTCTTCTGCCCTCAGTTTACTTTCATTTCCTGTACCTTTACACTTTTATTCTTGACCCTTTCACTGACTGTGTGCTACTTTGTTGGCATAACAAGAAAAGAAACTCAACTTTAAAGGCAGACTGCACCTGTGACATTTACCAGCAGATCCTCCCAGTGAAAAACTACGACTACAGATGAGTAGTCTAAGCCTTTTTGAATATGAACGTAGAACCTTGGCAGCATCCGCCATTTAACTAAATCTCTTTATGTGTACAGTTGGACATGTAACATTTTCCAATTAGCCCATACGTCTTTCAGCACGATACCCCCTTTGTCCAAATGCAAACAAGTGAGAGTTAATCTAACAAATGGCAGTCAAAGCCTGATACTGGAGAGGCTCTGCTCTGAATAATGGATCACTCCATCTGCAGCTTGTCCTCTGCCTTAATGGCACCAGCACCTAATCTAGCCCATGATAAACTTCTCTGGTGATTGAAGTTAACATGTTGCTCCCTGCTTCATACAGACACCACTGTGTTAAAGGTTATGTTGGTAATTCATTATTAATCGACTGCTAAATTAACTGTGACTTTGTAGAAATTGTTGAGTTTTTTTTTCCAAGTTGTCAAGACAGACTATTGGTAATCTTGTTCTTGTAAAGCATTAATATATTAATTCTAATTAGGATATAGGCAATAATACGGCAGCCCTGAGAACTCAATGTACGGCAGGTTAGGAGAACATCACCAGTTTCACGACACATTACTGCAAACAGAGGACCAAACACAGAAGCAGAGCACAGACAACTTAAACTGTTTCCAGGGGACATTAAAAGGTGACGCACCTGGCTGGGACACACTTGCTGTAGCCATGGGAAAGAACGTACATTACCAAGAAGTGAAAGTCAATTGATCGTTCTACTGCAACAGCAGCACCCAGCAGCAAAGTGACGACTGGCTACCAGTAAAACATCCGCTGTTTGACCTTTGTTGAAGGATAAAATATTATAAATATAATAAGCATTTTCAGTCCAAAATGGTGGCAGCGGCTATTGTATAAAAACACTGTGGTTTCATCTCTTTGTTTAGTTTTACAGACTTCTCTGTTTCAGTGGTGATCTATGAAGAAAGCAGGATCTTTTGCTGCTTTACCAAAATTGGTGGCTTTTATTGTGAAGCAGTCACAGGATGCGAAATGTATTTGACAGGTAATGTGAAATAAATCATGTGCCTCTGTGTCCTCTGGTGTCCTCCAACCAATCAGAGCTGATCTGGAATCTGCCATCATCTGCCAATCACTTTAAACTTCAATCAAATGGTCAAACTAGGCAGCGCTGGTCAAATCTCATCTCATACATCATCTACCGCTTATCCAGGATTGGGTCGCAGGGGAAACAGATCCAGCTGGGGACCCCAAACTTCCCTTTCCTGGGCCACATTAACCAGCTCTGACTGGGGGATCCTGAGGCGTTCCCAGGTCAGTGTGGAGATATAATCTCTCCATCGAGTCCTGGGTCTCCCAGGGGCCTCCTCCCAGCTGGTCATGCATGGAACGCCTCCTTAGGGAAGTACAGGGGGCATCCTTACCAGATACCCGAACCACCTCAGCTGGCTCCTTTCAACTCAAAGGAGGAGCAGCTCTACTCTGAGTCCCTCACGGATGGCTGAGCCTCTCACCCTGTCTCTAAGGGAGACGCCAGCCACCCTCCGCTTGTACCCACGATCTAGTTCTTTCAGCCGTGACACGCTGATCCAATATAAATCAATATTCTGTTACTATATGCCAGTTTCTCTCTCAGTTACTGTTTTACTGTAAAATGAGAAAGTTTGTGACCTGGCAGCCATGTTGAGATCAATTGAGGAAATACCAAGCACCGCCCTCCAGCTGGAGCACACTTCATTTCACAGCTAAACAGTAACTACAAGATGCTTCTGGACACGTTTGAGGAGAGAAATAGTCATTACAGTAACAGAGTGTTGATCATATTTAATCAGCACTGCCTAGTTTGACCATTTGATCGGAGTTCAGAGTGATTGACAGCTGCCTCCGCTGAATGAACAGCCAGTAGGAATGCTCTCTCTCTCCCTGGCAGTATTATGCAGCACAATTTCCTTCTTTAAATATAATTTCTCATTATGTGATTTCCATGTATTTCCACAGCATTGATTTCAGAGGATTAAGTACACGTACAGCTGTTTTTTTCTGTTCTTAACAAAGAAAAAGGTATTACATAAGAGGAAATAATATAACCCTTACTGATTACAGACTTAGTGTAAACACTCAGCAGACAAAAAACCCTCATATAACTGAAAAACCTGTTATTATTCAGGTAGCTCGGTGGCCAAACGTATGACTACTGTTTTCATTGTAGATTCAAGGATGTCTCTTGCTGTGTCAAACCAACATGGCGTGATTATTATTTTACAAGATGCTAAAATGCACATAAGGGCTGGTCACTTAACTCATGTTCCTTTACAAATGCATTCATTGTCTTCAACATCTTATATCCTGCTATCACTACCGACCCAGAGTACCATGTATCCGTGAAATAAATGCGTGCGTTCTGTCTCCACTGCTTTCCAGAGAAAGGTTTGTTTTTTTTTACCAGCCCCTTGGCATTTTCATCTCACTGATAAAATCAGTTATTGTTTCTGTGCCCTTCCTTTATCATTGTTGTATTTGGTGGTTTGAGGGAAGGAAATCTGAACATTCTTTCTCTTCACTTTGCTGCCCTAAACACACCGACAGCTTGCTGAGACCAGTAGTGTAAAGGAAGCTAAATGGTTTAACCCTGGTCAGCTCTCCAGACTCACCTCCAGGCAGCATTACCTCACGCTGTATGTATGATACTTGCACTCTGAATTCTCAGTCTGCTAAAAGGCCCTATCACACATAAGTGAAAACGCTATTAAATTTAGCAGCCAGTGATCTTCACTTGATAAGATTTTTCAAATTTAGTCAGGATGCTCAGCCACCACATATCCTTTTCAAATTACTTCAAGTCCCCATGAAATGATAAACACATTTTCCCCTTTTTTATCCTCTGGCAAAGGATTAATAATTAACTTATCTAATTATATGCCAAATATATGTAAATAACAAAACAAAACAATTTTTTAGGGTCCACGTTAACGTGTTAATGCAAATTCATTTTACTGCAACTAATGTTAATAATGTATTAACATAATCAATCAAGGTTGTAGTGTGCTTAGAGTGTATCATATGAAACTTGAAAACCAAATCCATCGGTACCAACCATGTCATACTAGCTTGTTGCAAAGGAAGTTAAATAACACTTCAAACTTAATGCTAAATTCTGGCAGGAAAAAATTGACATGGCCATTTCCAAAGGGGTCCCTTGACCTCTGACCTCAAGATATGGAGCAAGTCAGTTTGCCATGTTATGATTTGAGCATGTTTTTTATGCTAGATGCAGTACCAGTGAGGTTTCTGGACAATATTTATCATTGTTTTGTTGTTAATTGATTTCCAATAATAAATATATACATACATTTACATAAAGCGGCATATTTGCCCACTACCATGTTGATAAGAGTATTAACTACTTGACAAATCTCGCTTTAAGGTACTTTTTGAAAGGATAAAATTGTTTGATTAATTTGTAATTAATTCTACATCAAAATCTGATCAATAGCTCCATCTTTTCTCTTCCTAAACAGCTTCAAATGTTTGATGACTCATCCTGGACTCACAAAAATGAATCCAGTACATGCAGATGAACAGCAATAGACCGCCAAATGATGAGGAAAAACGAGCGGTGGACTTTTGCCGGCGGGTGTGCGGGGCCTCCGGGTGGCATTCATCTACTGCCAGCGCTGCAGTACCTCAGAGCCGACTGATCAGTCATCTCTCCCTCGTCCTCATCCTGGTCTAACAACAGGTCTATCTGTCTACGAGTTGGGAGACGTGTGTTAACCTTAACCTTTCTATGTCAATGCCTAACCTAAATCATATCACAAGAGTTTCACAACTTGTTGGGTACCTTCTAGACACCGCCTCAGTTAGACACAATCTACTGATATGATAAATATTATATCTGATGATCATGAAAAGCAAAGTTTTCCTTGTGCTCACCCTCTTATGGCCTGCTATCTAGTAATTCAACAGTATGCCTCCAATGATATTCCCTCGGTTGCCATGGCTACAGCCCTCAGATTGAACTGGCGTCATCATTATGAGAATGAAAAGCTGAGGTTAACCTCAAAGTTTGCTGACGAACCCTCTAATCCTACATGACGAGAATGTGAGGTCAGTGATCAGTATCATGCTGCTTGTGATACCACACTTGTTTAATGCGTTTGGTGTGATGTGTGTTTGATTCTGTGTGTTCTTGTTCTTCAACAGTTTCATAGTAGTACCTGTGGATGTTACCCCCCCCCCACCCCCACCCCAGCCTTTCATCACAACATGATTTATATCTGGATTTAGACACAAACAGCTTATCTTTGAAACATATCCACTAACTCATTTTCCAAACTTCTCAGCTGTCCAAACTCGCCTCAGCCCTTTGTGCCATGCTCCTGAGGAAGCTGACTCATGTTCATCATCGCAGTGGGACATTTGCATTTCAGGCCTATTTTTCATCCGATCTATTTTTCCTCCTCAAAGGAGAGGCACTTTGATGTCCCTCAAATCTCATTATGGCTGGGGCTCAGCACCGGCAAAGACTGATTTCCTCTGGTTTTGCAGTGGCAGGGAAGAACTGAGGGAGGCAAAATCCCTGTGGAGCAAAACCTAAATGGATATGGCCGGTCGCGAGGGGAACTCTTTGAAACGCACAGCGCCAAGAGCCTCATTCCATCATGGGGGCGTACCTTGTTTAGGGTTGATTAGCGGGGCCCAGTGTGAGAGGGAGATATAGTAGTTACCTGAAATCAGTCACACGACACGTGCTCACTGATGCACTGAGAAGCATCTCCACACAGTGACCCTGTTTTCACTGGAGACCTCCACACAGTACCTGAACTTAAAAGCCTCCATAATCTAGAGTTATATATAGTCAATGGATCAAATGTGCAAGGGATCACTTGTAGTGACAAGCCCACCAAGAGTTATCACTCAAGCTCATTCAGCTCATTGTTTTGACCAACCTGTATCTTTACCGTTTTCGGTTCAGTCTCATAATTTCCAGCCACAAAAGACTGTGCACAAAATGCATATGTTTGGAAATTAGTGAGTATACGACTGGATACTGAGACTGCATGAGTTATCTGAGAGGAAACGGATGTTTCAATATTAAACGCAGGCCTATTGCACCAACTTTTGATGCAACCACGCTGTAGGTGGGTCAAAATCGGTTAATAGAAACGCACCTTTGTTTTTTGCAACATTTCAAAAGGTCTCTTAAAACTGACCCTTCGCTAAGCCTGGCCCCCCTGCTGCTACTGTGTTAAGTTGCCAGAGCTACTATAGAGCCCACACTGTCACTAACTGCACTCGCTGCATAAATAAACTCAGAAAAAACGTTTGGAAATTTTTGTTTGGTGGATTATTTCTCTGTTGTTACAATGCTAATTGTCATTGTATTTTACATGGTTGGAAAGCCTGTTTATTTACCTTCACGATGATGTCCAACTTGTGTGGATCATGCATTTGTGGGATGAGCAGCACAGCTGATTATGATGGTAGCGTCCACATGAAATTAGCCAAAATTCTCTGCCAATGCTAAACAGTGTATTCTGCTGTTGGTGTTGACTCGTGTTTTTAACTCCAGGTGCCGATCAGGCACCACAAGACCAGACCACAGGATCACAAATGATCCATTTCATTCTGAAAAGTCAGTTTTTTTCAAAACCAACATGGCTCAGTTCAATTTTTTTTTTTTTTTCAAAACAAAACTCCTCATCTCGTCTCATGGTTTTGACATCAGATGATTCGGAGCTCAAAACAAGAGTCAGTGTCGAGATTGTTTCTTGTCTTCATGTAAAAAAGTTACTGATATATCATTATCAGATTATTTATTCAGGCGATTAGTTGATTTAATAAAAATTTATTTTCAAAATAATAAATCGTTCAACAGAAATTAACCAGAATTACAGTTCAAGTGTAAACATTTTTATTGCAGCAACAGAATGCCAGCGTATATATTATATAAACAAAGAACTGAATAGATCGATTAAATTTACACTGGGACTTACTTCCTGTGTTTTATAATCAGTGCTGGTTGATTAGGATGGGAAAACTGTAATTTATGCTTTTTTTCTGTATGGATGAATCATTAGAAAATGAATAAATCGAACTATTTTGGCATTAGAACCAGATCCATAGAGTGTGGGACATTAGAGGCAGCCACTCACAATCAAACAGCTGCTGCAGGTACTGAGCATCACTGTTTGTGTTTTGGAGAAACACAATAATGAACTTCTGAAAAGAGTACTGATTCATTTGATGGGATATTTTGATGGCAGGAGGAGTTAATAAGGATCCACTTAGCTCTAAAACAAATCGACACGACCCAATAACACTGGAGATGATGTATAACTGTGCTCCGACGAGAGGGTCGCACTGTAAAGGATAGGGGATGTCCTATCCTGTACAGATTGTAAAGCACCCTGAGGCTAGGTTGTGATTTTGGGCTTTACAAATTAAATAAACTTGCCTTGACTGCTCCTGGGCCACTGAAAAAACATGCATCGTGTTGCCATGTTTTCCTGCCCGACAGGGCTGAAACGTTTCAAGTCTATCCTCAGTAAAAGTTGCTCTTAGTGAGGAACTTTAAGTGGCATTTAGGAGGACTGCAGTTGGTAAGATAAGACAGACCAGAGGCCTGAGGTGTGAACCTTTACCAGAGAGAAATCATTATTGTAGGAGGTCTACACCAGCTGGAACATCAATAAAGGCATGTAGATAGGGCCCATCAATATTAACCAGCAGATTTCTTCCACTTAAATCCATTCATAATGAAGCTGGGTGGTACAATCTAAAATTATATATACACACCAAGTATAATAACATTCAATTTCCATTCATCAGCCTGTTATTCATAGCAATCAACTTGCATCTGACAGCAGCTGTAATTACACAGCGTGTGTCAAATGGAGAAATGATTGCAGAGATAAACTCTCTTCTGACTGTGTGATCTGACTTTGGCATGAGAATCTATTTGTGCTAAAATGTTTGCAACGATACGACGTGTTTACGTCCACCCAGCTGCCAAATCCCCGCTGGTCGACCATGAAGTTTAGCTTATCGCATGTCAGGAACATCCACCAAGCGTGAACATCAGCGTTTTTCAAACAAGCAGCATATGGACGAGTATACATGGAGAAATTGAGTGTGGTTGGACCGCAAGCTTTGGAGATGCAGTCAAGCTGCTTCTCTGGGGTCTTCTGGGTCGGACTTATCCAGAGACTTACAGTCAGGAGAACAAATATTTATTCAACGCTGCCATTTTAACAGTGAGAACACAACACAAGTCAGGGCTGATGGGAGAGGCCTGTTCAATCATCAATATGAGTGCTTTTCCTTATGCTAAATTATGCTTCCTCGCATTCCTCTCTCCTGTCACAACATGAACATCGTTTCCCCTCCACCATCATGGAGGATCTTCCAGTCCCTTAAATGCTACTCGAGGAGACCATGGATGTACAAAGAGAACTGGATACAGCGTCGGAGGTGTTCATTCCTATGAAAGTTGCTCGTTACAAAAAAAAGTATGTCGCTTTTTTTCTGTGTAATATTCATATTTCTGAGTGAAAGCACTCAAACTACAGTCTGAAAAAATATGACATGCAAATTAATCACAGAAAGAAAGGCCTTAAAATGCTGGAACTAAGGATTTGTCATTTGGGAGATCCAAGTCGTCTGTTCTTGCGTCTCTCTCACAGCTAATGGTTCGTGTCCATGGGGGCGTTTTTTATCACAGGGATCGCTTCGCTTCCCAGCATTGGGCGCTTGATGGACTGCCACTAGTCACAAAGCGCTCTGCACCTGATTGGACGAATGCTTTCCCTCGTTGGCTGCCGCTCCCAGCTTTCAAACTGGAACCAACATGGCGGCTCATTTGGAAACTTTCTTCTCCTTTATCATGAAAATAGTTCACTGAAATTTCAGTTTTTATTTTGGATCAAAAAAGGTTAGTTTAGAAGTTTGTCAAGAGTTTCCAGAGGCGGCAAGTCGCATCGGACGTCTGTGATTTGCATAAAGAATAGCATAGAGCTCAACTTCATGCAAATGAGGAGCGTCCAATGTGATGCCTCGCCTCTCCCTTCTCTCGAATCGCGCCGCCACCCTACCAGAATGCATTGCACAGCTGCTTTGAAAGGACAGAAGCTGTGGATATGCACCATAAGAGGCAAGGAAGAGATGCGAGCGAGGGAAGTGAGGTGACACGTTAGCATAATGAAAAGCACAAAAATGCCTGAAAAATGTGCAGCTGAGCTCTAATGGCTGCAAAATAATGGGCCTCGTACACACTTTCCCCACTCTCCTGTTAATCCTCTGTGCTCTCTTTCTTTCTCCATTTCACACAAACAGTAAGTGTGTGCATGTCCTCTTACCGTCTATTGTGCTGCACACAATCTAAGACACATACACACCAAGTTTACATTTGATGGATTCTGGTCTGGACACAATCCCAGTGTTGATCGACCATGGTCGCTCTGACTGACAGGATGATTTGCACCGAGGCTCTGTGGTGGGTTTTCAGTAATCAACGTGTACCAAGGTCACATGGCCGTGCACTTACCGGACACCGAGATAACGCACACGCAAGCAACTCAGGGATTACAGGAGAAGATGAGAAGCGAGAGAAGAGGAGACAAAAGGAAATAAAAAAAGAAAGAAAGATGTGTAGGGAAGACTAAACACAGTGGAGGAGGCTTATGGGAAAATAATGACGAACAAAGGAATGAAATGACTTGTGGCTAGGGATCAAGTAAAGCACACAGAGAAGGTCTTCTACAGTGTAATGTTTCAAAAGGAATGCTTTATTTTAAAGTGCTGCTGGCATTGACACCCAACAGGAGTCTGTCTGTGCATTTAGCTGATATTCCTAAACCGTAATGAGCTTTGCTTTTATTTAGTACAATAAAGAGGCAATGTGGTTGGAGGATACATATGTTAGGGCATTGTTTTTCTTTCAGTGTCTGCTCCAAGAAATATCTGGAAAAGAGTCAGTCAGTTATTTAGTACAGCTTTGATTTGTGGATCTGTGATTTCTGCATTATTTGCAGAGAGAAAAGAGGACGAAATGTCTTTCACTGACTGACTCACCTTTTGTTAGAACACGTACATGAAATATGAGAATTAAATATCTGGCAAATTGTTCCTGACCTGATGTCACAGTAAGAAAAGCTTTAGACTCTTTTCTTCAGCTTTCCAGCCAATTAGACTGTTGTCAGGTTATAAAATAGGTGTCATCGGTCGCTATAAGCCCCATAGATGTGGGTCAATAGGGGCCTACAACACCCACTAGTAGGCTTTTATCCCCCTTTCACATGGGAGATCACCAAAAGAAGGTATAAAAGAACATGACAACAACCTCTAACGACCATAGTAATTATGAGAGGAGCAGAAGCGGACATCAGGTGCTGTAGTCTAGACAGTGTAAAACTCCATAACTAGTAGAGGCTGGGGACAATGGAGGGGACACAAAACACACGATTTTCATCCAGGAGACCAGATCCGCATCCCATGTGAACCAACAATGTGCAGTTTTCTTTGTGTTTGTTGTTATTTTAACCCAAAACACTTTTTTGCCCAAACCTAAATAAGTTGTAATTTTATTACCTTAACCTAATTAAGTTGTAGTTTTGATGCCTAACCTAAATTATTTGTAGTTTTGTTGCCTAAACCTAAAGAAGTTGTAGTTTTGTTGCCTAAACTTAAATAATTTGTAGTTTTGTTGCCTAAACCTAAAGAAGTTGAAGTTTTATTGCCTAAACTTAAATAATTTGTAGTTTTGTTGCCTAAACCTAAAGAAGATTGAGCTTTATTACCTGAACCTAAATAATTTGTAGTTTTGTTGTCTAAACCTAAAGAAGTTGTAGTTTTGTTGCCTAAACCTAAAGAAGTTGTAGCTTTATTACCTGAACCTAAATAAGTTGTAGTTTTGTTGCCTAAACCTATAGAAGTTGTAGTTTCATTGCCTAAACCTAAATAAGTTGTAGTTTTGTTGCTTGAACCTAAAGATGCTATAGTTTTATTGCCTAAACCTAAAGAGGTTGTAGTTTTGTTGCCTAAACCTAGTGAAGTTGTAGCTTTATTACCTGAATCTAAATAAGTTGTAGTTTTGTTGCCTAAACCTATGGAAGTTGTATTTTCATTGCCTAAACCTAAATAAGTTGTAGTTTTGTTGCCTAAACTTAAATAAGTTGTAGTTTTATTATATATCTAGATCTATGAAGCGTTAACAGCAGTAAAAGCCATATGAGAGCAGTGCAGAGCGTCGGCCATAAGCTAGCCAGTGGTGCACTGTCACATGCACTAACATGCACTAAAAGGCACACGTGGCCAGCCCGGCTATGTCAACAAAGCCTGGAGAAGCTCTGATTCCGCTCAGGTAGACATTACGCTTCTGTATCTTTACATTGCAAATAAGTGTTTGATGCTATAGTAATGTTCTGGATATCATATCTACAACATTTAAATAAATAAATAATGCTACACTCTAAACAGAGGGCGACAAATGTGTGATTTGTGATTGGCCCCAAAAGTCCTGATTGGAGCACCTTTATTTTTAGCCGTGCTAGTGTCATGGATATAAGGATGGTTGTCTACCACTCTGGTTCAAGGCTGAAATACCTCAATAACTACTGATGGACTGCCATGACATTTTGCCCAGATATTACTGTCTATCTCAGCATGTACTGCGATAACTTTACACTGCAGTAACCGAAATAAACATTGAGATAACTCATCGTCTCTCACCTGCTTGAGAAAATTTGCATTACCCTTTCCACCATATTCTAATTAGCAGCTCGCACAAAGGAACATATGTTTAACCACAAAGATTTTTAAACAGAAGTGCGATTACTTGCAGACTCAACGCCTAGATGCTACAGTAGTTGTTATTGACAGAAGAGAGTAAAGTCTGCTTCACATTACTCTGACAATGCTTCTATAACCACTCAGAGTGCAATTGCAGTAATTCATGTGTTGACACAGAGCATGTAATGGAAACATAATTGAAAAGTAGAAGAGAATTGCAGCTCTGAAGATAATATTTCAGTCGGCATCTGTCTATAATCAAGATCCCTGTCTGAGAGAAAGAAATGACACCTTGATACAACAGCAGGAACAAAGATTTCAAAGCCTGATATTAGAGAATGCAGCTGCATTCGTGTGAAGCCATGCATGCAGATAATAATTCTGATAGCTAGTCCGGCATTTATCCTTCCCTCACCGAGGAGCATGTCAGAATACAAAAAGGCAGTTTAAATAATTCTTTGGAAAACCGTTCACCAGATAATACCTCCATACCACATGTAAACATGTTGCCATTCTTCAAGGAGAAGGTCGAAAGCCATTGTTGGGCGATGGAGTTCCAGTAAGCACTTCAAAATAATACCTTGGTATTTTTTTTTCCAGCAATGATGTCGGTTAGAAGTTTGTTTGTGAAAGTTTCAGGGACATAACACAACACATAACGCTGACCTTACACCAAACAACTTTTCGAGCGATTTCACAGTTGCAGACATATTTCCAAGGTGAACAAACTCACACCAACTTTGCTAGATGAGGTCTGGCATGTTTCCGTGATCTTAATCCTTTAGTAAAACTCAGTCCAAGCTGCCTTAAGTCTTTTTCTCACCTTGACATTTTGATAAAATCAAACAAGTTTAATATTATCGTAAGTTCAATGACACAAACATTGTCAACAACCAATAAGTGAGCTCTATCCAGCTCCAAACAGGAAGCCACAAACGAGGTAGAAAGTAAACATGGAGAAACTGGTGGAGTTGCGGAGTGAACAAGAGTGTCCTCTCATTTGTCCCCAAGAAAGAGTGCCGGTCGTTGATTCCAACATGGTTATAGTGGTCAACGGTGGTACTGCAACTTCTGTGGTCATCACGTGACATCATTGGGCCCAAAAGGACTTTCTCCCATAGACTTACATTGAGAAATTACTTCCCCTGTTTATGTCTTTGAAGACCCAGACCATGATGACACAGCACACCGTGATGTTGGGACTCTGTGATCGAGTCATGTGACTGAGCGGACACTACTGCGCATATCGGACATGTGCACTAGGGCCCAGTAAGACCTGGAAGACCCAGAAGATGGGGGTATTTTTCCAGACCCAGAGGTCTACCCATTGACTTCATGTGTCACTTTCATAGGAATGAACGGAGCCCCGTGGCCCCCAACGCTGTATCCAGCTCTGTTCATACATCCGTGTTTGTACCATGATGAGTGAAAAAGGAAAAAGCGGCAGTGAGCATGCAAGAAGAAGAAGAAGAAGAAGATATTCCTTTATCAGTCTCACGAGGGGAAATTAAATTTTTTCACTCTGTTGTTAACTTATACACGGTACATGCAGACCCAAACACACACATGCACAAACATGCAACAATGGAGAGATGTCAGAGTGATGGGGCTGCTCCTGACAAGCGCCCCGAGCAGTTGGGGGTTTGGTGCCTTGCTTAGGGGCACCTCGGCAGTGCCCAAGAGGTAAACTGTCCCCTCTCCAGCTACCAGTTCACACTCAATTCTTGGTCCATGGCGGGACTTGAACCGGTGACCCTCCGGTTCCCAAGCCAACTCCCTACAGACTGAGCTACTGCCGCCCCCAAATATACCAGAGCTAGCTAGCTAACCACCCAAATGGAGCTGCTTGCAAGCTAAGGTCTGCAGAAGGTCATGGATAAAATAATGGTTCAGACCACAAGTAAAACATAAACACAGCTTCAGATCTGTAGAGCAGCGGGGCAGTTATTGGTAAAACTATATCTTTTTGAAAGTTGATGAATTGAGGTGGCACCGGCAGTGACAGTCGAGTTATTTTGATATATTGTCTCTGTTGAAATCTACATGACTTCTCTTCTGTTGAGTGTTGACAGCTCATGTGGAAATATTTTTGAAGAAAAATAAAGTCAGGAGATGCTTTGATTTATTTTCCAACAGGGAGCACTTAGGGATTGTGGAGACACCCGGTTTTCTGTGTAAATACGAAGAACGTTTAAAGGTTACGATCTCAAAAGCAAGCCACCAAAAATAAAATGTTGTAAAATTTCAAATGTGGAAAATGTTTCGAGCAAGTCGCATAAAGGGGGCATATCATAAAAACATCCCTTTTCAGTGCTTGTGCTCATACATCTGGGTATTTGGAGTGTCTATCAACCCACAGACTGTGAAATGAGACAACCCAGTCAGCTGTTTGTGGGCTATCTAGATCAGAAAACATACAGAAAATATACAGGTCACAGCTTGAGAACTACCTTTGCAAAGGTGCGCCAGATTTTTCTCAAAAGCCAATCAGAGCAGAGCATCTTAAAGAGAGAGGCAAATCTCTCTTTAGAGAACATTTTGCGATAAATCGCAATTAAATATTTGAATCAATCAACAGCCCTACTCAAAAGTTGAATATATTACATGTAAAAGTACTAGATTGCCTTTCAAGCCCAAAGGACACTTGGAGTCGTATCCCATCATACCTTTAAGTGGTCCTCATCTGTTTTCAAGCAGCTATAGAAGCATCTTGATCGCCTGTGTTTTGGCTCCTGGGCTCCTCTGCATACTAATGCTGGCGTTTGATAGAACGTACAGCCTCCAGATTCCCTCTGCTATCACCTTTGTTCTTCTGCCAAGCAGGGCGCCATCTAATACATGGGCTGAGTGTGTGACTGACAAGTGAGGAGAGAGCACGATAACAGACAATCACGAGTATCTGTGTAATTTGGGTGTATCTCCATTTTGCGTGTGTGCCTGTGTGCGAGCACAGAGGCATGTCCAAGACTGCAATGCGTCAGGATCCCACATGCAAACCCAGCTCCTGGCAGCACTTACAAGGCCTGTATGTTCTGCAAAAACGTGCCTCAAACACATGCCAGCTATTCTGCCTGGGAGCTGGCATGGCTGTGAAGACAATTCTGAATATTTCTGTCCATGTACTGTATGTGTGTGAGAGACAAACAGCCTTGGCTGGGTAGTGGTGTGCTATTGGGAGCTCATTTCACTCTGTAGCTGTGCCCACAAGGGAATGCACATATTCACATACAGACATGCACCCTGGAATGCACACAGCATTGTTCTCCACTAGAAGCTGATCACAAGCACAGGCTGTATGCAATGAAAATCACACAATTTAACAATTTGTCAAAACTGAATTTATAATTTTGGTAACTGATCTAGTAGTGATACATTTTTTATGTTTTTGGAAGCAAAAAAAATGTCATCGCATTATGCAATTCATTTTTATATAAACAATTAAAGTTACTACAAGCAACTTTGATTTTGTGTTAAATTTGGCAGCCCCTGTGGACAAAAGTGGTAGTGTTCCCATGAGCACCTCGCTTCTTGTAAAGATCTGCAGCTGCTGGACTCCCTCTAGCAAACCTCTCATTTACTGCAGCAGGTTCCCCACACAGTCCTGGTTCTGGTTCCCCCGTGCCCCCCATAGGGCCTGGGTCTCCAGGTCCGGCAGCGAAGGACGGACCCTGCCGCCTCCCACTGCAGCTTTTCTCCAGCCGCCAGCACATGCAGTGCAACTTCCCTCCAAAGTCGATGCAGAGGTCGTCCTGGACCATGTGCATGATCCTCTGGACCGCCACCTTGTCTTTTGCTGGTCTCAGCTGAGGACTGAAAGTGGAGCAGCGAGGTGAAGCTCTGCTCCTGGCCAGTGGAGGAGGAGCTGTTGCTGTTGGACGTGGAGCACCGACAGTATGTGGAAGGCGGCAGTGAAGCCGGGTCTGGGTCTGTCCAACCAGACAGTGGAGTCTGGAGTCTGAGCTAAAGGGGTTTCTGGTGAACCCGCATGCTGTAAATCGTTTCATCTGTTGTCACGGGGAATCAGACTGAATGACAGTATTCTCACTGATGGTTTGCTTATGCAGGTCAAATAGAAGCATCAGTATTAAACTGAGAGTTAAAAGTTCCTCAGTAACTTATCAGGATAATTAGCAACAACATGTACTGCATGATTTATTTCATCTTTATTTGGTTTATGTTGTGCTAATTAACATGATTAAGAGTATGCAGCTGCACAAGCAGCTCTGCCAGGCTGAACTGGCATAGTGGGGCTAAATGCTAAGCACAATGACAATGCTACATGACATGCTGATGTTTAGCAGATAGAAAGTTGACCATGCTCATCATCAAATATAACATATTAGCATGCTAACGTTTGCCAATTAGCACTAAACACAAAGTACAGCTGAGGCTGATGGGAATGTCATTAGCTTTGCAGGTATCATAAACCAAAGTATTATAGATATTAAAATGTCAGCGTCAAATGTTAAATGTCCCGAAGCGAGGAAAAGTCAGTGGATAAACAAAGTATTTAGGTTTCATTGTTCCTACATGAATCTTATTATTCAACCTAAGCGCCCCTCTGCTTTGGATTTTGGGCTGTGAGACAAAATACGTAATTCCAAGATGTTACTTTGTCGCTCTGGATAATAATGATGGGCACAATTTTATGACTTAATAGAGATTAAAAGATTTAACTTAAAACATTTAACAGGTTGATAATAATTGTTAGTGGCAGCCCTTGAACCTTGAAGATCACAACACATCTGCTCATGATTTCTCCATAACCACACACAACACACACACACACACACACACACACACACACACACACACACACACACACACACACACACACACACACACACACACACACCATACAGTACATAATGTTTGTAGAAACAGCTGGCACGCAATGTTTAAGCCTACAGCTCTCTGTGGTGAGTGTTGACGGCTCACATATTCATGGTACAAACAGCACAGAGACAAGAATGCCCCCTCACACACACAGCCTATGCCGTAAATGTAAGTCGCTCATTATATTCACACCAACACGACTAAAAACAAGGTCGCTGGTAGCGCTGATTCGACGGCACAGAGCATCAAAGAGACGCTCCATCAGAGTCTCTTGGAGACTGGCGCTGCAGGTGCAGCGGATTTACCACAGCGAGGAGGCCGATAAGTCCTGCTCAATATTCATGGCCAAAGAGAACAAAATGAGTACATGTCCTCCAAAAAAGACTTCCTGCCTCCACGTTCACAGCAGCCGCGAAATGAGTCAGAAAAATCCTCCCATTTGGGTCCTAAGCCGCCCTGGTGCTCATGTTTATGCACTACATGGCTAATGGGCTCACTCCGGTGGGGAATCCTTAAGAAGTTTGTCTTCATCATAGGTTTTGAAAAATCTCATTATGCAAAGTTGTCGAAGATCTTTGAGGATGAGGAGTTACAAGTTGTGTTCATAGTGATGGCTCAGCTACCACTTTTTAATATGCCAGCTGAACCCAAAGGTACAACAAAGGGGTAAAGCTGTTGAATTTAAAAATATATATATATTTACACATACAGTATATACACAGGTGTATTGTTTTCGCTGCTAACTATGTCATACTAGCTAGTCGCGAAGGAGGTGAAATAGCACTACAAACTTGTGCTAAATGTTGGCCAATTTCAAAGGGGTCCCTTTGACCTCTGACCTCCAGATATGTGATGAAAATGGGTTCTATGGGTAGCAAACGCCCCACAAGAGGAGAATACTACAATAACGGTATTAGTAATAATAGAGGATACTGCCTCCAAAGCCACTCTGAGGCACAGGTGTAAATACCAACAAGAGGTTACAAACAGGTGATTTAGAAAAACATTTCCTGTACTTGCCTGTGTGTCACTTATTGTGTACCAGCTGAAAACAAGGGTCACTCTGTATTGATTTCTGCTTGTTATGCCGTCTCATCAGAGTCACAGTGCTGGAGATCAGCCAAGGAACAATAGCCGCCCTGGTACACTACCTTCGTTTGCTGAATGCTTTTATCCAAAAAGACTTAAATTTTTTTGTATGAACATGCACAGGAAGCGATATGGAGTTTGGTGTTTTTCCTAACGTGAAGACTGATCAACCAACCTTGCTATAAAAGTCTGACCTGCTTTACAAACTGACCTGCAGCCAGCCTAACTCGCACCCCTCCTTTCACCTTGAATCATCTGACAAGAGGGAAGCATAAAAATCTTGCAAAAACATCTACTGTGAGCTCAAAACTTCACTTTGCACGGTTTTTAATCAATCACCTTATTTCTCAGAGAAAGACTCTGAGCTCTCGACAAATTGATGAAGCCGTTGTGTTACATGATGGCTGTCACACACACCCTCCCTCACGCCTTTGTGTTGAGGTTAATGGAAGATGTGCCGGTTTGGTGATTGCTGAGGACCTATGAGTTGGATATAAAAGAGCCCTGAGAGGAGATGGGTTACCGGAGTGGCCTTGATTGAAAAGTGTTTTCTGCAGCTGCTGAAAGCATTATTCCTCGTTCGGTCCAAAGTGTAATGCAACTGTCAATGTTGACGGTCGTCAAGGCAGTCAAGAAATTATGCTGCTGGTTACACCATTCTGCACATAGACAAGAGGGACCTTATCAACAGTAAAGACAAAAACATGCACACTGCTGTCTCGGTTCATTTATCTTATAGGAGCTGACATTGTTTCGACCGCAGATCGTCCTCAGGTAAAGATCCCACAGCTCACACAATTAGTGAATTCGCTCAAAGTAAATGAGAATGGATATTTTGCAATGAGTTGTATTTTGGTGTTTGTGGGGACCTATAGAGAATAGACTAGACCATGGGAAAAAGTTGAATCATACACTTCTAGGAAGTTGTACTTTGTAAAATATCTAAATTAATATAGTAAAAATGTTTGACTTTCAGCATGTATGTAGTCAGAGATATCCTGAAGTCAAATACATAATTGTCATTATTTATTAATACATTTCCCTCAAAACATAGTGGTATTTTCTTTTAATTACTACAGGTTATGTAATGTTTTAAACTACTGGTGAATATAATCCAATCAATCCTATTTCCATATGTGTATTTTGTATATACAGTTCCTTTTGTTAACATCATATTTTGAAAAGCGGATGTTGTCACATGTCTCCTTCCTCTAACTTCTCCATGTCCGTCTCCGTTCTCTTTATCCATCCATGGTCCGCTCCATTGGGGACGTTCAAATGCATTTACCATAAATGTCAGTATCACACGCCGTTTTCTACTCTGTCGTTTTGGTTCACTGTGGTTTGTTTTGGCTGACGGATATGGGATGAATGCACACGACTACAACAATAAATGCAGTAACTTCGTCCTACCTCTGCATAAACTCAAATGAAGCAAACTGAATTGTGAATTGTTTTTTTACTCGTACAGGAATTAGTTGCTATGGTTGGTATGTTCCTTGTTATCTTGCCAGCTATAGTGGCTCTCCAACCCTGCAATTAGCTACTAACAGCACCAACTATTACACAAAGATTCAAGAGAAGTGTCTTTATCAAAACACACCTTTTCCTTATTACACAGGTGGAAAGAAAACAGATTTTTGTTTTACCTCAGAAGCCCTTGTTTGTGTTGTTTTTTTTTTTTACACTTTTAAGTATTTTTCTTGCTTGAACACATGTACTGTACTGTATCATACACTGTAATAATGTGGTTGGACTCTAGCGGGGAATTTTATCATGTGATTTCCCTTTCTTCCTTCATGTTTCCTGTCTATGTCAAATCAAATGCTTTGAAAGATAATCCTCAGGGTGGGGGGAGAGGAGCAGCTGGAGATGTGATGCAACAAAGGCTGTGGTCCCACACCAAACTCATATTATCTATATTGTATTATATTATGAAAATGAAAAATGTTTTGATGTACTGATGATGACAGACTGGAATGACAATTTAATCTGAATGCTTATATGTTGGCTACCTTTGCTTGTTTGGAAAGCTTGAAGAAAACATCAGGATGTTTTAGTTTAGTGTTATTTCTAAATGATGTTGCTACTCTTGCTGCTGTCTTGTAAGCCTGTTTGTGCTGGGCACATTATTTATAGATGACAATGATAATAAAAATCATAACATAACCAAGAACATCAGAGTAAACTTAACCTGCTCATCTTCTTGAATTCCTGTGCCGTTCACGTAGCGAGGAACTCATCAGGATCCTTATCATGTCGCATGCCTGGAAGCACAGCTGTCATAAACCTCATCTACGACCCGAGGCCAAAACCAACACGCCGCCTCTGTCTCGCCATCGCTAGGTGTGCCGTGCATCCATTTCTCCCCAGATGTCTCTTATTCCACACAAGCCTGAGAAAACAAGACGCTGAAAGCAGAGGAGGAAAAGCTACAGAGGTATGCGAGCAGGAAGAACGCGAGCTCTAATTTCTCATGTGTGCTGTTGCCAAAGCAAATCTCTTTGTTGTTGGGAAGTGTTCCCTTGTTTAGCTCTCAGCGATTCCAACTGAGATTTCATTTATTATCATCAAATATACCATGAAATGAACACTATGGGTGAAAATAAACATACAGTAGAGGGAATGCCAAACATAAGGAACTCTACACCACAAAGGCATGCAACACTCACTGGGATGCTACACCGGCGAGGACAACGTAGCAGCTTCTAATACTGATTGTTTCCATATTTGCACACGATTCTCACTTGGCACATTGGTTATTAAAGAAACCGCAGGGAGTAAACTAGATATCAGACTGTTGTTGCACTGATTAAATGCCAGTGTGTTATAGAGCTGGAGCTTTATTAACACTAGACCATGGAAAAAGGTTGAATCATACACTTCTACTCTAATTTAATTTCAAAAGTACTGAAAATAATACAGTAAAAATGTTTGATTTTCAGCATGTATGTAGTCAGAGATGTCCTGAAGTCAAACATATCAGGATCATTGTCAGAAATTACTTATTGTTTTTTTTCCAGCAGCCCAAAAATCAAAGAATGAAGACATTTTCCTCACAAATTAATGGTATTTTCTTTTTAATTTATAAATGTAATGGCAAATTTATGTAATTTTTATACTTATGGATAATATAATCTAATCAATTTTTATTTCCATACATGTATTTTATATATACAGCTCCCTTTGTTAACACCTTATTTTGAAAACCACATGTAATCACATGTATACTTCCTCTAAGTCCATCTCTAGCTCTTCATCCATCGTTTTCTACCTTGTCATTTCTGCTCGCTGTGGTTCGGTTGACAGATATGGAACAAACATGTCTGTAATATTATTAGATATTTCATATATATGTAATATCTAATATTCTCTTTATACACCCATGGTCAGCTCCATCAGGGCCGCTTGAATACATTCAACATAAATGTCAGTATATGGTGCTCTACAGTCGTAGCTTCGGCCCATCTGACCACGGAGACGAGAGCGACGGCCAGCTTGACCGCACGTTATCGCAATACGATAACGTTTCCTGTCCATGACAGAGGTAGCATGCAGCTTTAGCCGTGATGTCTAGCTCTGCTTTTTCTGCAATGTGTGAAACCTAAAGTGTTTCCATCCTTTACTGGATGTGTAGCGTTTACCACGCTGGATTTAACATGTGAAGGTGCACTATATCCACCCAGACTTCCTCATTGCTGCCAGCTGTAACCTCCTGATTTTTCCACACAGACTCAAATGAAGCAAATATAGGTATTAAAAAATCGATTTAAAAATCACGATGCATAGGTGAACCATTTTCTTGCTCCACCCCTACTGTCTTACGTGTGATATACATGTTTAGAGACAATATGCTGTCCAGTCCTCGCTGATATTTTCAGGTTTAGTGACATTGAATTGTCCTCTGACGACTGCCCTTGGTGTGCACTTCCCTGATAACTAAAGGGTCAGCAGCTCGGAGCAGATAGAGGGTCCAGTGTGTTAATAGGTCATGCCTGTGCACAGTGTGACAGTCTGGCCTTGTTGTGCTCATCTATCCCCTTTTACTCACTCAAGCATTTCTATTTCTTCTTCTGATCCAAAAGTCTCTTACTTCCAAAGCAGTAGCATCTCAGATTTAAATAGGCATTTATGAAATAGGATTTGTATTTTTAAATTATAAGTTCTAGGATGAAAAATAATGACATTTTTATTTGATGATAAACATCAGTAGAGCTTGACAATATTGATAAAATCTCTCTCATGGTGCAGGTAAGTAAGTAAGGGATAATGCCTGATGAGGTGTCCAATATCATGACTTACTGGACGCCATGGAGGCCAAAACTGTCTGATGCACATGGTTGCTTGCCAAAGAAAAAAACAAAAAGAAAGAATGACCATTAATTTATATTTTCATGCATTTTTCCAACCAAAATCTAAAGTTTTTCCACAATGCATTAACTTCCTGGTAATCCCGAGTGCTTGCTAATACCTGGATCAATCATTATTATCCCATAAGGATCTTTTGCAATGGAAATGTTGTTCACTGCTCCAATAAATAGGACAGACCTTAGCTACGACTTGGCAACAGGAGATATTTCTAGTCCGCTAAGCTTTACAACCCTCTGGCTCAGCTACAAGCCAGAAACGTTATGCTAGCATGATTCAATGTCAATAACATAATGTACGGTGGACAAGCAGTTAATATAATTTGACAGCATTAACTTAGCTTAACAACAACACTAGCTGGCGATATCATCATGTCATTATCTGGATCAGTATCAGAGGTTTCACAAACATATGAGAGACCATGTGTAGTGTCAGCGGCAGGTTCAGAGGGGCGGTCTAACCATTAGGTGTAAAGTGCTTCTTGCAGCTTGTGAGTTACAGTTGCCACCCTGTGGTATTCAGATAATAAAGCACTGAAGGACTAATGTTATACTAGGTGCTGTAATCATTTTCATTTAATGTAGCCGGCACATTAATTTAGAACGGTGAAGAGACAATTTAACTGGAACTCGGTGTCCCTTATGAGAAATTAAACCTGCAGTAGGCACAATGTTTTTGGCATCTCAGGGCAAATATTCACGAATAACCTTTCAGCATATTCAAGTGTTTTGAGAGATTTCTGCACCTCGTCATGGCTCTGTTTTTCTGGCTTAAAAAAATCTAGCCTGTGACGAGAGATTCTGGCCAATCACAGGACATTTCAGAGAGAGAGCGTTCCTATTGGCTGTTCAGTAACAGAATATTGATTCATTTTTGATCAGTGCCGCCTAGTTTGACCGCGTGATTGGAACTGCCGAGTGATTGACAGCTCAGCTCTGATTGGTTGTTTTCTTCCGGTCTGTGAAATCTTGCAGATGCCATTAGGAGCATGGGAGGACACAGAGAAACATGAATTTTTTTCAGATTAACTGTCTCATGTACTACTGCAGGACATATTTTATAAAAATAACTTTTTTTTAATCATATTTGCTCCAATTCTTCCCACTGCTATATTAATAAATATGTGCAGCCAATCAACTGAGTATTGACCATGGTATAAATCATAACATCGACATGTATCAGATATAGTGTGACGTGTTGATTATCTGGATATTAACAGATAAAGTAACCACATCTGAATGTCTGTTTTTGTCTCATCATTTGAATTAAATGCCTTAGCATTGCATCACATTAATGCAAAATATATAAAGCAGTCCTGCTCATTAATTTGCTAAACTAACAGAACCTAATAGAGACATTAAGGGAACTGCTGACACTGGAAAACTCTCTGACGTGTCACAAATGCCTCTTGTGTAGATCATCGTACAGTATGGCCCGACTGTGAACTTCAGGTAAGATTCTTTCCAAGCTGCATATGCTGCTGATGTGTCTCTTCACCGGCCCTGCTGCAGACTCTTGGCACAGTTTGAGCCTCCATCACACTGTCTAAAGCTCCCATTCTTGGCATCTTCCCCAACCCTTGCTGCTGCATCTCTCTCCAATCACACCAATTAAATGTCAGTCTGCCAAAAGGAAAAAAAAGAGCCCTTTTCCACTCACACATACACATAAATTCACTTCCCTCACATCTCCTGTTTCTCTCTTTCACCAGCTCTCTGTCTCCTGCAATGCAGACATTTTAAAAAAGGCTGGCAGCATGCAGGCCCGTTGCTCTGGAGCAGGTCCAGCAAGTGATTAGAGGAGGGACTGAGAGCATCCCCGTGGCTGACTAATGTCCAAGTTTAAATCATCTTGAAGAGAGTGAGAGAAAGAAATGAGGAGAGAGAAGGTCAAATAAAAAAGAGCAGACGAGGCGACGTGGATGGGGAATAAGAAAAGGTAGATGTTTACTGCAGATTCGATTACCGTCAGAGGTGCAAAATTGTGCATCACTGCTTTTTTTCAATTTAGCTGGGTACTTACAAAGCCAACACATAAAACGAGCCCTGCAGCACTTCATCTGATTTGCATTAAGTGCAGAGAAATAACACCGTATGTTGGTCTGCGCTGTGCATGTCTGGAAAACAATGGGCCGCAAAATAATATATTCTCTGAGGGGATATGTGAAATATTGGGACACTGTTCAAAGAGAAGACACTTCTGGGACTCCAGTTGTGCGTCGTTCCTTCAAGAGGAAGCCTACACTGTAAATATGAGGAAATATTGGTTAAATAGCCTGATTTTGTTTTGTTGTTCTTATCTCAACAAACAGATTAGTGACACGGATCAGTGACTACATTAATGCTTTAACTGATAAAAACAAATAGGCCTACTTAATGATTTAATTGGCTGCCTCAATCATATCACATTAGCCTGAACCTGCTGTGAACAGTCAAAAGTCAAGAAACATACTGAAGCAGGAGGCCACTGAGGGAAATGACTGACATATTGCTGCTCTTTTGCCGTGTTGTGGCGTTGAATACAGCGCTCCTGTAAAAGAATCTGACTGTAAATGCACCTATTAATTTATTGCAGTATCATTTACTATTGACACATCAGTGTTTTCATTGTCTGAACTACTGGCTTTCTAGAGCCAGACCAAGGCTGTTACTCGCATCTCTCACCAGCTGTAATCTGTCTCTCCCTCAATAAAACCAAGAGGCTGAAGGACGAACTGAATATCAGGCTGGAGAACAGTGCTTCACTGCCATCTGCCATTGAGTCGCACCCAGCATCACTGCTGGGCGTGGTTAGGTGTGGCCAGAACCACACCCAGCACTGATGTCATGTGTAAACCAGTACATCACTGAGCTTAGGTTGCTCTTTAAATTTCAGACAACATAACGAATCAGTCAGTGGTCCATCAGTCAATTTCCATTCCCTCTTCCCACATGAGTAAATATTGAATGAATTGCTATTCAATTTTGCACAGATATTCATGATCCCAGAGAATGAATCTTATCGACTAAAGCTGGGCAGACACTGCACGATTTTAGAAATATTACTGTTTAACTCCTACTCCTACTCTACGAGATCAGTGTAAAACAGAAAAAAAACCATGTCGGCCTAAGGGTCGTTCTGGCTGTTGACAGTTGTCAATAAGGATTTGTTTGAAAGCTCCGAGGCAGGTAAAGTTTGTTTGCTAGCAGAGGGCTGCACCAAACCGCCAGGAAGAGCGCCGGACGTTGAGGCTTGTGGCTCTGCTTAAATTGTGCAAAAACATGTAGACGGGCTGACCAAAATTTTGGACATGTCAGAAATTCATCCGACCGTCCGACAGCTGGTTGGAGAAGTTAACCTGTCCTCGGCTCCCCTGTACACTGCACAACCGCAAACAATACCCGACAAAGTAAAAATTCAGTCCGACTTAAGGAATGAGAATGAGTCGTGCGGCTCAAAATTTGGGCCAGAAACAGGCTAAAATCAAACAGTGTACCCTGATCTGTCCTCTCGCTCCACCATGAAGAGGATTTTTGGTTTTGTGTAAAATGTCTCAACACCTAGTGGATGGAGTGTATAATTTCATTCAGATACTCATGTCCCCCTCAGGGTGGCTTGTTCACTTCTAAACAGAACATTTTAAAATGCATACTGCATTGTATGAGCCAAAACACACACAGCTTTTCTACCATTTTATCAGTGCAAACCTTCCGTGTTGCCCTTCAGTAAAACTCAGAAAAACACTTGACAGCTTAGAGCCTTGAAAACTGGCATACGTCCTCAGTAAATATTACCCTAATTTTTTAGCAGCTCCCCAGTAAACAGTTTTTGGTGAGTCTGGTCTCACAAATGAAAAACTGTTTCTTGTGAGTGTTAAGAAAATGGACATTTGTATGGATGCCTCACTGCTACTGCCCTAAACAAAGCACCTGCACCAAATACCAGCAAACAGACACAGTGATATAAAGTGCCAGCTGGTCCAAACCCAAAGACATTTTACTCCTAAGCTTCGACACTGCCGCTCCAGCAGAAAGAATCTAACAATTCATTAAAAGCGGTTATTCTCTTCGCCACCGTCTTCAATATCTCTTCTTTCCAAAGCCTCCACTGATATTTCCAGCTGGCTTTTATTGGTTTTGTTGGCACTACAGGCTCAACGGAGGATTCCAGAAAGGGCAACGTGAGAAAATCAAAGCCTCACTGATCTGCCGCTCCACACAGAAGCATTGAATTTTCTTATTGCCTAATATCACACAGTGACCCTTGTCAGATGTCGGGGTCAGCTGATGTCCACACGTATTCTGTGTGTGCAAAGGCTGAGAGGAAGGATCTCAGAGAAGAAGAGCAAGACTTGAGGACTATTTTAAAAATAACTCTTTCAGCCTTATTCCTAAGATATCATGTTTTTTCCCATTGGTCTGGATGGCTCTAAATGATACCCTCAAGCATCAGTCACCATTATTATGGAGAAGAGTACGGTCAGATGGGTCAAACATTAAATTTGCACAATGACTAACGTCTCAGGGCACATGATCACAGGTTGACAACTTGTCAGGATACGCCATTGTCCTACCTCGCACGCACATCAACTCTTCAGACGCAGCCGTCTGTACGATGTGTCCGGTTTGTGCTATGGGGATAAAATACCATGATGCAACATGGCTGGTGTGTGTTGCAGCTAATTACTCGTCTTTTACACTGACAGGAAGGAGTGTTTCATATGCATCTAGTCACCTAACATTATCTATGGAAAAAATGAAAAGGGACTTTAAGTCAAGGATGCCCAGACACTGGAAATTACTCCCTGGATTCAACGTTAATGCTTTTACACTTGCTCAAATTCAATATTTACTTGCCACTATACAAAGACTTAAGTTAATTGTCATGTTTAATCTATATTTAAGTAAATGAACCTGGAGTTTTGCCCACATCTTCTAACACCACCCAAATAAACTCCTGTTTCCAGGATAATTGAAATGCTCGCTTGTGCTTCAGCTCATAAAGCTTTGTCTTTACCATCAGCATTTTCTTTTGAATGCTCGATCAGTGCTACACTTGTGCAGATCACAACAGAGATGAGAAGGAAGCAAGACAACTCACTCCTTAGCTACTTCCATCATCAGCTCTAAAAAAAACAATGTTTTATTTATTTTTTAGTTGCTAGATTTACTAGCCCGATGTGGCATTTTACTTGCCCGAGGGAAAGCAGGCAATCCTTGTTATTGAGCCCTGACTCCTCTCAATATACAACTTGATTGTCGAGGTTGTGGGGTCAAAAATATTACAACAGTAGTTTACATTCATGTATTTTTTGCATTTTTTTAAACTATAAATATAGAGCCCACACTGTCACTACCTGCCCTGCATAAATATACTCAGAAAAAAAGTTTGGAAATTTGTTTTTGGTGGATTGTTTCTCTGTTGTTACAATGCTAATTGGCATTGTATTTTACATGGTTGAAAGTCTGTTTATTTACCCTCACAATGATGTCCAACTTATAAGGATCATGCATTTGTGGGTAGCGCACAAGTGAAATTTGCCAAAATTTTCTGCCCTGGTACAGCAGTGGTGTTTTTGGTGGTTTTGAGCTTCAGATGCTGCCAGCCATGCACCACAAGACCAGACCACAGGATCACAAAGTGATCCGTTTCATGCTGAAAAGTCAGCTTTTTCAAAACCAACAAAGCTCAGTTAAACATTTTGTTTCAAAACAAAACCACAACTTGCTTGAAATCCACAAAAACAGCCTGAAAATTAAGAAATTGTGACATGATTGTACAAGAGTCTGTGGAGCAGAGCAGACTGGAGATGAGATGGGGAAGCTGACTGATGCTACGCTACGACTGGCTAGTCTGTGTCCGAAGGTGTCTCCATGAAACTCCATATAAACTGGAAAACGCCAACGTCTACTGGAACATTTCAGTGTCGAGTTGAGCAAGGCTGCATTGGATAAATTCTTAAGTGCACCAATGTGTTTATCATCCCATCTGTCCAATTTTAAATGTGTAGTATGTATATATGTGAACTTGACCACTGTTTGTGTGTATCCCCTGCAAGAAATGGGCCTTGATAGCTGTTTAGTGGTAACTGAGTGGCTAAGTGGCTGAGGACATCCTGCCAAGTCAGCAGCAGCACAGGAAAGAGGAAAGAGGTTCGGCTCTGGGGGCCAGCGGCTACATTACCCCCCTCCTGCATATTAAATATTAAATATCCATCCACATTATTGTCGACCCAGGGCAAAAATGTGGACAAATTACAGGAGTGGACGATAGATCAGGCAGCCGATACGATCCATCGTTCCTGAGTTCGGTAGGAGAGGTTATGTATTACGAAAAGTGTCAATGCTTGTGTAAAAATATTTATTTGAGCAACTTGGATTTATTACACAAATAAGATTGTCTGCTTATCAGATATGTTGAATTATCAGTCAGGCAGTGATCTTATCCATTTGAGAATCCCCAGAAACAGCTCTAATTTCTGATTCCCCATAGTTTCCGGTTTTTCCCATCCATTTTAATGTGGCATTAGATGCATCTGTTTCTCATGAATATCTAATATCACATTAAAGTGAGGGAAATCCCTCAACAGTTTTACAATCAGAGCCTCCAAACAAACACCACGTTCAGCATTCGGAGTGAGCATCGATTAGACGGCTGATGTATACTTATGTAGTGCATCATTTATGTCCGCCTACTCAGTCTGAAATTCAGCATTTAGAAGGTCACACAGATAATGGCTTAGATTCCTGAAAACAGACATGGAGGCAATACTAAACAGCACAAAAAAACGAAGGAAGTTAAAAGTAGGTAAACTTGGAGGAGATAAGGTCAAACTCTTCAATTAACATTCATTCTTAGGGGTGTGACGATTCCTTAAAGCCACAATTTGATTTGACTTTAGATTTTAAGGTTACAATTGAATACAATTTTGAATTTAAACATGCCATTGTTTTACAATGGAGTCGTAAAGATAAACAGCTCATTGGTTTTATGTCCTGAAAACTGTCATTTGCACTTTCAAATTCTTCTTTAAAAAGACAAAACAACAGCAACAACAAAAGGGGATCCACGAGATGGTAGAAGGGAATTTTACAACTGCTAGAGTTTCTCAGAGTTTACGACGTAAGTACCTAAGACCGTACAAAGCGCTGTAGACACACAATTACTTTTACGTGGAGATAGTAGGACTGTTTGCCGAGCACTGTTTTCTTTGGTTGCTGTGTTCTCTAAATCTCCTGCAGCCTACAAACTGTATGTCTGTCTACTATCTACTACGTCTATAATTTGTAATTTACGACAACAATAATGGAAACAAATGTGCCTAAATTTGGTGGAGGTAGTGCAGCGCCCGTTCAGAAGAATGAGTAATCCTGTTTAGGGTTGTCGCGATACCACACTACCAGTGAAATTTCACGGTTCCAATCAAATAACAATTGGATACCACGGTACAAAACCAAACCAAAACAATAAACCCCATGGACCTCAACAAGCACTCCTTTATTACATTCGCATACTGTCATTCATTCAGTCAGTCAGTCAGTCAGTCAGTCAGTCAGTCAGTCAGTCAGTCAGTCACTGTCTTCCACTTATCCGGGGTCGGGTCGCGGGGCAACAGCTCCAGCAGGGGACCCCAAGCTTCCCTTTCCCAGGCCACATTAACCAGCTCTGACTGGGGGATCCCGAGGTGTTCCCAGGCCAGTGTGGAGACATAATCTCTCCACCTAGTCCTGGGTTTGTCCCGGGACCACCTCAACTGGCTCCTTTCAACACAAAGGAGCAGCAGCTCTACTCCGAGTCCCTATTGAATGGTTGAGCTTCTCACCTTATCTCTAAGGGAGACACCAGCCACCCCCCTGAGAAAACCCATTTTGGTTGCTTGTACCCAGACTCTAGTTCTTCTGGTCATGACCCAGCCCTCATGACCATGAGGTGAGAGCAGGAACGAAGATTGACCACTACATCGAGAGCTTTACCTTCCGGCTCAGCTCTATTTTCATCACAACGGTGCAGTAAAGTGAATGCAGTACCGCCCTGCTGCTCTGATTCTCTGGCCCATCTCATGTTCCATTGAACTCCTTTACTTGGGGTGCAAGTGCATGCTGGGTTTTGCAAAATTATTATCAATCCCTAATGATCTGCCTAAAGTTTCTCACCACAAACAAAATTTTACAAGAACACATCGTGATAACATAATGTACGGTACCTTCGCCCAATTCTCAATTTTAGTAAACAGAGATTTAAGGAATTATAATGTAACTCAATGCAACCGCCATACGCTGGCTGTTAGCTCCGTTATTTAGCCAAGCAGGACGGCGCTGCTTACGGGCTTCTAACAGCTAAGGTCACCAGCTCTCCTCCCGTTGACTGTCTATCATCCCTGGGATGACGGGACGCTGTTAGCCTCAAACCTTGATCTCTAAGATGACGGGACGCCATTAGCCTCAAACCTTGACCTCTTGTACCTATTCTACCTACTCTACCTGTGGTACTGTAGAAAAACAAGTACTGTCACATTTTCCAAAGTTTTGGCATTGACGTGGTACCAGCGTATCAGTTGCCGTGACATCCCTAATCAAGTTAAATAATAATAATAATAATAATGATCTCAGTGTTAACCAAAATAATTGTGAGTTTTGCCAGAATCAAGCAGCCCCAGCGTCTGGTGTTGCTGCTTGCATTTTTCTCTGGAACCGTTCAGAAGAGCAATACACCTGCCATGACATAGTTCCATCCCCTCGTAATGCTGAGCATATGAATCACTCGGGTGGAAAAGCTCACACAAGCATCGGCAGAGAGCGAGCTGTACCCAGCGAGCTGTACCCAGCATGCCGTTCAGCGGTGTAACAGTTAACAGTGGTCTCCTCTCAACAGACGGACAGAGACTCCTTCCATTTTAGTTTGATGTTTATGTAGAATAAAACCAAATTGGCTCCAGTACATTATAATTATCTATAAAACAAAGTATAATATAATATAAAGGTGCATTGACTGAGTGTCGTGATTTTATTCAAGCCAATTTATTTCTATAGTAGTTGCTAAATTGAACAAATGAGTCTTTTATAAAGCCACTGCAGAACGTGGAGGTAGCTGTTCTGGCGTATAATTACAGTTATTTAGATAATTGTCTGGCCAAGGTGTATTGATTATAACTTGAGAGCTGCTTTTGAAACATTTCAATTAACCTGTGCAGAACAACACTAGGCCCACCGAAGAAAAGCCAGCTTTTAAAAACGAGAACTTCACACAATTATTAAAATCTATATTCGATTGAAAAGTTCAGAAATTGACTTATTAAAAGCACATTGTGCAGGCACATGCAGGGAAAGTTAATGGATGGATTTCATTCTTTTCAATGACGCGTGAGGCAACTGGTGACGGATGTGGAAGCTCCAGCAAATATTACAATATGTGAGGTATAATAGTATGTTAAAATAGGTATGACTTAAAAGGATGATTCAGGTTTATTACAACTTGGGTCTCATCTTTTATACCTTTGTCGATAATTTCTATCAATACATTTCTATTTCTATTCATCATTTGTTTCCATGGAGAAGAGCAGTCAGGTGGGGTCCGTCAGGGCTCCGCAAAGTAATTTGCTATGAATTATAAAATTGTGATGTCGTTTAAAAAGTCCATATCTACAGATGGAGACCATTTGTACAAGCAAAACAAGAATACTGTGTCCATTACTCCTTGTGAGACACAGAAAGTTCACTATTTTTAAGATAATCAGTCAGCATTTCCTGAAAGTTTCCTAAAGTCAGCTTTAGACTGGTAAGTTTAAAGATCTGATCTTTATTAGGACTATGCCAGCCTTGCTACTGTTCATTTTGTGAAAGCATTAATTGAAATATAGACTATAAATCACGTCAAATGGAGCCCAAATGCAATCTGTGTAAAACCACCCTCTTTATAAAGGTATATAAGTGGTATTAACATTTAATAATATCAATAATTTTCCAGCTGAAGGACTAATAAAGGATCTTCTCATCATTATTGTAAGGGGTCCCTGTCAAATTTTAACCAGGAAGTTTGTCTGTAAACTATCAGCAAATACATGTTTGAAACCTGTCTGATCGGGGGCTTCCTGGTGGCCTTGTGCTTAAGATGCATATTTAACAACCACAATTCATTTATTGTCTATATCACTATTGTCACTATCAAATAAAAGATGTTAAAAAATAGTCCTTTAAAAAACATATTTTTGACTGTTCCCAGATCTCAGCAATAAACTTACTGATGGGAAGATGGGAAAGAAAATGAGACCCAAATTGTTCTTACGGTATAGTACAGGGATATTTTCCTTTGTGCTTCCATCTGAATGTCTTGAAAATGCATCTAGTCCTGGATGTTGAAACCAGGCGGCAGTAATTGGTGCTCTTCTCAGCAGCTACCTAAATGAGCCCTGCAATGTTTTTCCTATAAATCAGACTGTGCATCAGGAGATTTGTGTTCAACCATGTCTGTTCGTCTGTCTGTGCTTACAGTACACCTGTGTGTGGGCGTATTTGTTAAGAGACAATGAACACAATGTACATGACTGTACTGTACATTCCAATTAGCTTTCACAGCAGCTGACTGAGCAGATGATTACGTAATTGTTTTTACAGAAAAGTCATATCAGCTTGGAATTTGGATCCTGATGAAATATTCTCTAACCTCAAGACAGGTGCTCGAGGTCTGCATTTCAAGACTGAACACATTATAAAAGGCCTACGAGCCCATTCGCATGTCAAAAGCTCCTCTGAATGCAGCTGAAAAAACACTCTGAAGACAAGACTGGTGTATCCTTTACAGCCCTCACTGCAGTCTGGTGAATTGATAAATGGAAATATCATGTGGCTTCATCATATTTCCTAGGTTTTTACTTTCAAGTGGTTCATCAGTCACTGGTAAATAAATACATAACATGATCTGATTCTGGACTAGTAAAAATATCCACTGCAAGATGAAAATAAAGGAAAAATTATATTTATTACTAGCAGCCAGGTCTGAAATGGACACCCACCAAGTGTCAAACCGCTTGGTGAGTAAATCGCAGAGGGCTCACACTGACAGGTGAACGTTTGTACCAAAATAGTCATAACTTAAAAAACTACAGATCTGGTTATACTGAGAGTCTGTACTGTGTTTTTTGGTATCATTTAGGCTGCTTCAGTCCTCTGGTCTCTGTGACGCACAGAGTGAGAGAGAGAGTAAGCAGTTACAATGAATGTAGCAGTGCAGTGTGTGGACAGTTTAGGCAGTTTGTCGGTGAATAACGCTTCAACTCCTCAAAGTGCTCGAGCTTAAAAGAATAACATCAGGAAGGATGAAAATGAACTTTAGGATGAGAGTTGAAAGTAAATTAAATCTGTTAAGGTTACAATGAACGACAATGAAAATGGCATTTTGTGTCGCGCACAGTTCTTATTAAACCTCCTTGACAACATAATCACACACATATACAGTATTGGCAGTCTAAGACCTCACAACAGGTCAATGAGGTTAACTTAGTTCATGCTAGCCAGCCAGTCAGCAGCTGACATTTGAATGTACAGTGAGTGAGCTGAAGATAACGTCACGTTAACTATGAGGAGTCAAAACTGCTTAAATCAGCAGCTCTGGTTGTAGCTAGCAGGGCTGGTTCTAGCCAGCATGGTCGGTTATAGCTACCAGGGCCGGTTCTTCCTAGCAGGGCTGGTTGAAGCTAGCAGGGTCCATTCTAGCCAGCAGGGCCAGTTCTAGCCAGTATGGTCGGTTCTAGCCAGCATGACCGGTTCTAGCTAGCAGGGCGAATTTCAGCTAGCATGGCCAGTTCTAGCTAGCCTGGCTGGTTCTAGCTAGATAGCCGGTTCAAGTTTTTTTGTTTGACCCATATGCAAAATCTTGTTCTTTGACAAAAGGCCACTTTTTACACATACAAAAATATATTTGAATTTAACTAGCTGCATTGTTAACAAAATCAAAACAAACATGCAAATGAATTATTGTTTAATTTCTATTAGTTTTGTATTCAACATAAAACCTTATTAATTTAATGAAATGTACTGACACAAATGTACACGTGACACAAGAAGACAAACTATGCTTGGCCAGTGGATGTTTTCACCTACCAGCTGGTGATATTAGGGTACAGGCATATGTCATTGATAACTTATCATGATCAGGATATCACACAGCTTTGCCATCAAGAAGGACTAGAGATTGTCTTAATGTTATGTAGAGGAGCAGGGAGAGAAACAAGGAGACAAACAAGGAGAAACGAGCTGCACCTCCTTGAAAGCTGTAAAGACAAAACTGGAGACACAAGCTTCTGTTTACGTCCAACAATAACAACATGTTGGTCTTTTCCTCAATGTGCCCATTACAATAAAGAGCCACTGTAATGCTTTCTGCTCCTTTCAGAGAGGCAAAGTAAATATCAGGAAATGATTACTTGGAAATAAGCACCATTTATTTGCCATGTCAACAAATGCAGGGAAACATATAGTTCAGGCGGCACATTGCATTGTGGGAACTTGGCAACTGTTCCTCTTTGCTATCAGCATGTTATATGGCTGAATAAACATGATAACAAATGGTAGGAATGAGAAAACCAAAGAAAACACTCTCTTGTTGTGTTTTTAACTAGGGCAATATTTAAAAAAATAACAGTTAAGCTATGAAAAACATTAATGTTAAGCAATCAACAAATTAATTTACCTAAAAAAAAAAAATCCCTCAACATGATTTAACCAAGTCATCTCTAACTCACATATGCATTCATCTGTATTCATTAGGCTTAGTCCTTTATGTAGTTCCCTATATAATATATTCACAGTAGCTGCTGAATCCTAATTTACTGTTCCAATGCTGTCAACACAGCAGATATGAAGTTAAAGATATAAATACTATAAATCCTACCCTTGTGAAGCACAGAGTTACACTTCTTCTCAGGACTGTAACTGAAGGTAAATATGTAACTTTGCCATTACACTGGATAAACACTATCTTTATAAAACAAATATTTTATTACAGCAGTCATATGCAGTCTTTTTGAAATGTATAGTACAGTAGAACAAGTACCTCAAGATTATACTTTAAGTGTCAATAGACAAGTTTTTTTGCTTTAAAGGAACAGATTGTGACATATCAGGGATCTGTTAGCAGAAGTATAATATGATATTCATAATTATGTTTTCATTAGTATATAATCATCTTAAACTATGAATCATGTTCTAGCTTTCGAAGGAGCTCTTTATATCTACAGTACATAGGGAGCAGGTCCTGTCTATAGAGTCCACCATGTTTCTACAGTAGCCCAGAACGGACAAAACCAAACAGTGGCTCTCGAGAGAGACACGTTTTTACATCACCTGACGGCCACCGTAGTGCGCCGACACGCTTGTGAAACTGTGGTTAAGTAGTTTGATTATGGTAAGGAGCGAGGGGAACAGCGTTACCGCAGTTTTACACTCGGCGGCTCAGGTTACCCCAGTCCAGAGTCCACAGTCCATATCGCAAATTAATCACACATTTTCTATGTGTTCAAATGTACCTTAAAGGGAGATTTGTCAAGTGTTTAATACTTTTATCAACATGGGCGTGAACAAATATGCTGCTTTATGCAAATGTATGTATATATTTATTATTGGAAATCAATTAACAGCACAAAACAATGACAAATATTGTCCAGAAACCCTCACAGGTTCTGACTTTAGCATAAAGAATCTGCTCCAATCATAACTGCAAACTGCAGCCCAACAGACAACAACAGCTGTCAGTGTGTCAGAGTGCTGACTTGACTATGACTTGATCCAGACTGACTGATTATCATAAAGTGGGCATGTCTGTAAAGGGGAGACTTATGGGTGCCCGTTGGACCCGTTTTCATTCACATATCTAGAGGTCAGAGGTCAACGGACCCCTTTGAAAATGGCCATGACAGTTTTTCCTTGTTAAAATTTACTGAAAGTTTGGAGCGTTATTTAGCCTCCTTCGCCACGAGCTAGTATGACCTGGTTGGTACCAAGGGATTCGTTAGGTTTTCTAGTTTCATATGATGCTTCACTTTAGCTTTAAAACTGAGTCAACCTCTGGAAGATTGTTAATGCGTTAAACAAATTAGTGGTTTTAAAACTAATTTGCATCAGTGCACTATTATCGCACACTGACAGCTCTTACAGTAAAACATTTAAATGCTGCGACAAACAGACAATGCTTGGTTGACAGCTCCCTGACTGCCCTGTTGTTGTTATTTTTGAGTATATAAAGTTTAATTAAGTCCAAAGTCCCAGCATATGTAGCTCGTCCTAACTTCCACATGAGAAGAGGTCCAATTAGCCAGAATAACTACACAGCAGTGTGGATGTGCAGAGCTCTTACATACTGCACTAATGGAGAACCCACACACTACACTGGTCTATGAGAATTTCTGAACAAGCCTTTTATTCCTCAGGGGGAACGTCGGCATCCAACAAGCCAGCTAATCTATCTGCTGTACCATTTACGCCTTCTTATAGTAAAGTACATATGATTACTTATACATTTTGTTTTTCCTGCATCACAACCACTCGTGCTGCCAGGAGGTGCTACTGCTAGTGAGGTCAATTTGTTCTGGCTGAATGAATGAGTGGTTAGAGCTTGGTATGCTATGGGTGACTGCGCTCTCCACCAGACCTCTCAGTCACCAGACAGCAGCTATTAGTGCATTGCCTGAGCCCTAAAGGGATGTTTCAGCTCTCGTCAGGCAGTAATGAGGAGGGTGAGTGAGAGGTATACAGGGTCATGTCTTTGCTGCTGGTCTGCTCACAATTAATAATACATGGTATACTCGGAGATCTGTCTAAGGAGAAGGGTGTATTTTTAGTTTGCCTTGCACAGCATCCATTTACACAGGTATCAAGTCCTGATGTAGCCCTATGAAGCACAGTAGGTTGTGAGATTGTGGCTGGTGAATCCTTAAATACCAATAACAAGGACACTCAAGACTGGGGTGGGAACCTTCAGGTCCATTGAAGGTTATGTGAATGAAAACTCTGAGATGAACAGAGTGAAAACTAATCAACTTCATAATTATACCTTGAAAAAAAGGGAACAAAGCGCAATACATCTTGTTGCAATACTACGGCAGAGTATTAGTGCCAAAAAGCTGAGATTTCGAGAATAAAGTTAAAACTTCACAAGAAAAAAAGTTGTAATATTAAGAGAATAATGTCATAACTTTACGAGAAAAAAAAAGTCGCAGTATTATCAGAATAAAGTCACAACTTTATAAGAAAAAAAGTCATAACTTTATGAGAAAGAAGTAATAATATTACGAGAACAGAGACATAACTTCACAAGAAAAAGTGATTTCCTCCTCCACAGAAGAGGCAGTTCCCTTCAGGTCCATGTGGTTCTTTCATTGACATAAACATAGTTTCTTGTTCAGTCTTTTCAAGGTCCTGATACTGGTGACAATGTGGTGCTGATGTGTGAAAAGTTTAAGGATTTTTTATTTGTGAAACCTAAGACTAAACTTAACAAGATGCTCCACGGTCCTCATTTTCTCACAGGCTGCTCTATTTCCCCTCTAAACTAACACATAAATTTACTACTTTATAATATTATGACTTTATTCTCATAACATTACGTCTTTTTCTCATAAACTTATGACTGTCTTATCAAAATCTCAGATTTCTTTTTTTTTTCTCAATGTGGCCCTAAAGCTCCATCGTACAATACTTAGTACATCGCAAAATGTTTAAAAACACAATAAGATTGTATCGTAACATAAATATCATGAGGATATCATATTGTGGGGCCGCTGGTGATTCCCATCTTTACTAAAGATCCCTTAACCTAATATCGTACCTATTATAATAACCCTATAACTGATATAAACAGGCACATTTTAATCTAAAAGATTAATTCTAGATATGAAGCTCAACAAGTTTAACGCTTGCAATTTTTACAGATCTTAAATATTTCATAGCGCTAAAACACACCACCAACATTTTGGAGGAAATGTGACAGCTGCTTCGATCCCATTTAATGTTTTTTAAGGTGTTAATCTCCTGACCTGCATGCTGCCCGGCTTACTGCTGCTGTTTTTCTTTGCTTGTTTGTCCGACTGCTTGTTAAAGCTACCTGCCTGATGCTTGTGTGCCAGACTGCATGTCATTTATGTAATACGTGTTGTCACATGTAATGCGACTGTGAGTAGTGGGTGTGTTGGGAATGTTTGGATGTGTGCTGCTCTCTTCTGACATTTCTTTATAAGCCCCTACCGCCTTCCCTCGAGAGGCTTCTCTTGTTCTTAATGACTTGATGGAAAATGGTATATTTATTCATGAAGTTTTGATCTCAGTGACTTTGATCAGGTATGAAAAAGTGATAGGACCATGTGCATACAGGACATATGCACTGGGTAAATTATCCAATCAAAAGGACAACAAAAATTAGGTCACAGAAAAGGTTAGAAAACGACAAAAAGGCAAATAAGGACAAACAAAATATTCACCATAAATGGGGCTCTTCATAAATCATCCAACAGAAAAACATTACTTCAACAATAAAACAATCCCACACTGTCCAAAAGTCAACAAATTACAATTTGTGGGTAGAATTGGAGGAAATATGATTTTCAAAAGTATTTTTTTATATAAAACTGTCACTACATCATGACAGTAGTGAATGAGAGAGGTAATCTGAAAAAATCTGTGTCCTAACGGTATCTGCAAGATTTCACAGACCAGAGGAAAACCAACCAATCAGAGCTGATCTGGAGTCTGCCATACAGCTGCCATCTCTGAGCAGCTGTCAATCACTCGCCACCTCCAATCAAATGGTCAAACTAGGCAGCGCTGATCAAATATGGATCAATATTCTGTTACTGCGATGGCTATTTCTCTCAGATGTTTTCAGAAACATCTTATAGTTACTGTTTAGGTGTAAAATGAGCAAGTTTGTGACTCGGCAGCCATGTTGAGATCAGTTGTGGAAATACCAAGCACTGCCCACCAGTAGCACAGCCAATAGGAACGCGCTCTCTCTCTCTCTCTGAAATGACCTATGATTGGTCAAAGTCTTCAGTCCGGCTAGATTTTTTTAATCTTATTTTTCAGATTGTTCAAAATCATTATGTCTACTGAAGGTTTAATTTGCCCTAAAACCTGAAAATTAAACCAAAAGACTAAAACTGATAATAACATCACATTAAGAGCAAGGAGGGTTTGACACCAGACACTCGGCTCATGTGTTAGCTTTAGATTTATGAAATACTTTAAATTGGGGAAAGATTAGTTTTGGTTTAAGGCTGCACAATTTTAAAAAAAATTATAATTATTTTGACAGATATTGCTGTTGCAATGTGATTTGCGATATAACAGGGAACGATCATTTTTACATCAGTGTTCTCATTTTCATTGAAAAACATATTATATAAAATGATTATAGTGTGATTTTTACAGGGAGCTGTACCAAACGAAGATATTTTATTTTATTTATTTATTTTTATCTTATTTTTAGTTTATTTTATTATTATTTTATTATTTAAGTCTGTAGATTATGATGTGTAGGCCAGGACCATAATATTTAATTTAATGGCATTTTGACAAACATACTTCCTACATACTGAAATATGAAAATTACAGTAAGACATATTGCGATTTCAATAAAATTTCTGTTAATTGTGCAGCCCTATTTTGGTTAAATGTTTTAAAAAGAAAACATGCTTTCAGTCAGCGTTTTCAACATTTAACCAAGACGGTGATCTTTCCCCAACATTAGCCAAGTTGCTTTGAGTGGTCTAATTATAACCATAAAAACATTAATCCCACTTTAGCCAGGAGGAGTTCAATATACATTATCCTCATTAAGTTGATTAAGCAGCATTAATAGCACTGAACAGTATATGAATGATATTTTTAGGAGGCAGCGTTGAGCAGTATGTGACCAAATGTTCTGACATTTTGAACACCTCACCTCAGTAATAATCATTTTCATGTCATCTATTGAGGCAACCTAATGGATTTTTTTTTTTTTTTAGAAAAAGATAGATAACCTCTGTCATGTTAGGTTCAAGCAATATTTCATTTTGGCTGAACCTTGACCTTTCAGCATGTCAACGTCCAGCATAATCAGCACCAAGAATATAGTCAGCAGTGACACAAACACACAAATCTTTTTCCCCCTGCTCGTCTAAAATTGCAAACAGACAAACCACATCCCCCAAACCGATGAAAATAATGAATTCAGTTCTGGTTGCTTTGGTTTAGCTCATACTTCACTGTAAGTGCACAACAACAATGACTCCAAACCCAGCGGAGTTATGTCACCGGGGGCAGCGAGATTAGCCAGTACAAATGAACAAGGCTGTCATTACGCTCTGTTTGTGCCATGGGATAACTTCACAATGCTCTGGAGCCACATGTGTAAATAATCTACACTAAAAAGGATGCATGTGCCTCCACATGTGAGAGAGACACAAGAGTAACATCAAACAGAGGATCTGGGTGGCATTTAATTCAAAGCCGGAATCATTTTAGCACATCATGTCTCACTAAATTTTATTTACAGACGTGCACATTAGCATCTTTTGTTAAGAACATGATTTTATATTGTAAATGTGAGAAAATAATGTACACTGGATCAGAAATTTAACGTACTGCCTCATATGGGATCAGTGAATAGGATTTAAGGCTCATCCACAAGTCTTCGGAGAAAATGTTTGGTTCTAGGGATGCGCCGATACCAGCGCTGGATCGGATATCGGGCCGATACTGACTCACACATCTGGATCGGATATCAGTGACAATGGGGCCTGACCACGACCTATCCAATTAAATTCTTTGTTTCTGTACTATACACATTATACAGTATGCTGTAATTTTAATTCCTGTCAAAGTTTTGACCAGTTTCTTGCTGCATTAAAAGTGTTTATACCTGAACTGTAAGTCTTATTGAAGATTTGCTGGTGTACGATTTTACTAATACAGAAATCCTTGCTCTTTTGTGGACCAGTTTCTAATAATACAGAACTGCATGGTGGTGCAGTGGTTGGCACTGTCGCCTCACAGCAAGAGGGTTGCAGGTTCGAATTCGGGGTCCTGTGTTTGCATTCTCTCCTCGTGTTAGTGTGAGTTTTCTCCGGCTTCCTCCCACAGTCCAAAGAGATGCAGGTGTAAATGTGAGCGTGAATAGTTGTCTGCGTCTATGTGCCCGGCGATGGACTGGTGACCTGTCCAGGGTGAACCTATATGCCGCCTTCACCCGATACCAGCTGGCATCAGCGCCAGCCCTCCCGTGACCCCTAATGGCATAAGCGGTTATGGATGGATGGATATTTATTGGTCATTTAGTTTTACAAAGTTATGAAAGCAATGTTTAAGTCAAGCCTGTTGCCTTACACATAAAATGACCCCAGTCACTTCCACACAACAAGACACACAGCTTATTAGTTAAAAGCTGGTATCAGATCAGTATTCTGTATCAGCTGAGACCCAAAGCCCAAGTATTGCTATCAGTATCAGGACTGAAAAAGTCCTATCGGTGCGTCCATTCTTGGATGTAGCAGTTTGGTGACGCAGTGACTTCTCATAGCTGCTAACACAGTAGCCAGCCAGGAATGTGGTAGCGCTAGTCAGTCCACTGGTGCCGGCACTTTCACGTGTTATGGTAATAAAGTGTTAATGTCTAAGTCAGGTATTAGGGTCACTGAATGTTAGTGATGATGTCTAAGCCTATGGTGTCCAATCTTTATCCAATTCTAATCAACCACTGTGTAATTAAAATGAAATCAAAGAGTTCTGACATCCAGTCCGCTACATTCAAGCTGAAAATATTTTTTGTAAATCTGCCCAGATTCAACTTGGCGGGTCTGGGGAGGATCCTCTCATGAGACCGACAGTTGCCCGGGGCATTTCCTACAGTGCCCCACCACCGGTCCAAGGTCAGCTTGGGGTGAAGGTGGCTCGTGATTCAAGCACCTGTTGCCATGGACTCAATGCTCGCTGCGCTCTCTCTCACCGCGGGTAAGGATAGGGATCCGCCACGACTTCCAACCAGACTGTCCTCAGTGCGTCAGAGGTCTGCAGCAATGTTGGCAATACACCTGACCGGTCTTGAAACACAAACCTTGCCTCGTTTACCACGCTCTGTGGGTGTGACTTTTGCCGTGTCATCACCATTCGCATTTATATAGCCAATGTGTTCATGAGTAAATTGTTTCAAGAGCACAACATTCTTTACAGATCCAGCCTCTTATTTTCGCTCTCAGAGTTCACCAGATTGATGCATTTAACTTAAAAATGTACAAAATTTTCTCACAGGAAGCACGCCCCCCCGAGCCCCCCGAGAAGGTCTGAGGTCCATCTACCACAGCCTCACAAAATCCTGTGGGAACCACTTAGGCACTTCTTCCACTTCTGGTGCCTCTGAGTCAGTCACAATCGCTCTCCAAGCTTCCCTCCATTTCCTCTGTCCGGCACATTTAACTCCCTCAAGTCAGTCAGCAAGCTTGCACAGATTTAGGCCAAGCCCTCAGGAAGAGCACCAGTCGATCTAAATGTTTGTAGTGGCCAACCGGTGGTACTACAACTTACGTGTCCGTCACGTGACGTCATTGAGCCCAAAAAGACTTTTTCTCATAGACCTACATTCAGAAAGAGACGTCTGCAACTCAGCAGATAATTTCTTTAGCGGTAAACCAACTCTGCAGTACAAACACTCTGATAGCCCTTATTTAAATCCTCAGGTCCTAAAAGTTGTAAAACACATTTATAGTTGAATCCAGAGTTATTTCCTTCCTCTGTTTGTGTGTATGGAGACCCAGACCGTGACGACAGCACAAGCTGTGATGTTGGGACCATGTGATCGAGTCATGTGACCGAACGGGCAGTACTGCACATATCGGACATGTGCAGTCAGGCCCAATAAGACCCGGAAGACCCCAGAAGATCCGGGTACTTTTCCACACAGAAGCCATTTTGTCTTCATGCGCCACTGAGCAACTTTCATAGGGGGCCTCGCCTCCAGCTCTGGATCCAGTCCTCTTTATACATCCATGCCTACTTCGCCCCCCTGCAAGCAAATCTGTGATTTTGCCGCACTATTTTGTTGTTTTAAATTCTGGTTAGACCTGGCATACATTGCTCGGTAATTGCTGTAAGTCCATAAAATGTTTTGAGTGTGAGGCTGCGAGAAAGAGCATATCCTAAATTTAAAGGATCGTGTCCATTTGTTTCAACTTGGGTGCTGTTTTCATAGCTGTGGTACTGTGTACTCACACGGTAAGCAGCAAAATCGCTAAACTGTAGTATGGTTGGTGTCTTGTATAGTTTTCTATTTCTTATTTCTATTATATTTTTACTTTAGTTTTTTGTATATAACTTGCCTTATTTATTCATTTTGATTTCTCTATTTATCTGTACAATTTCTGTCCTTGTGCTGCTGCAACTACTGAATTTCCCCTCTGGAGATCAATAAAAGTTTTATCTGATCTTATCTTGATTTTACTGTTCTCCGTCGTTTCCTCTTCCAAATAACTAACAGGCAGCAACCTCCAGGTCTGAGAGGTGAAGCCAACGCTGAAGTGCTTTAAACCTGTATTCTGTCTAACAGCCAGCAGGGGGCGACTCCTCTGGTTGTTCAAAGAAGTCTGATTGTATAGAAGTCTATGAGAAAATGAGCCTACTTCTCACTTGATTTATTACCTCAGTAAACATTGTAAACATAAGTTTATGGTCTCAATCCCATTTAGGGTCCAATAGACCATAAAGCAGGGGATGCTTTAGGGCAGGGCTACTCTGTGATTGACAGGTCGCTACCACAGCGTGTTTGTATTTTAATTTTTGTTTCATTTTTGAGTTTTTAGTTCAAGTTAATTGAAAAAATTTGGATCATGTAAAAACATCGTATGCAGCGTTGTACTTAGCTCCACCCTCTCATTTCACTTCTGGTTGCAAAACAACAAGATGTTTGCATACTTCTATACTTAAACTTACTATTTTGAGTGCAGAAGTGCATTCACTCTGAGAAGTATGGCAAAATACAATGCACTTTAAGTACCCCGATGCTGAACATGCGAGTGTGGGAACGGTGGACACTTCTCACCTCAGCAGTCGCCATCATTGCTTCGCAGAGAAAGGGGAGGGCTCGTCAACCTATTTCAAACTTGTGAAAACGGCAAGTGAGGAAGCTGTAACGGAGGCGAATGGCGTATATCAAACTATAAATAGAGTGCTGTGAAAAAGTATTTGCTCCCTTCCTGATTTGTTGTATTTTGCATATTTGTCACACTTAAATGTTTCAGATCATCAAACAAATTTTAAAATTAGACAAAGATAAACCGAGTAAATAGAAAATGCAGTTTTGAAATGATGATTTCATTCATTAAGGGAAAAAAATCTATCCAAACCTATCTGGCCCTGTGTGAAAAAGTAATTGCCCCCTAAATCTAATAACTGGTTGTGCACCCTTGGCAGCAACAACTGCAAATAAGCATTTGCGATAACTGGCAATGAGTCTTTTACATCACTGTGGAGGAATTGTGTCCCACTCTTGTTTACACAATTGTTTTAATTCAGCCACACTGGAGGGTTTGAGCATAACTGGCCTGTTTAAGGTCATGCCACAGCATCTCAGTCAGATTGAAGTCTGGACTTTGACTGGGCCAAGCCACGACATTCACTTTGTTTTTTTTAAGCCATTCAGAGGTGGACTGGCTGGTGTGTTTCCGAAGTGGGCTTGAGCTTGAGGTCACAAACTTACAGCCGGACATTCTTCAGGATTCTTCAGGAGCAGAATTCATGGTTCCATCAGTTACGGCGAGTGGTCCAGGTCCTGAAGCAGCAAAGCAGACCCAGACCATCACACTACCACCACCATGTCTGACTGTTGCTATGATGCTGTTTTTATGAAATGCTGTGTTAGTTTTACGCCAGATGTAACAGGACGCACACCTTCCAAAAAGTTCAACCTTTGTCTCATCAGTCCACAGAATATTTTCCAAAAAGTCTTCAGATCATCAGGATGTTTTTTGACAAATGTGAGACGAGCCTTTGTGTTGTTTTTGGTCAGCAGTGGTTTTCTCCTTGGATCTCTCCCATGGATGCCATTTTTGCCCGGTCTCTGTCTTACTGTTGAATCATGGACAATCACTGACCTTAACTGAGCCTGTGGCTCTCACCGTGGTTCGCTGGAGTCCCAAAGCCTTAGAAATGGCTTTGTAACCCTGATAGACTGATAGATGTCAGTGACTTTGTTTCTCATCTGTTCTTGAATTTCTTTAGTTCGCGGCATGATGTGTTGCTTTTTAAGATCTTTTAGCCTCCTTCATTTTGTCAGACAGGTCCTATTTCAGTGATTTCTTGATTCAACAGGTCTGGCAGTAGTCAGGCCTGGGTGTGGCTAGTGAAAATGAACTCAGCTTTCCAAAAAAATGTGGTTAATAACAGTTCATTCAACCTTTAACAAGGAGGGGCAATTATTTTTTCACGTAGGGCCAGGTAGGTTTGGATAGCTTTTTTTCCCTAATAAATGAAACCATCATTTAAAAACTGCATTTTCTATTTAGTCAGGTAATCTTTGTCTCATATTAAAATTTGTTTACTGTTCTGAAACATTTAAGTGTGACAAATATGCAAATTTATAAGAAATCAGGAAGAGGGCAAATACTTTTTCACAGCACCGGATTTAAGTTATACATGTGTTTTTTTTCACAAAGTACCACTATAGAGGAGTCGGAGAGAAGCCATTATTTGGATAATTTATCCATATGAATCAAATTACTGCTGATATGGTGCGATGTTCGTGGTTGACTATCACCAGCTGACCTACTGAGCTTCTGGTGACTGCACGACAGCTGTGAACCCTGTCGAAATTCATGCGCTACACAAGTAAGTACACAGTGTGCACAGAGTACTACATGTAAGTGTACTGACGAAAGCATTTGAATTGAGGCACAGCACAAGATGATGACGGCCAAACACCAAGATGGCAACAACCAAAATGCCAAATTTGAGGCAAAACAGCAATCCACAAACCAGTGGGTGACGCCACGGTGACTAGGTCCACTTCTTATAGACACTCTATGGGTATGACCAATTACCAAACATAAAGTGCATTTTAAAAGGCTAGTTTCACTCATAGACTTACTCATTCAAACTGGGACATTTTGATTTTCTTCCCAATTTTTGTCTTTAGTCTCGTCTTTTAGTCTCTCAGATTGCATTTACACTTTGATGCTAATAATGTGCTAATGTGTCTCCGACCACCTGTGGAGGTGGTGTGCAGGATCAGATCAGACATTGAGATTTAATGTGGTTTTGTACTAATTAGAATCTGATAAGCCAGTACAATTGTTAATGAAAGGTGTTAATAAGTTAGGAGTTTGTTATTAATCAACTAGAGACACTAACACTGTATGTCTCTGTGATGTACACACAGCTTTCTATAAAGAGACAAAAATCACAGATAAGGATGTTTGCAAGACATTTAACAGCTTTACTGTGTATGACCATTTTTATATCGAGTCCTGCCACTCATTTGTCTCTCCCTTTCACTCCCTTCATACCTATTTTTCAGCCATCTCGTTCTCACTGAGCAGACAGGGAAGATTGAAATTCAAGAGTTGAAGAGCAACCTGAAAAAAATGACCATCCACACGCCCTGTAGATGAAAACATAATTTCCACCTGCTATTAAAGCTGTAGGATTTGGTATTTAATGACTTATTTGATGACTGATATTAGTCCCTTGGTGATGGTGCTTTGCAGTGGTGACTCCTTGAATTAATGTGAATTTTTTTTTAAAAACCTGGCGTGAGCCATCATTTCTGTTCTGAAATGCTGATTAACTGACTGACAGCTATCTCAGATGTCACTGATTTTGCTCACTCCATCACATTTTCCTGCCCTATCTCTGTCATCAGTCCCAGATTTCTATTACATCCTGTGCAGAGAAAATGACACACATGACAAGGCGCAGGATATGAGGGGAAAAAGGAGAAATCACTTTAGGACCACATCAAATGCCTCTGATTGAACGGATTAATCAGAGATGGAGAGATGGATGGAAAGATGCAAAGCAGAAGCCTAATATACAAACCACTTCAATCATGAATCCCACAAAGGAAACAGGACTTCTACAAGCTGCTGAGAGAACAGGAGACTTATAAAAGCAGTTTAATGAATATCTTTTTTTTTTTTTACATTAACTTCATTCCCCTGAGTTTTCTGAATGGAACCGTTTGACGCTTGTTAGCTTTCTTGCTGAGCATTAGATGAGATAAGACATCGCTCTCAAACAAGAGGCTACAACCAGCAGTCGACTGACCACAGCCAGGTTAACCATTTCCCCTTGTTTCTAAAGCAGCTGCACCTCTGCAGCTCACACTTTACAACTCGATTGTTGAATTCGTACAAAGTGTAAAAACAATGTGTGACTTCCTGGAGGCCTGCTGTTGCCATGAGATTGCCAGACAACCAGCGGAGAAGAGTTACTGTGCCCAATAAAGAAATAAAGAATAAAGAAATGTTTGTTTTTATGATAAACAATCATAAATAATCAACCTGTATAATGCCTATTTTATTCTCTCTCTCTCTCTCTCTCTCTCTCTCTCTATATATATATAAAAATTTATATATAAAAAAATATATAAAAATTTAATGTTGACCAATCATAATTACAATCCTTGATGCCACTGTGCTCCAGTCGTCAGCCACCGACTGTTAACAGCTGACATTTGTTCTAAATAAGTTGATCTGTGGTCTCCATAACGACCGATCAAGATGATGCAAAACATGTCAGATGATTTCTCTCTGCGCTGCTAAAATGGTTCCAGAGTTGTGAGTCATGTCTCTAAAGCCCCTTTGTTAGAGCCTGGGACTGTTGCGCCGTCGTTCCGCCTCGCTGTTCTGTATAGAAAGTACAGTACGAAACGAGGGAGCAGTCAATACGCCAATTAAAGTGTCGAGTCGACGTCTGTGTAAAAGGGACAGCCAACATGGTGGGACCACAACGCTGTTGTGTTACACATCATGCCGTCATGCTATCTAAAATCAAAACTGAGGCAGCATTATTCTGGCTTTGATTGGTTCAGTGTAAAAAAAGCCCAGCCAGTGTAATGAGGGGTCTTTACAGCAGTATAGCAGGACTGTATAACAGGCTCATGAGAGAGAGTGGAATATGTGGCACATGTTGCCAGCCAATAAATAAACAGTTGTCAATGCATCTCTTAATATTCAGACTTGATTTAAATTGTTGTTCCATTAAATAAATACTGGTTCGTGATAAACAAGGCTTCAAATAGACCCTGTGATCAGTGTTGGTCGGTATTGCTACCAGCCAACTGTGACAGGCACCAAAATCCTGATCGAAGTGCCCTAAAGACTTAAGACCTAAAGACCAAGTGCTGCTGTCACCACCAAATTTCTCCTGTGGGGATCATTAAAGGTTTATCTTCATTTTACTGTTCTGTTTCCTTTTCTCTTCCAAATAACCAACTTAACTTAAAATGACGTTATTACCAGGTGATGACCTCCAGGTCTGAGGAGCGAAGCCAATACTGAAGTGCCTTAAACTTGCATTATTTCTAACAGCCTGCAGGGGGCGACTAGAAGAAGTCAGACTGTAGAAGTCTTTGAGAAAATGAGTCTACTTCTCACTTGGTTTATTACCTCAGTAAACATTGTCAACATGAGTTTATGTTCTCAATTGCTACGGTAATTTCAAGTCTTCTTCAATACAGCATGATGTTGATTTAGAGTCAAATAGACCATAAAGCAGGAAATGCTTTAAGGCGAGGCTACCTTGTGGCTGACAGGTCGCTACCACGTCGTTGAGCGATCTGGGAGTTGCCCAAGTTTTCGTCTTAAACCTTTAACCCTTTCACAGTGTGTTTTCAGTTCATGAAAGTTAACTGAAAAATGTTTGGTCGCCTAAAAATGTCTTATTCAGCATTAAGTGTACTTAGCTCCACCCTCTCATTTCACTTCTGGTTGCAAAAAACAAGATGGCGGCAGCGAAAAACACAGTTTGCAATTTGTTGTTTGTCATTACTGTTTTGAGTGCAGAACTGCACTCACACTGAGAAGTATGGCAAAATGCAATGCAAATCCTGTTCAGCCCCAAAAATCCTGATCAAAACACCCTAAAGTGCTGGTTACTATAGCGACACCATAATACAGGTCTAGGAGATCTATTCAAAAGGACACTTGTATTGACCACAGGGGGCAAAATAAAACAGCCTTGAACAGCTGCTCAGTCAGAAACAACAGTTAAATGAAGAATACAGTTGAAGATACCTTGAAGGGATACGCCACGAGCCCCTTGAGCGGATCTCCTGCTGTGCATAGAGCTCCAGCAGTTTCTCCATAAACAGGACAGCATGGTAAAGGCGTTGCTTACCTTGATGACGTGTTGTAGATGCGTTGCCTCTTACGAACCGCAGTAGGCGCCTCTTAGTCTGCCGGGTTTCATCCTACAGCTCACTGTGGTCACTTCTTCGGGAAACATTCCTTCCTGAAATATTTAAAATAAGAAAAAGAAGAAAATTTCCATGTTTTGTTTTTTGTTTTGTTTTGTGGTCAGTAACTTCTGAGTCACTGCTGAGTGACAAATAGGCTGCATTTTCTGTGGCTGCTTTAAAATAAAAGCCATCTCACGATTCACCAGCTGACATAAAGCACTAACATTAGGAATTTTACTATAGCAGTAACATTAAGCTTTAATCTTGATATTTGATATTACTCATCAGAAAAAAATGTGGATCACTTCCATAACTTAATAGTTCCAGTTTTTTATACTTATCTTTACTGCCTTTAATGCAACTCAAAGTTTCAACAAATAAACAAGCAAACACATAGATTGGAGTAAAAAAAGATTTTTGAAAGATTTTTGACTTTACACTTGTGAGGTTACGGCGTTACGCTAATTTCACGAGAAAGTCTGCTCAGGGCGGGTGCTATTGTTTGTTACAGTTGTTACATTTTGTAATGTAACGTTCCCTTATGTTCTGTTGTCACGCTACTTTATGTTACATCACGTTGTTATGTTACATTCTTACATGGTGTTGTTGCGTTTCACTGTAACATTACAGTTAATTACATTGTATGTTACATTGTTACAGTTGTTACATTACCTTACGTTGTTACATTAACATTCTTATATGGCGTTACGTTGCCTTATGTTGCGTTGCCTTACATTACAATGTGTTACGTTACGATGCGTTACATTGCGTTACGTTGTGATGCGTTACTTTGTGTTGTGTTGCATTACATTACATTACATTACATTACGTTACGTTAACCACGTGTCACTGTACGTTTCTGCAGGTGTGATATGAGGCTGATATGAAACATATTTTGGGTTCAGAAACACCGACACTCAACGTATCCCGTGGTTTGCAGAAACATACAATGCCAATATTTTTTTCTGGCTTGTTAAAACTGTCTGAAATAAAAACCACTTTAGTAAATTAATAGAATACAATAAAGATTTTACAACTTAAATAAAGGTGATGAATACAATAATAAAATATAATACCATTTTATAGCTTAAACACTATAAAGTAAGTGAATAACAAAATAAAAATGAACTATATTTTTACATTTTTATATTTTTTTAAGTAAGTGAATAAAATAACATAAATAAGTCCTTTAAACCATTCTTCCTCAAAAGCCCGATTAAAGTATCAGCTGACTGGCTAATCAAGTTTTACCACTTAATTACAATAAAGTAGGTAAATAATAAAACAAAAATTAAATATAATCAAATGTTACCTAAATATTATAAAGTAAGTGATAAATAAAATCTATTTCTACATTAAACCATTCTTAGAGCCGAGCTGAATAGGCGCATTTAAAACTAACTGATTACTTTAGCTGATAAGCTGATTACACCAGTTAGTGTTGGATCAAGTTCATTCAGAGACCTGATGAACTGAGGACAGCAGGACACCAACAGAATCTAAATGAGTAAAGGCAGGTAGCAGATTAAGACAAAGAAAACACCCCCCAGCATGTACATGAGTATACGGGATGAGGACGCTGGTTTCGTCTTTCAGTCGTTGGCTTACAAATGAATTCTGTGTCCTTCACAGTGTTGCAGCTCTTTGCATTTTGCCACAGTGCAGCACATAACAGCGACAGGAGGTCAACTCTGTTTACACACTGCGCTGTTAAGGTGTCAATGAATGCAGTACACATGAGGACAATATAGCAGTATGTACGCCCTTCAGGTGTGGCAGGCGTCAGTCAAGACGTGCTGTACGGAGCATCAGCAGAGGTCTATTACAACAACAAGGTTTACCTGCACTCAATTAACCTGTGAATCATTTACTCTGTCCTCCAACTCCAAGACTGATGAGCTGCTACAGCGTTGCCACAGATGGTGAAATAGCCAGAGGCCGGTTAATAAGCTTCTCTCAGTGCATTGCTGTCACATACAGGAACATCTAAAGCAAATAATTTCATAATCTTGAGGACATATGTACGTTACGGGGGTCTGTTCACCCAAATTGTGAAAAAACCTGTCTTTACTTACCTCTGATTTGATATACTTTTGTCTGTATTCATGAAATAAGTTTTATTTCTGGTACTCACAGCTGCATCCCTGTGATAATCAATGTCCCTGTTACTCTGGTTAATCCACAGGCCTCACTGTGAGTAGTTCTAGCAGAAATCTAAGAGACAGTTATGTCAAAACCTCTGCAAGAAGTGACAAACCTTTAACACTTTATGGGGTTATTGTGTCACCGTTTCTTTCATAAACTCATGAAATCAGTCATGTAAACAATTCTTGTCAAAACAGCAATGCAAAATGACTTCACTGTGCAAACCTATAATATAATGTAAATGTGAAAGTAACATCCTGTTCTGACTAATTAATGCACATAATATTAAGTGTCATCTGCAAGTCTAGGCAGGCTGTAAATAATGTACAAATACTCTCAATATATGCACATAAAAGCACCTGTAAAAAGTGTGAATTGTTATTTATATAATATTTATTACAGCATTCTTTGCACACACAGCAACAATCTGATCTCTACACAGATCATTTATCCAGCTCTTCCTGTATATAATATATTTAAGGAGCTACAATTAACTATCAAAATAATCGCCAACTATTTTAATAATTGATTAATTGGTTTGATTAATTAAAAGCTGTATTGCATAAATGTGAATATTTTCTGGCTTCTTTCCTCCTTTATGACAGCAAACTGAATATATTTGTGGACAAAACAAGACATTTGAGGACGTCATCTTGGGCTTTGAGAAACACTGACCAACATTTTTCACCATTTTCTGACATTATATGAGTTACAGTTTGGTCGTTCAGCGGTTTTGCTGGTGTGGTCTGATGTACGAGCTTACAGTTTGATTTTATGCCAACCGGTTGAACTGACATTTGTCATTATGACACGTTCTGGCAAATTAAAAAGCCGACATCAACAACAGGTGGCGACCGCGTCTTGGTGCTGAGTCTAGCTTGTATTACATTAGTGATAAGCAATATATAGTAGAAGTAGAAGTAGTAGTAGTAGTAGTATTTTCATTCAGTCATCACACATAATACAGTAAGTATGAACAGTACAAATAGTGTCAACTAAGTCAACAGTCTTTTAATAAGTAGTGACTGAATCTCATCTGAAAAGTAAAATTTTAATTTAAAACATTTCTCAGTTCTCAACTAATCATTTTATGCAGATTTCATGTTTACAAATTGAGTTTGTTGATGAAATTGCAAATATTGAATTAGTTAATAAAAAGCATTTTTTGTTTGCCTACAATCTTCGTTGTGTGTTTTATTATGACCATAATCATGATAACTAATTAAAGGACAAATCACAAGATTATTCAATGATCATAAAATTCAAATTTTTAATTTTCATTCAAATTTGCATATTGATGATGCATTCACTTCATAAATTATGACGTATTGCTCTCCCCTACACAAAAGCAGCCCTAGTAGGTAAAATGCATATTTGCGATAAGCCAATATCAGCCAGTATATCTAGCAAATATATTGTATGTACTGGACACATATCAAAATGGAGATGTTAATGTTATATGGATGTGTTTACTAGGACCTTGTCTGGCTGCGGTGTTTACCGCTTTGTCTTCTGTTTGAATGCAATTTCCTGGAAGACATTTCCAGATAGGGTTTCCACGCGGTGTTGAAAATTGCCTCTCTGACTCAGATCTACTTCAACAGAATAGTCTGGTCTTCGAGGGCTTACATGCCCCCCCCATACAATCGCCCACACTCTTTCAATCTGGGCCACGCTCCGACACGAGTCTTCATATATCACAGGAAATTCTTACATCAAATGCTGTGTGTTAGTACACGGGAGAACATACAGAGTGGAGAGGCGCAGCGAGGAGAACCAAAAGCATGTGGGCGCAAAGAAATGAAAGCAGCCAGAGGAAAGCTCCAGCAGCTTCACAGAGAAATAACAGTGATTTTTTGACTTGTGTGCCTTATGTCAGTCTTAACCATTACGAGCAGCTCAGGAAAGACGGCTACATTGGGCCTCCTGTAAGAGCTTTAAATGATCTTACATAAAAGTTAATCGTTATGGCGCTCATCAGTATTCTCTTCCATTTTATGAGCAGAATTTAGTGCTAAGAGATCACCCACAGCAACATCTCTTTGCTCTTTGTGCAGGTAGGAAAATGACTTTAACATTGTCTTTATTATGCTCTTATTTAAAACTGATTTTTTTTTTAACTGTACCATCAGAATAACTAATTATCCAAACATTACATTGATTTAAAAATGGGATGCTAAGTGCACTAAAACAAGCTCTGCTTGGATGATTTTTTTATTGCTCCTTACCATAACTTTCCTTTCATGGTCTTTTAACTCACCCTGTGTTACTATTTTTGGGTCATCTTTTGAAATGTTCTGTATCGTATTGCTGGTTATTGCAACTGTTTTGCCACGCCTCCTTAGACTTGACCTCTCTGTATAAAATGACCTGTGGTGACCTCTAGGATAATCACAGCCTCATGAAACTTTACAGCCACAAACTAGAGACCTGGAGCATTCAGAGGATGGATGGCTTTCCTAGGCAGACTGAAAATAAGGGGATTTCTGAGCAGTTTACACAACAGAAGTGCTCGCTTTTTCATACCGAATCGGAGCATGGCTTTTTCCATGGTGTTCCTCAAGGTCTTGGTGTCTTAATGTGGTATTTTGGAGGAATTATTGATGATTTTTATCAACCCAAAAATTGCTACAACAACTTATGAGACATTATAGAGCATGGAGATGGATCATATACCAGTATCATGATGTTATAAGCCCTTATACACTTTTATAATTCCTTTTAAATAATTAATTCATGTTGATTTATGATTTATGACTAGAACAACTTGTCACACAGTGCTGAGCTGCATCTCAAATTAATCTTCAGGTTCACAGCTTTTAGATGACGTTCACCACTTCTATGTGACATCTACTGTTGCCCTGCTATCTTCCCATTAAAAACCTTTGTACGCCCCTAAAAAAGACAAAAACAGCTTTATTGTGTGCCCTACCATAAACACATAACAATCACTGACAGTTATAGCCGTATCCATATTACTGCAGTGGCACCTGACTTGTAAACCTGTGTATAACATTATGATGAATGTGAAAGATGGCATTATTTAAAACACCTTTGCCCAGAAATCTGTCCCTCAGATCCTATAGAAACAGTTACATGTCACAAAGACAGTCGTCAAAGGGCTTTAACATTAACACTGTCTACAACTTTTCAATGAGATGTTGTCCTGTTCTTTTCTTGGCTGTGCCGTTATCAGCTCAACAAACTGTGACTTTGGGCTAAAATGGAGCCACAAGCCTCATAAATCTCCATTAATTCCTCATGTCTGTATCGCATTACGATTGGCTTCCTGACAAAGGACCAACCAAGAACTGCGAAAGACTGACAAATCTGCCTTCACAGAGCTGATGGTGAGACGCCACCATGCATATCTCTTGCTAGTCTTGGTACTCTCGTACTCACTTTTCATCATGCATTTTTTTTAAAATTTATTATCAAACAATACATTTCTTCTGATTAAAATGCAATAAATCATAAGCTAACAAGTAATTTCTGCAGGGTTCAGTCAACTCCACACATCACTTTCACATCAGACTGTGGAGGTGTGAAGTGGCACATTAATGTTGTTTTTTTCCCCTCATAGTCGGTGTTATAATAAGTAATTTCAGACAAGTGCTCTGAGAGTGAATAACTTCCACATTTACATAGCATACCGTCATCTGTCTGAGCATGCAGCCATGATTAACACAAACATCCCTGCTCCCACTCTCACTGGAAATGTGCTCAGTTCCTCTCTGCCACTACAGTCACTGAGAGCTGCGAGCATGATGTATTTTGTAGGCCAGCCAGGAAGTTAGCATCAACCTGGTTCCCTCGACAAAAAGCCAAAGGGATTTTTCCATTAAGTTTTGGATTATTGCAGACAATATGCTCTGTGGGAAACACATGTTAAGACCACTTTTATGATTTTTGAAGTGTGAATGCAACAGCCAGACATAAAAAGCTAACATTAGGCTATAAACAGCACGTATAAACAACAGGGCTGTAAAGGCGGACGAGACGGCGCGATGACGTTTGGTAGTCTCATTTAGCCTCTTGTTTGCAACCACCTTCTTTATCATAGAACAAAAGCTTGTGTTAACCACAGACCTTATTTCAGACATCTAACTAAAAACCCATTGACTTCCAGACGAGGGACCAAGAGTGATAAAATGCTAACTCATTTCTAGGTTTTAAGACTCATTCCTGCACCACTCTATGGTGTTGGTCTTTGAGAGCGCAACACATAAATCAGCCACAAATTTGTCTGTAATATATACTTGAAAATTGCGAGTATGTAGTTGTGCCACCTCTGAACATTGAAGTCACTACAAGGAGCATTAACTGTTATGAAACTGTCTCAGTTTAATGCTGATGCTTCTATATGACCTGCATAAATAAACAAGACCATCAGTGAGAAGATTGGATATTTCTATATAGTTATTCTTGATGCCTGTCTATGGGTCCGATACCCGGCAAAATCAGACGCTTTATTGGAGCAGGTTCACGAGAAGCCCACCAAAGACAGGCCCATATTACCTTGATCCTGCAGTCAGAGCTAACCACCAATACCAACACCACACTACTAGAAGCCCGGGCCGTACTGCTGGACCTGCTGGAGGGAAGGGAAGCACAGGGGAAGAGACAGGACTGCACTGGGTCAGCCCCCGCTGCAGTAAAATGAGAGGGTTTCTAAAGGGACTCTGATGATAAGAAACCACTTCTGTCCACAGGGGCCGCCAACATCAACACAAAATAAAAGTTCCTCGTGGCAGCTTTAACTAAATCACGCTAAGACTGCGAGCTTGTCCCTGCCACTTCCCACACTCGTGGCGCACCCTTTTCACTGCTACACAGCACAGAAATTAGTGATTTGTTCAGCACATATTAACATAGCAGTGGTCACAGAAATACTATGTTGAAAGAGACAAATGATGGCATTTTAACCAGAGGAAGAGGCTAATCCTCCGTTTTAGACTCCATTAGTCTGAGTCAGAGTTCTCATGTGTCTTCTTGACGGCGCTCTGCTGGAGAAATAAATGCTTTCAGCGGGACAACAAAGACAATGAGAACTATATTTTTTGGCTGAAACACATCTTCTAAAACATATAATTTTCATAGTGACAAAAATTAATTATGACAATAATTGATGATAGCCAGTGATCATCCTTGACAGCTAGACGATCATTTTCGCTTGCAGCAGAACAGCCTCATTCAACACATTCACAGGAACAATGTGACTCATCTCTCTGGATTAATGACATTTTAGATATATTGCCTCTGAATGCTACTATTATGTGCATGTGAATCGTGAATGTTCCTGTTAAGGTCTCTGCAGAGCCTTGTCTCAAATGAAATGTCTAGTCACAGTGTCGCTCAGGTTTTAAATCATTTCCACTTTCATCTCCGCCACGTCTGCAGTTTGAAATTCTCAATGCCAAACCTGGAGACATTTTGAAATGTAGTCCAATTCATCTAATCAACACAAATCAGGGCTGTGTCCTTACATTTGCAGTAGTTTCAATTCATATCTTTACTTAAAATTGATTGGACACCATAAGCAGACCAAGACCAGATCAATAACAATGATCTGTTGCCCCTAAAGGCTCAGTTAGTATGCTCTATTTGCTTCAGCTTATCGAGTGAAGACTGCACAAGCTTCATCATCTCTCCTTCAGCCGGGCAAAACACACTTCCAACTGGTGTTCAATACCATAATGAGGTCTGAAGCATCCCATCCATTATCACGGTTAACGCTCAAAACTGAAAGTAGTTGCACCTGGAGATCAATGGAGGACGTCCATATTTCGATTTGGACCCATCTAAGGGAAGTCTCTTGACCAGTGAGGGGTGTCGTATATGTAAACAGCCTTGTTAGCGTTGTTGTTGGGTCTTGAACCGCGAGGCCCTCAGGGGCAGGCTTATGATGTTGACCACTGGATTAATACCGCTTGCTCCAACACGAGTTGCTTGACCAAACATCAGGGAGACAATTTTTAAGATGTACACAATCAATGGCAATTATTGATTACACCAACTCACTCTCATCTGTTCCATAAATAGCCAGTGGTTGTCTGTTTGTAGCCACGTGAGCGGCACGGCTCTAGGGATCGATATGTCCAATGTCCACCAATTTGGTCCAAACTGAAATATTTCAATGACTACTGGATGGATTGCCATGGAGGTTTGCACAGACATTCATGCTACCCAGAGGATGAAGCTTACTGACTGGTGATCAGGGCGGCTGTGGCTCACAGGGTAGAGCAGGTCGTCAACCAATCGGAGGGTCGGTGAGCCGATGCCCGGCTGCTCTGGTCACATGTTGATGTGTCCTTGAGCAAGACACTTAAATCAAATTGCTCCCGAAGGCATAGCCATCGGTGTGTGAATGAGATGAATGTATTTAGATTAGATCCTGATGAGCAAATGTGGCACCTCAGCAGCCTCTGCCATCAGTGTTTGAATGTGTTTGAATGGGTGAATGCTGACATGCAGTGTAAAGTGCTTTGAGTGATCACAAGACAAGAAAAGACAAGAAAAGACAAGAAAAGCGCCATATACTCTAAATGCAAGTCCATTTACCACGATCCCCCGACTTTTCTTCTGGTGTCACAACACGGGGAGAACATGCAAACTCCACACAGAAGGGCCTCAAGCCAAATTCGAACCTGCGACCTCTTGCTGTGAGGCGATAGTGCTAACCATCGCAGCACCCAACAGAGCACACCTAATTATTAACTGACAGAAAATATCACATACAAGAGATTAAAAGAAACCAGAGGGTATTCAATATGAGTGGATGCCGTTGGGCTGATTTGCTTTAAAATGAGAGATAATACAATATTTTCATTTAATGCTAATTTGCTCAAGGTCGGTTTAGGATCCTTCGCCATCACGCTAGCTGATGACGTTTCTTACGGTACTCAAGCGTTGGAAGGAACTTACTCGTCCCCGACAGATTGCCTCAGGTACAAAATGGGTGAGCAGAGGACAAAACACTGAACCGGACTATCAGGACACCTGGAGGAAACCTTATCAAAGCCACACAGTCAGATGTCTGCAGAAAATGATGAAAAACATTACATCCTTTCACCCCAACTTGCTCCAGGTTATGGGGAAAGAAAAGCCAATGAGTGAAAGTTCTTGTATTCTGTTGAAGGTGGGAGGATTAAAGATTGAGAAGGACCTCAGCAGATGAGAAGAGAATGAGAGAGACTATCTGAACGAGCCCTTGCAGAGGGGCAGATTACTGCCGTCTGTGGTGTTCACACAGATTTCATGAAGCTAATATCAAAGGAACAGCTGGAGGACAAGGCCAGGCAGAGACACATGAGGACAGCCGCAGAAAGGGAATGAGAAATGCAATCTACGTAACAGAGGACGAGCATGTGTGTGTGTGTGTTTCCATGTATATATTCATACACAGCTCAGCAGCTGCCCCCCCCTCTGCCTCTTTAACTTTAAAGGACATTTTCTGGTGAAACTCAGTGGGCTCGCTCTAATATTTTATACAGCAAACGAAAACCTTGGGATGAATTCAGAAGCCCTCTGATTGGGAACATCTTAAAAAATGCAAACCCCATCAAAGAGCCCCAGTCTGGATCCATATGAAGATGCAGCTGGCTCTCACTGAAACTTCTTTTTAACTCTCAACAGCTACTTTCTTCTGGCCTTGATGTAAAACCCTCTGGGCTTTGATTATTACAGTAAAAGCTCTTCCCATTCTTACAGAAATGCTTTTACTGCTTCCTCAAACACCTTTTTGTCTGACAGGGATTGTATGTTTTTGTTTAACTGGACATGTTGTCACATCTAACAGCTTATATTATGTAATAGGTTATCTGTGAGTAATTAATTTGGTCATTTCGGACCATATCTCCGCAGTGCATCTCAAAACAGTTTAATAGTGTAGTAGAATTAATTTCCTGTGGAAGTGAATCCGGCCTTGAACAATGCAAGCACACACTGCACGAGAATCAAGCCAATTTCAGGCCTGATTGTCCCTCCTGACAATCATCAGCAAAGCCCCAACTTTGTGATGGTTCTAGTGATTATCCTTTCAGATATACCTGTAGTGCGAAGTGTGTTAAGAGCGTTTTTTAACCCCCCGATCGGCGCAGAAATCATCATCCTGGCTGCTCTGATTTCAAATTGTAAATATTAAACCTGTTCAAGTTGGGCTGCTAATTTTGAAAAATGTTCTTAACTGATAACCAACAATCGTTAACAGATTATTAACCATTAACCGGCAAGATTTGTGCCTCACATGCGGCAATGCACCAGCTGCAGTATATGAGCACAACAGACAACTGAGTCTCCAGTTCACCATCAGGAGAGTTACTGTAGCAGCCACGGTGCTGCGTTCACTCACTCTCTCCCTCTCTCTCTCTCTCTCTCTCTATATACATATATATATATATATATATATATATATATATATAAAGCTTCAAATGTTTCTCACTGAAACTCAGAAATGGAGGAGCAACTTGTTGATCAGTGGCAACAAGTGTTTATTCAAAACTTTTTCTTTGTAAATTTTCAGCTCCAATTTTCATTTTCATTATTTATTAACACTAAAGTCACGTTCTGAGACATTTTGCAAGATTCAAATTTTTTTTGGTGAGGACTCTTGTTCATCAGTGTGTGGTGTGCTGTTTTGGACAAATTGATGCTCAGCAGACACTATAGGAACATCCATCCATCATCTGTAACCGCTTATCCCATTAGGGGTCGCGGGGGGCTGGAGCCGATCCCAGCTGACACTGGGTGGACAGGTCTCCAGACTATCACAGGGCCGACCCACAGGGACAGACAAGCGTTCACACTCACACCTACGGGCAATTTACAGTCAACGGTTAACCGGGAAGTCTGTGGGAGGAAACCCTCGCTAACACAGGGAGAACATGCGATGGATTCCAACCTGCGCCTCGCGACAGTGCTAACCACTAAACCACCGTGCAGCCCACTATACGAACAAAACTGTTAAGTTTAACACAACATGTCATTATGTGTGGGGTCCCTCACATTTTCAACATCTGTTAGGATTTGAAAAATCTTTTAGTGTGGGCCAGCCTTCACACAGAGTTCATACTGGAGAAGACAGTTTACATTCAGCTTCACTTTTTCTATTGTTGTCATCTAAGAAGGCGCTCTACTTTAAAGACACATAAGTAATATTACGCAGCATACTTCAATGAGACAGAGCTTCAACAATATTACTCAAACTCTGCAGCTGCTTCAGTGACAATAAATGCAGCAGTTTTGTTTGAGTTGAAATCTGGCCTCATAAATTTCATGAGCAATCGTTATATTATGAGTACATGTGTCGCCTCAGCTGTTAATCAACTACCTCATTAATATAAACAGACTGACTGTAAACCAGCTGCTGGTGTGAAAAAAAAAAGTTCATCAACAGTTTTTTAAGTGAAATGCTGTTTGGCGTAATGCTTTCACTTTTCACTTCTTCCAGAGGATGTTTGTCACGTTGCTCATTCAGCAGGACCAGGTGCAGCACAAGACGTGTGTCTGTTTTTAAGTTCGATAAGAATGAGACATTAGCAGGAAAGCTAATGAGGGTTGCTGTTCAAAGCCTGTGGCTCTCGTGATGTGCTGTCGTCTGGCTGCTAGTCAGCATGACAATCTGCCTGCTTGATGTGCGATCTGATTTTTTTCTCAAAGAAGAGCACAGGACATTATGAAAGTCTAACCTGCTGCAGCCCAAATGTAATGGTCAGAAAGATTCATGCTATTGTAGCTGCCTGCATTTAGATAATCTGAACTCCTGTAAACCTTTTGATTTCTGGAAAAAAAAAAAACAGCAGTTGTCCTGAAAATGAAAAGTTGCCATTAGTTGCTATGCAATGAAAGCAGGCTAACTGGCTGCCTAACGTTTGCTAATCCTCAGCCTCTCCTGAATCGTACTTCTACCAGGAGCACTCACTCGCTGTGAAGTCATTATTATCTGAAGGGTTTGGTGGCACAGGTGCTGCTCTGCTCTCTATGGAGCTGCGAGCTGTATACTGAAAATTCAGCAGGGAACAGAACAAAGTCGACAGAAAGTCACTGAGGATATACAGAATTTCAAATGAGGAGCAGAAATCATCACGGGTGCTGTATATTCATTAGTGGGGGACCAGAAAGGAGGGAGCTGACAGCGGTGGGGGAGCAACATGCTCATATCACCAGCAGTGTGACAGACATCAACACCTTAAATGGATCAGTAATGACAGATGGGTGATTGGGGATTTTTAAGATGATGGCACACGATTGCTGTAGGCTCCCATTCCCCATTTTGGTCATTTTGTTAACACCTTATTTTGAAAATCATAGCCACACTTGTATACTTCCACTAACTTTGTCGTCTTTGTACATGCACAGTCAGCTCCATCAGGGCCATCTGAATGCATTTCCATATTTCTATATGCGCTCTACAGCAGTTTTTGCACCACGGACCGGTTTCATGTAGGACAATATTTTCACAGACCGGCTGGTATGGGGCATAAATATAACAAAATAAAATGATACTACCGGCATAAAACCAAATATAGAATGTGCAAAAAATACAACTCACCATTACACTGAATTAGTGGGAGCCCTGAGATGGTGCTCTGCAACGAGCCAGTCCGACCTGGGGAAAAAGGAGACAATGACACCTGAAGTGTGTTCCTCATGTCCAGTCTACTCCATAATTGGTCTTGGTCGCTGTCACTGCAGAAACCCCGCTTCACAAAGATAGGACGTTGGAAATGGAAGCAGCGTTTTCAGTGCTTTTTTTCTGGCGATCTCTGGCTTGATTTTAATCCAGAACACCAGCAGAGCTGTTGTCTGAAACACACTTTTAAAGTAGCTAGCCTGTTGCCATATAATATGCAGAGCTGGCTTGGCGCGTGAGAATCACCTGTAGTGATAATCCCATAATTTAAGTAGGATTCCTGATATTGTTTTTTAAATGCAGCCTTCTTTTTCTTGGATGTCGTAAGCTCTTCTTCTTCTGTCTCTTTTACCCCTTCCCAAAGAAGCTCTCCAAAGACCTTTGTTTTTTACTAATTTTTGCTGCTTGTGGGCTTCATTTTTTTGTCCGAGACGAGCGTCCTGACAGAGGCAGAGAGGTACAGATGGATGTGTCGGGGCATTTTTCTAAATAAAAGATCTTTCAGACTCTGATAATCAATAAAATATTTTTTTTTAGCCATTCTTTCTGTACGACCCGGTACCAAATGACCCGCGGACCGGCCCGGTGGTTGGGGACCCCTGCTCTACAGTTGTAAAAAAAAATAAATAAAATGTTTTTGTCTGTATTAAACTGTATGATTTCCTTCCAACATCTCAGGTTCAAGCCTTCACCGATAACTCACACACTGACAGAAAACCCTATTTACCTCACCCAGACGCACAGCCAGCCTGCCTGACATGGACTTATATAAAAAGCATACACATTCACACTGAATCACACTTTCATTAACACAAGGTCAAACACATATACGCACACAGATCTTGGAGCATGCTTAAAGGTACACAGTGTATGTGGGCTGCCAGGCTGCCTTCCTGTTAGTGTCAGCGCTCTGGGTGAAAAGCCTTTAATAGAAAGACGGCGACTACAGCGGCACAAAAAAACAAAACATAAGTTTGAGGGGAGATGTTGGAGGAAGGGATGAAAAAAGACTGGAAGGGAGGAAAAGAAGTGCTGAAAGGACAGCACGAAAAAAAGAAAGTACTATCTATCTATCTAGCAGGGCTGCGACTAATGATTATTTTCATTATTATTTTCGATTAGCCTCCTGATTATTATCTTTTCATTAAATTGGTACTCTAGTGACTCAGCACTGCGCTTCCATAAAGTTGGAGGCCTGCGAGAGATTTAATTATGAATGGTCAAAGTCGAAGCAGCAGAGTCCTCGTCTTTAGAATCAAGTACCAAGCTCCAAAAAACACTGGATCCTACATTTCCCATGATGCAAATAACTAATTTCAATTTCATGATACATCAGACTGACGATACATCATAAAGAGTAGGCTCTGACGACCAATCCCTTGTACCCAAGCCACCAAGAAGGGTGCCGCTCGTTGATCCAACATGGTCGTAGTGGCCAGTCGGCGGTACTACAACGTCTGTGTTCATTGCGTGACGTCATTGGGCCCAAAAGACTTTTTCCCATAGACTTACATTGAGAAAGGGACGTCTGTAGCTCAGCGGATAATATTTTTTGAGGAAAACCAACTCCCTAGTACTAACACTCTAATAGTCATTATATAAATCATTAGGTCCTAAATGTTGTAGAACACACTAACAGCTGAATCCAGAGTTATTTCCTTCCTCTGTTTATGTCTATGGAGACCCAGACCACGACGACAGCGCAATCTGTGACGCCGTGATCCAATCATGTGCCCGAGCAGACGCGCAGTAGTGCCCAATAAAAAAATATAGAATAGAAAATCTGGGTACTTTTCCAGATGGAAGTTTTGCCATTTTGGCTTCTTGCGCCTCTGAGCAACTTTCATAGGAATGAACGAGGCAAACCAAACTCCTACTTTAAGCAAACCTTTAATAGTAAAAACGCTATGCTGAAGAGTTGCTGTACAGTTGGTTGCACCAACAATAAATCCAAAAACGCTGATCTTCAATTTGTTCCCCTGCTGTGTCCAAAAAAAGATAGGGTAAAAGGGATAAGGGAAAGAAATTCGCCATCGCAGGAGAGAAAATGATAAAAAGCCGTTGTGTAGCAGGTTAACTGAGGCTTTCATACTGAGATTTGAGGTGCATATGATACCTTAATATTTACTGTCAGGTATGATAGATGATGAAGTTATAAGCGCTAGTGAACGTTAGCTGTTAGCAGTCAGTAATCAGCACAATCTGCACAGAGCTAACAGTGAACGTTAACCAGCTCTCGTCCTGCTGATTTCAACATCGATTTGGTGTTCACAACATAACGAGTTTTCTGAGTTTTAGCATCAACTTGGTGCCAAAGTATCCTAAGTATTTTTGTGACATCACAAGTACCTCAATACTTTATGGCACCAGCTGGAGTGTGTTTGTAGCATTGCAGTATTAAAAACTGTCAAGTATTTATTCTTTTATTCTTTTGGCCCTCTAGAACCACAGACAATATCATACAAGTGTATTCAGTTTCTGTAAGTGATAAGTAAATTGACTGTTATGTGCACAATGGGTGGAGTTGCCCTTGAATAATTAAAACTGCACAAAACTGTACAAAATGTGCAAAGAGACGTCTTCAACTCACTTGTTTTGTTTGAACAACAATCCAAAACTGAGATATTCTATTCACATTGGTGAAAACAGTGAATATTTGACATTTTTCTTTTATAAAAGTTTGATTTTTATGAAGTTTCTGTCCATCAGCTAACTGATTTCTGAAAGTCCTGTCCAACAGAGAGGAGTCACACAGTCGCACATCACGGATCAGTGTTGACTTTGTCGCGATGCTACATACAACAGGTCAAATACAATCAGGATTTCTTTCCCTCTCACATCCACACGCCTCCTCTTCTCCCTCTTTACCTCCAGACGTATCTGTCTCTTACTTATTTATTCCTCTTATGCTCTTTCTTGGTGTTGAGACTGATATTTTATTCAGTGCGTTAATGCTTAGTTAAACTGAAAGGAATCACAGAAAGCAGTCCTGGAAATTGCTTTGCTAATGTCATCAGTAGGTTTGCATCAGCCTCAATTGGAAATAGAACATAGCTGCATTTCTTCTCTGAAATGGAGCCAGCAAAGGATTTCAGACCTTCCCGTCTCGACCCGTACGGCCAATAAAACACTTAATACTGAGGGATAGATAATAACACTTGGCAAAGCAGCACCTTCTTGCCAGCCTACACTGTAATAAATCAGTTCTTATCACTCATTTCTCCTCCGATGCACATTAATGACAGAGGAACTGGCTCTGAATCAAACCTAAGAGTGGTTAAGCTCTGAGCACAGACGTTTACAGAGAAGAGGAGGGAGACATTTCTGCACTTTTCATTAAAAGGTCGACTCCATCTGCGTTCTCCACTCAGCCGTTAGCAAAAAGCAGTGACGTAGGTTACGGCGCAGATAAACAGAGGCAGCAAAGCATATTTTAGACCGCTAAAAAAATAATGAATATCAGTTAAAGCGGACGCTATATAAAGAATATTTTCACCCAGTGTCCGACTCATGAGCGAAGGGGACCGAAAGATGAAAAAAATCTACCGGCCAAGCACATTTTTGTCTTTTTGTGTCACATATGCATCTGTTTCAGTACATTTCATTAAGATAATATTGTATTATGTTGAATACAAATTTAGAGAAGATACCAGAGCAAAATTTAACGTTAGTCCCCAGTCAAGACTGAAAAGTCTCACATCAAGTCCTAAACAAGTCATATGCGCTCTTCACCAAATGTAATGCCATTTTAACATCAGAGTAACTGGATCCAACTGGTCCTCAGTAATGTTGGTTCCTCATATATTTCTCCTGCAACATGATTGGATGCTGTCAGATTGGTTCAGACAAAGTGGATCTGGAGAGTTAAGTGTAAGAAAATCAAAAGCCATATGTCTGGCATACGAGAGTTACTCGCCAGATGGAAAATCTACCCGCATTCAGTGTTTGGTGGCTGCTAATTTCGAAACCTGTTTTCACCGCTTTACCTTGCCATAAGATGGCCGTTTCCAACTGGGAACTGTAGCTGTTATATCGCTGTCTTCAAAGCCACAAGACTCCTTTGTCAAAAACAGTATTTTTACCTCACAGAACAAGGGCTTTGCTGGTCTACCGCTGCTTCTATCGGTTAGTTATTTGTGTTACTGTGTGACTTTGGTGAGTCTGAGCTAGCGTGGCGTCCACAGCAGTACATTACTTTGCTGCTGTGCTGGTAGTCCTGTCTGCTTCTCCAAACTGGGGCATGCCAGGCACCATCGATGTTACTGTAATACACACTGATTATGGATAAGTACCTCATCCCACCACATTAGGCGGACAGCGAGGGGAGTTACATATAGCAGTGTTATCATGCAGAAACCTACGTCAGCTCACGTAGGAAATCGTTTTTGAGGGGCTTTGGAAAATAGCATTTTGACACAACAACACGCGTACGTTGAACAAAATTGTAATGTTCAGATTTGAATAGATATGGCACACCAGTGGGAAGCTACAGAATTATGCCTTCGTGCTGCCAACAGAGATCCCAGCGTCGTTAAGCTGCAGGACACATGCAGAGTCAAACCTCAGTTACAATCACCTGTCACCTCAGTCACACTGTGTAGCTGCAGTTGTCCCTCAGGAGAGCCACACATTAAGCAAAGTCTACACAAATGACTGAAGGCAAAGATCAGCAGGAAGTGAAGCGTTAAAAAGAGGACACGTGTTGAGACGTTCTACCCTGCTGCAGATGACTGAACATCACCCACTGCCTGCCAGCCATACCACGACGTAAACTATGTCCACTCTGGAAGATACATTTTATTTTAGACCATTTAAAGTGAAAGTTATTGTACAGCTGCTTGTGTTTAGACAACATTTAACGTTTAAGGACTTTTTTCTGGGTTTTGTACAAAAACATGTCTAATTTCTTTAACGCATTAACGCAACTTAAGTTCAGAGGTTGTTGCAGGCTCAGTTTTAAAGCTAGAGTGAAGATACTGGCATCATATGAAACTAGAAAACCTAAAGAGTCCATCGGTACCAATCATGTCATACAAGCTTGTGGCAAAAAAGTATAAATAACGCTGCAAACTTGCGCTAAATTTTGGTGAGGAAAACTGGTATGGCCATTTTCAAAGGGATCCCTTGACCTCTGACCTCCAGATATGTGAATGTAAATGGGTTCTCTGGGTCCCCACCAGTCTCCCCTTTACAGACATGCCCACTTTATGATAGTCACATGCAGTTTGGATCAAATCATAGTCAAGTCAGCACACTGAGGGTTTCTAAACAATGAATATATTCTGACTGACAATTGTTTCAAATATTTAACTACGAATACCCGCATTATTGTCCATAATTAATAATTAATTATAATTAATTGCAAATTAAATGTACTTTAAAGGGAGATTTGTCCAGTATTTAAAGCTCGGGGGCGGCAGTAGCTCAGTCTGTAGGGAGTTGGCTTGGGAACCGGAGGGTCACCGGTTCAAGTCCCGACATGGACCAAAAACTGAGTGTGAACTGGTAGCTGGAGAGGTGCCAGTTTACCTCTTGGGCACTGCCGAGGTGCCCCTGAGCAAGGCACCAAACCCCCAACTGCTCGGGGCGCTTGTCAGGAGCAGCCCCCTCACTCTGACACCTCTCCATTAATGCATGTATGTGTGTTTCAGGTCTGCATGTACCATGTATGAGTTTAACAGAGTGTAAATTGAATTTCCCCATTGTGGGACTAATAAAGGTAGATCTTCTTCTTCTTCTCTTATCAACATGGGAGTGGGCAAATATGCTACTTTATGTAAATGTGTACATATATTTATTAATGGAAATCAATTAACAATATAAAACAATGGCAGATATTGTCCAGAAACCCTCACAGGTACTGACTTTAGCATAAAATATATGCTCAAATCATAAAATGGCAAACTGCAGCCCAACAGGCAACAACAGCTGTCAGTGTGTCAGTGTGCTGACTTGACTACGACTTGATCCAGACTGCATGTGATTATTATAAAGTGGACATGTCTGTAAAGACTTGCTGCATTATTTAGCCTCCTTCTCGACAAGCTAGTATGACTTGGTTGGTACCAACGGATTCTTTAGGTTTTCTACTTTTATATGATACCAGTATCTTCACTCTAGCTTTAAAACTGCTGCAACCTCAGAAAGATTGATTGTGTTAGCACATTAAAGAAATTAGTGGAGTTAAAACAAACAACCCTAAAATATATGCATACATTTAGATAGAGCAGCATATTTATCTACTTCCATGTTGATAAGAGTATCAAATATTAGAGGACTGTCCCTTTAAGGTACATTTTGAAGAGATAATGATGATGAGAAAATGTGTGATTGATATTCGATTAATATTTTAATCGCATGATAGCCCTATTTTGTATTTTTCAAAGTAAAAAAAAAAAAACGTCAGGTTTCATATCAGCACTTGTGTTCATATCTTTTAAGTGATATCCAGCTCTACTCAAGTCGGCCTTTCTTTATTTTCCATTGGTGTTGTTTGTCTTATGAGGACAGCTTTTCAATTTGGCATATGTCCCCTCTCACTCTCCTCCAGAGATTTGCCTTTTCAAACAAATGGCTAATCTCTGAGGAAATGTGCAAATAGCACAAAGTGAGACTGAGCAGATTGTGATAGTGGTGCAGTGTGCGGCTGTTCATGTGGAATTTTAATAGGCAGCGGCACACAAATCTGTAGGCACACACATACGCATATTTCCTGGAACAAAATCTCTCTCTGCTCTGCTTGAAATGAATTCACTTTCCCACATCAGCCAGAGGAAAATGTCATCTCCAGCGAAGCAAAACTAATTTAGAATAAAATAAATGACGTACCTGCCCAATTGGCAGACACTAAAACCTCTGATCCCTTGTTATACGCTTCATTTCTTTCTTTTGACACCATGATAACCGATTGAACAGCAGAAATACTCAGTCAGTCTCAAAGATCATCGTTTCCATGCGAATTGAAGCAGAGCAGACGGGCAGTTAACGAGTACTGAGATATAACGCCCCGCAGACGATCAATAAACAACTTGTGGAAGTGACTCATCACTAGTGCGCTCACCCTCCTCACCCCTCAGGCAAAGTGCTGAGGCAAGGCTCGCTCCACAGCGGACAGGCAGAGCTGTGCTGGACCCTCTCAGACTCAAGTAGCCTGCTTGCAGTGAGTCCATCGCCTTTCATTGATCTGCTCAGCCCGGATCTGAGAAATATGACTGAGGCCTGATTCCCTAATGGGACCGCAAATGCAAGCAGTAGGGCCGCGGCCTGTCTGCATGATGAATGCCAGGCAGATGGACAGGCCACTCGTCTTCTCATTGTCAGCTAATCGCCTCTGCGCCATTCCTCGTGTCTCAGTCAGGCCATGGATAATAGCCGTGTCTTCCACTCTCACACCCAACCCCCACCCTACTTCAGATCAATGCCATAAATACATACATTTCCCCCCCTCAGCTGTCTCTCCACTCCATCCACCCTCCCATAGGAGACAGGCCGAGTGCTGCGGTTATGGCTAAGTGTTGCAGTTACGGTTATGCGCATACATTTATAATCGAACGTATGGCCCCTTTAAGGCACCAGCATCTGTGGTGCAGACTGCCCACAACTACAGATTATCTGCATTTGGATAGGCTCTTACAATTTATTGACTTTAATAGTCGAGGCAATATTCCCTTCAGTTGAAGTAATTTATAAAAAGTACCCAAAGAGAAACGCTCAGTGTGTCTACCGATGATATCTTCCCACAATATTGAAAAGGTGACAGATAAGATCAGCCCAGAAGGTAATAAGCCAAGTATTTTTGTTCCAGTACACAAATGCAACCGTTAATCATGGGATCAAATCACAGAAGCTATATTAAAGTATATTAAAATATTAAAATGTCTTTAACAAGCTGGAAAATGACAACTATGAACTAAACCCAATTACTTTACCTTGCAGTTTACTATAATTAATAATCACTATTCCACCTGGGCGTTGTAAGTCATGAATTTATATTTAAGTATTTTATTTGTTAATTTTTTACAAAGCTAGTAAAGCAATTTTTAAGTAGAGCCTGATGTTGCCTTACAAATTAATGAATGATCTCAGTCACTTCTACACAGTGAGGTATACAGCTGATAAATTAAACACTGGTATCAGATCGGTACTCAGTATCAGCTGACACCCAAAACCCAGGTATCAATATCAGTATCAGGACTGAAAAATTCAAATCGGTGCATCCATAAATTCCACAATTGTTGATGCTAATTCAGCAGCACAGCACAAAAACAAAAACAAAACAGTAAATCCCGCCATCAGCAAACACTGCTTTATTACTATTCACATACTGGTTTTTGTTAGGAAGTTAAACAGGTCATATTTCCCTCTCAATTATCTATTTCATATTGCTGTGAAAACATCTTCAAACTACTGTATTTATTCAAGTTTCTCGCCAGAAACTACATTTTACAAGATTATATTTGAGCACATCTAGGGCTGCACAACTAACTGAATATAGCTTACTGCAACTTTCAAATCACAGGAGGGGCAATATATGATGAAGGCAAAATGTGCATCAAAATAACATTTTGAATTAAATATTGTGGTGCTGCAGAGACGTCCTGGTCTATACATCATATTCTATAGAATTGAGAAAACATCTTTGTTTGGTACAGATCCCTGCAAAAATCACAACATAATCAGTTGTTTTTCAAAGACAACGAGAATAATGGAGTAAAAATGATCATTCCCTCTAATACTGAAAATCACGTCACAATTGCAATATCAGCCAAAATAATCTCAATTTGATATTTTTTTTGTTGAATTTCAGCCTTAAACACATTGTGATACAGACAGAATTCACTATCGCCCAGTACTCTACTGAACAGAGCCTGAATGCATCATAATGTACATGGCACCTCCCGTATTAAAATCACCAGGACGAGCGCTAGTAAACTGGCCTCTCCAGACCAGGTTTTGCTGCAAAGCTGCAGGTTTTTACCCGGCACCGCTGCACCGTGCCAGGTCACCAGCTGTGACCCTCCATCCTCTACACAGCAATTGCTTCATTACCATTATGGTTCCCTTAAAGTATTGGCTTTAAATCCAAAGCATTGCGAAATAAGCACTTTTGCTTTTAGCTTGGACACCAAATCCTCCGCCATCGTCTTGTCTGTCCACTCTCTCTTGTCCCGTGTGACACTTTCACTTTCAGTTTGTAGCGTCTGTCGTCTGACCGTGCATTGATAACATGCTGCTGATATGCCAGAATGAACTAAATGGGTTTTATTTCTATATGTATTAAAAAAAAACAATGGTGGGGACAGTGGGTAAGTAATGAAATCAGCGTATGCCCGACTACCGTGGTAAAACCAACCAGCCTACTTGGGACCCATTTAAACCAATTAATGTCTACTCGTCACTCCTCCCCACCAGCTGAAAAAGTCCACCAACCATCATCATTTTGTCCCACTTTATTTGTATCAGAGGCCTGACGAGGCAAAATCTTCCAGTAATTCACTCGAAAATAAACATAAAGATTAGAGGAACATCTGAACAAACAAATCTAATTTTGTGTAGGATGAATGTTTCCTATCCTGTTAGTCATCTTGTGACCCCTTCAGATATATTTGGTGAACCCCTTAGGGATCGAGAGGGGATTACAAGACTTTTGCCACAGTTTGTGTATCTCAGACTAATTTCTTTGATCCGAGACTAAATGTGCGGCGTGGCGGGGAGGGAGCCAGGCAGCTGACACAAACACATACCGAGTTACATTATTAAATGTCATAGCAGTCACGAGGCGAGAACATGGAGAATGAAAAAGAGACAGAGGGACATAATGGGACACGTCAAATACTCAAAATATACACAACCCACTGTAATCAGTGGAGAGCAAGAGAGCAGGTGGAGGTTAGATGGTGTTTTATATATCTATATATATATATATACAGAGAGAGAGAGAAATATAGATAGATATGTCTCAGTGGAGCACTGAGGCAAGGCAGTAAAAGAAGCTCTGCCGTATAGCCTGTAGTAATATTCCAGTTATTTGAATGTCAAATTCAAGTTATTGATTTTGCAATTGGCTGGTCAGAATTCATCCGCACTGACTCGGGAAAGCGCCACACGGAGACACAATCTTTAACTCACTTGAGACACTCTGTCTATTGAATATCCCATAACTAACAGGAGAAGCGAGATGAGTAATCTGTACTCCATAGATGAAAAGGTCTGCTCACTGCACACATGGTTTTAGATGAGTTTTAGGTGATTTTATCAGTATGCTGTGTTGACTGTTGTCAGTTCTGTTGCAGCATAAGCTCCATAAGCAAAGTAGCAGCTCAGTCATACTGTAGATACTCGCAGGCCTACAATGCTCCACTGTGAAATTATCGACAATTTGTCACACCAAACAACAAATTTAGTTTGCTGAAAGCAACTGAAACTACTTTGTTAACCACCTGAGACCCACAGGGTCGCAGGCAACCTGTAGCAGGTTCAGCTTTAGAGCTGGAGTGAAGGTACAGATATCTGCTTGTCATGATAGAGGTGTTACACAGTGTTCAGGCATGCACCGATTACATTACTTATCCACCACCCCCACTGTCGCTTTGCTTCTTTTACAGAAATAAAACCCATTTTGGTGTATCGGTGGTGTATTAGCAATACATAGTTGGACGACGGACGCTACAATCTGGAAGTGAGTGAATCTGCTGCTCGGCTCAGAGTAATACGAGTCAGATTTCACACTCAGGACGACAGAGAGTTGACGGACCGAGAGAGGATTTGGTGTCAAAGCGCAAAAGCAAACGCATTTATTTGTCAATATTTCAGAACCTAATGCTATACGTGAGCCATAATGTTACCGAGGCAATCGCCGCAAGGAGGACGGAGTATTCACCACCAGTGAGCATGGCACAGTGGCATCAGGTAGACCACTACCGGAGATACCAGACACGCAGCCACCCAATGGTGAAGATCAGCAATCTGTAACGTCAATGTTGTCAGAAGTTTATTAACCGGCGGGAAAATTTCCTCATCACCACATCTATAATTGGTACCAATCATGTCAGAGTAGCTTGTCTGAAAGGAGGTTAAATAACGCTCCAAACTTACATAAAATTTTGTCAAGGAAAAACTGTCATGGCTATATTCAAAGGAGTCCTTTGACCTCTGACCTCCAGATAAGTGAATGTAAATTGGTTTTCTGGGTACCCAAGAGTCTCCCCTCTACAGACATGGCCACTTTACGATAACCACATGCAGTCTGGGGCAAGTCATAGTCAAGTAGTCACTGCATTTGAATGTACAACTGTACTTTTTAATGTACAGTATATGATGATAAACTTGAGCTAAATTTAACAGTTATATTATGTCATTGCACCCTCTTCTTCTGCAATGGATTATTGGCACCCAACTCGTCATATTGAATCACCCAACTTTTAATATTCACATAACAGTAGAGGATGGAAATGGTACATTAATTCATGCTCTAGTTTGCCAATTTTCTGTAAAAATGTGTGCTACGTTTTGGATGGAGACTTGACGAATGCCTGTGACTGGGGTCTAACTAATTCGATCTTCACAAAGAAATGGGAGCTGAAGTTATGAATGCTGACCAAAGTGCTGCTACTCAAAGAGACAACGACAACACGCAAACAACTGTATGGATTCGACTGCCACACACGATTCAAAGTTTGATGCCTGCACTGCAGCATGCTTTCTCTGCAGGCCATGGAGACAGGCAATTTTCCTACATGGATGTACAGTATGTACTGTGGGACGTAATGGGGGGGATGTACTCGCAGCAGCAGCCACTGTGGCTGACCTTGATGCTCCTCACGAATCAGCCAAACACTCAGCTCAAGCCCAGGCAGGGGAAAATCACTGTGAATAATTTCTTAATGCTTTCACAGAGGAACAAAGAGGGAGGGGAGAAGAAAGGGGTCAGCGACAGAGATGGGGGGAAAGAAAAAGCTAGACGAAGAGGAGGACAGAGACATAGTGAAAAGTTGAAATGGATGATAGTGAGACAGAGAACAAATAAGAACTGGAGACAAAGAGGAAGAGGAGCGTGATGATACATAAAGTCAGAGTAAAAAGGAGGGAAGGATGAAAGAAGACTGACCATGAAAGAAGGGTGGGTGGGGGAGCGCTGTGTCCGGTGTGCTGGGATCCTGCTGCAGTCTACATTATTCATCGCAGCACCAGATTCGTCCAGGGTGACTTAGAGCAATCATCATTTACATGCCATCACCTCTGAATTATTAAAATAATGAGTTGCGGGTCTGATAATCCATAAAGTATAGGGGCGAAACGTTGACTTTGAGGTCAATTACAAGCAACTACAGCTAAATTACACCCTGTATAAACATAATGTAATAGCACATGGTAGTCACGCTTTAAGACCAGAGGAAAAATGTTTCTGATGTCATTCATTCATTACATTTTTCATCCAATGCAAAATCTCAAGGAGAAAGTAAAGTAGCAGTTAGTGGAAAAGTAGTGCAGCTAACAGCCAAGCCAAGAGCTCCTATGTGCATATTAAGTCTATGGTGGAGGAGTCAATACCTAAAACACTGATACAACCGAGTTTTGTTTTGAGCATCAACGCTGGTCTCGACAGGACAGGAAAAATTGATCTGTTACTCATTAATTTCAGCAAAGTAACATATCCTCATAAAATGGTTAGTATGATTTCAAATGTATGTACACTCCTGATCAAAATCTTAAGACCAGTTAAAAAATTGCAAGAATTTACGTTTTGCACTGTTGTATCTTAAGAAGGTTCTAAGTAGAGTTTCAAAATGCAAAAAGAAGAAATGACAGCAAGAGACTAAATGTTTTGAGCAGGCAATTTATTGAAAAGAACAATTTAACTAAAATAGGCTGTTCATCAGCTGATCAAAAGTTTAAGACCATAGCTCAAAAAAAAAACCCTAAAACAGAAATTAAAGTCTCAAAAACAGACTCAGTAATGAGTAGCTTCACCATTATTGTTGATAACTTGAAAAATTTGTGTTGGCATGCTTGATGCGAGTGTTTCCAAAAGGCTTGTAGGAATGTTGCTCCAAGTGGTGAAGATGGCTTCACGAAGGGCATCCACTGTCTGGAACTGATGTCCATTTTTGTAAACTTCCCTTGCCATCCATCCCCAAATGTTCTCAATTGGATTTAGATCAGGGGAACATGCAGGATGATCCAAAAGAGTGATGTTATTCTCCTGAAAAAAATCCTTTGTCAGACGGGCATTGTGAATTGCAGCATTGTCCTGCTGAAAAACCCAGTCATCACCACACAGACGAGGGCCCTCAGTCATGAGGGATGCCCGCTGCAACATCTCCACGTAGCCAGCTGCTGTTTGACGCCCTGCACAACCTGGAGCTCCATTGTTCCATTGAAGGAAAAAGCACCCCAGATCATGATGGCGCCCCCTCCGCTGTGCCGTGTTGAAAAAATCTCAGGTGGCATCTCCTTGTCATGCCAGTAGCGTTGGAAGCCATCAGGACCATCAAGGTTAAATTTTTTCTCATCAGAGAATAAAACTTTCTTCCAACTTTGAACGTCCCATGTTTGGTGCTCCCTTGCAAAGGCCAAACGGGCAATTTTGTGGCGTTGAAGGAGACGTGGCCTTTGAAGACGTTTTTTGTTTTTGAAGCCGTTCCTTTGCAGATGCTGTCTGATGGTTATTGGGCTGCAGTCAGCACCAGTAATGGCCTTAATTTGGGATGAGGATCGTCCCGTGTCTTGACGGACAGCCGTTCGGATCCTCCGGCTCAGTGCCGGTGAGATTTTTTTGGGTCTACCACTTGATTTTTTTGTTCCATAAACCTCAGGATCTTTTAAGAAATGCAAAATGACTGTCTTACTGCGTCCAACCTCAGCAGCGATGGCACGCTGTGAGAGGCCTTGTCTATGCAGCTCAACAATCCTGCCACGTTCGAAGGCAGTGAGTATTTTTGCTTTTCCCATCAAGAGGTCTTGACAGTGTGATTACTTGACAGAAAATGACATGGAATCCAAATTTTTGCACAGATTTGGGCTTTTAAAGGATGTGGTCTTAAACTTTTGATCAGCTGATGAACAGCCTATTTCAGTTAAATTGTTCTTTTCAATAAATTGCCTGCTCAAAACATTTGGTCTCTTGTTCCCATTTCTTCTTTTTGCATTTTGAAACTCTACTTAGAACCTTCTTAAGATACAACAGTGCAAAATGCAAATTCTTGCAATTTTTTAACTGGTCTTAAGATTTTGATCAGGAGTGTATGAGATCAGTGCAACTGTTTAGGCAAAAAATACATGGTTAGGTTTAGGAAAAGATTGAGTAAAACAACTATATTTTACATACTTAACTAATGCATAAGTAATGCAGCCTCAACGGGGGTACAAGCCAGTGTCTTCCTTATGTCGGTCCCAAGCCCGGATAAATGCAGAGAGTTGCGTCAGGACGGGCATCGGGCGTAAAACACAGGCCAAAACCAAACATGCGACTCAACTCTATGACTTCATACCGGATTGGTCGAGGCCCAGGTTAACAATGACCGCCACTGGCACTGTTAACCTGCAGGGTGCCGGCGGAAATTGGACTACTGTGGGTTGAAGAAGGAGAGGAGGAAGGCGTGTCCGTAGGCAGAGAGAGAAGAGGAAAGGCAAGAGTTTAGGGCCGAGAGTAGGGACTTTGAATGTATAGCCCAAAATCACAAATCAAAATTTTGCCTCTGGGGCATTACAGTCTGTACAGGATACGACCCCCTCTGTCCTTTACAATGCGACCCTCTCATCAGATAAGGAAAAAAATCTTCAACCAAAAAAACTCTTTTAGCAGGGAACTGACTCCATTTTAAACATCATGCTTACCAGTGATGTGCTCATAGTTTCTTGGTAATAAGTCATTCAGTATGAAAAAAAGCATGAGAAATGACTGATTGACTAAAGAAATCTTAGTCAACTAAACCAAACTGACTGATTGGTGGGGGCAGCCTTAAAATAAGGTAAAATAAGTCAGCGTTGACCTTTGGGTTTACATGAGATACAGCGTTTCCTGGTTCCTGCATTTGTTTGACCCATCCATCCTCCTCTCTAGGTGGACTTTGCCACCCTTTATATTACATCACCCCTCACCGGCAGCCTTGCGCGGCCTGGCTCACGATTACATGGATTACACACAAATTCACGGTATCTGCAGGTTTCAGCAAGTCAAATTTAATTTATGAATGTGATTAAAGACCTATTTGGTGTTGCTAATGCTATTTAAGACCTACCACACATCCATACTGGCAAGACAGTGCTAAGGATATGAAAGACAACTGAAACATCAATATCGTCATTGCTGCTATATGACTGGTGCTTCGCAAGATAATATATTTCTTTTGAAAAGAAAGTAACATTAAGTAATTTTTAAGATTGGCCGAAAATGAATTTCAGGTTATCAGGTTATTAGACTTTTTAGGACCCGGCACAAACCTTAATTATAGTACATTACTCTTTGCAGGGATAAGTATGAACAGTGAATGAGAACAGGCTGCACCAAGTGTCACCATCTGACAAGAATGTGATGTTAGATCAGTTTTTCTGCTGCTGTTGTGTCACCAAGAAGTTCAGAGAAAACACACCCATAACACTGATGGCTGAATGCTCAAGGAGCATTACTTACCACTAAAATAGTATTTGTGAGTCTAGTCCAGGTGTTACTCCTAGTCCAGCACACGGCTCATTACACTAAAACTGCCGCTCTGGGTTACATGGCTGAAAATACTTTGACATTTGAAGATCTTTCTAGGATCTGGAAAGATCAAGGCTTCATGAGGAAGGAACGAATGATGAGATCTGGAGCACACGGTTATATAGTAAGAGCTTTTTAATAAGGTGCCGTAATTAAGCTCTTAATATAAGAGCGTGCCCCCCGTGGCTTAAAGATCAAGACGCCAAGCATGAACCACTGTTGCACCATTGTCTCCGTCATTCTGACATTTCTCTACTGCTGCTATCTAATAAAAGGCCTTAAATGTGCCTCCCCAAAAAATTAAAATATCACACTAATACATGAAACTAGTCCCACATTATTAGAAAAGGTGAATGTTTAAAAAAAAAATCTATATTTCATCTAATGAACTCGGGTGTAACAGTTGAGGTCTTACCGTAATGCTGCCATCTTCACATTGGTGGCCTGGAGCAGCATCCATTCATCTGTCCATAACTGTGCATAAATGATTAAATAAGCATTAAAATCACAGCTATTAACAACAACAATACCAAAATAACCCATCTCCAACAAAATCACAATATGCAGAGTCGTTCCGATATAGTTACCAGTATCAGAAATGTGTCCGATACCGCCCAACATTTGGGATTGAGTAATTAATTAATTTATTCAACGTTATTTAAATTTATTTAACTGGAAATCATTTCGACTTCACTGCTCCAAAAGAGTAGCCAACAACAACAAGTATAATAATAATAATAATACTAAATATTAAAAAGTAATTACTAATAAATATATTAAAAATTAAATATAAATTTAATTTTTTTAAAATTCATCCTTCTGGTATTGTATTGGTGCTCAAACTTTACACAAGTTCAGGTACTTGAATCAGTATCAGGAAGGAAAAAAATGGTATTGGAACATCACTGATAATATACATAACAAATGTATGATCAAGTTTGATCTTATTTATACCTTGATTTCATTCATGTTTTTCTATTAGACACACTCATGGTTTGAGGAGAATCATAACAACCAAAGAGCACTGGCTCTCCGCCACCCGGATCATCCCATCAGCAGAGAAAAGCCTGATATACAAACAGTCCACATAAGGTATTGTTAGCATTGTTCTATATGTGTGTGTCTTCTATGTGTGTGTGTGCGTGTATATATAATATATGTGTGTGTATATATATATATATATATATATATATATATATATATATATATATATATATATATATATATATATATATATATATATACACACACACACACAACATTTCATTAAGATATGGTTAAGCAGCTGGTCTTCATTATAAACCAGATCCAGGTGAGTCTGCTGAGGCCTGGAGGTTTGGCAGAGTACGGCTAATCTAATCTCACTTTATGAACTATAATATTCTGGTTCTCTCCCGCGTCTTGTTGCTGTGCACGATTACAGTACAGTATTGGAGTATATGTAGTGCTCATGCTGTGTAAAACATTCTGATACATGACTGTTAGTCATTCACATCAATGCAAAAACCACAAACAACTCTGGCTGCCTTCCAGCAACTGAACACCAGATTTATGTGGTGCATTTAAAAGCACATTTGTCGTAGACATTGTAACACTGACACACGTTAACTTGTCTTGCCTTGAGCTCTGTACTCGAGCAAATCAATATATTGATAACTGATAAATTCTTTGCTAAAAAAACTTCCTTAGTCAGCCTTAGACAGAATACTAAACTACTATTTACACTAATTCACCTGAAAACCAGACAATTAATTGTCATACATACAACTTCATGAGAATTTTAGATGTTTTGGGTACTCCTATATTTATTGTTTTATTGTTCATTTTTAAACAACAGTAATCATTCACAAACATCCCAATAACAACATTCTCAGTACAAAGAAACTTAAACGTAATATTAATAAAAACTAAAAATACAGGAATGAACATACATATACAAAAAAATAATAATAAAAAAATAAAAAGAAAAGAATAAAAATAAAGCATCTATATATACCTTTAGTTGTATTTTTGGCTATATTTCACACTGTTCCTGTTTAAGTTACCCTTAGAGTTTTGTAAAAAATAAATGATTTCTTTTGTACTAAATGAGAATAAAATAAAACTAAATAAATGGCATAATGGTACCATTACAATGACTACATACTGTATGTCATTATGTTGTATGGAATGGGACACAGCATATTTTACATATTTTATCTTATACACCTGTTTTCACAGCAGACATGTGAACGTGTCACAGCAGGTGCGATTCAGCCCACATGGGACCGGGATGTGGACCAGCTTTATGGACAGCAGCCCAGTCGCACCGCAGTTCGTCTGATAGTCACAGAATTTAATGTATTGATTCGTGCACGAAGGATGAAATCAGTTCATATGTAATCCATGTCACTGTGAACCAGGAAGTATAAAGAGCGGCATACAGCTGCATATAAAGGAGGTCAGGGTGGACCAAAAAACACCACCCAGGAGACCGTGTCCCGTGTGACAGCAGACGTCAATGTTGATTTATTTGTCACATAACTTCTGTACTTAAATTACATCACTTAGAGTTATTTTAACCCAAACCACAATCTTTTCCTAAACCTAAGTAGTTTTGTTGCCTAGCAGTAGTGACTGAATAGGCACAGGCAGAAGCAAAATGCTTATATATGCCTAACCTATATTCTTATCAAATCATGCTACCCTCAAGAAATAAAAAACAAAACAAAAAAAATCCAAACAAACAAAAAAGTGAGCCAAGTTGATCTTTTGTTAAAGCTAACTAAATACTTTTATTTCGATAAGACAGGAATGGAAATTGGACTCGGAGTAGAGCCGCTGCTCCTTTGCTTTGAAAGGAGCCAGTTGAGGTGGTTCGGTAAGGATGCTGGGCGCCTCCCTAAGGAGGTGTTCCAGGCACAACCAGCTGGGAGGAGGCCCCGGGGAAGACCCAGGACTAGGTGGAGAGATTATATCTCCACACTGGCCTGGGAACGCCTCGGGATGCCCCAGTCAGAGCTGGTTAATGTGGCCCAGGAAAGGGGTTTGGGTTTGGGGTCCCCTGCTGGAGCTGTTGCCCCTGCGACCCGACCCTGGATACGTGGTTGATGATTAGTGAGTGTGAGGAGCGGAAATTGACGAGCTGCTGGACATTCATAAGAAAACGCCAGAAAAATACATAGTTGAAAGTCATCCACAAAAAAATAGGAGAAATTAGTGTTTAAATTTTCCTGAACTGCAGTGAGACTGTGTTGCAGTACGCATGCTTTTCTTCTCTAACATGTAATAGTGTCAGACTTGAAATCCATAGGTCAATCATAAAGTTTTGATTGAGGGCATACTGCTCAATGAAGGACAGACTTGTTTTGTAGAGGTGGTGTTTACTACGCTGTGAAAGAAAGGACACTCACCTTTACTTCATGGACACTACTTCGTGAATCTCATTTCTTTCCTTGCTAGAGGTTCCTTCAGCAAGCGGCCATCCTTCAGCAGCTACTCAGAGAGGCCTTTTCTTAGCCAGAGAGTCTTTACTGAACCTGCCTGTATGGTTTTCCCAGAAGTCTGCAGCAAAAAAAGAAAGAGTAGAATTCGTTGTGCTGTATGTTATCTTACTCAGAGGACAAGAGATCACTTGTTCTCATGAACTTCTGAACAAAAAATATGTATTTTTAAAGCTCAGCAACCCCTCTGGAACCTCTTCAAAAAGTTTCTGAATGCAACAACTGTCCAAAGCTCAAAGCAGAGCCATCCCATCTAATTATTTTTAGAGCTAACATGGCCCCAGGCAGCAGCTGTCAATGAGCCTCTGTAATAGCACAAGGGAAAGATGCATTAAATCTGATGTTAAAGGGATAGAAAGCTGATTCAAAAAGGGTAGTACAGTATAGATGAAATTATTAACATTCAACATAATTACCCACTGGAGAGGCCTTGCTTTACCAGTGAAGCTTTGAACTTTTGTCGCCAAATGCAAAAGGGAGATTAACTTTGCATACCAATAGTAATTGGTCCAATTTATAGCAAATTATTAAGAATGATTTAAGTTAAATGATTTACATTCAAGGCCTCAGTCTTGTCTGTACTCTGGAGAATAGATCCCACCCATTAGATCACACAGTGAGCGTCGGCAGTGATCAGATGTAATGAAAGTCTGGGCATCGCTGCAGTAAAGCAAGCTCAGTGTGGTGATTAAAAGGCACACACGCACAGTTCTATATCATAAAAATGCTAATCATGAATTACAGTTAATCATGGCGGACTGAGTCAGTACTGAAATTTGTCTTTTTATCTTTATACTCCCCTTTAAGCAGAAATCCATATTTATGCTGGTGCAGATGCATGTGATTCACTATGAAAGATTTGAGCTACTTGTACTGAGCATTTCCATTTTGTGCTACTTTATACTTTTACTCCACTACGATTATTTGATCACTTCAGTTGCTTTAGAGATTCAGATTAAGGACACAAAATACAATTAAATTACAATATTATTATATCAATAAGACTTTATCCACAGGGGGGAAATTCACAAGCTACTCAGCAGTATATAAAGTAATATATCAGGGCTTTCAGATTCAAATATTTAATCACAATTAAACACAAATTAATCACACAGTTCTTATCTGTTTAAAATGTACCTTAAGTATTTCATACTTTTATCAACATGGGGGTGGACAAATATGCTGCTTTATGCAAATGTATGTATATATGTATTTTTGGTGAACAATAAGAAACACAAAACAATGACAAATATTGTCCTGAAACCCTCACAGGTACTGCGTTTAGCATAAAAAATATGTTCAAATCATAACATATATTGTCAGATATTAGTGGTGGAGTAAAAAGTACAACATTTTCCTCTAAATGTAATAGAGTGGGATGAAAAGATCATAGCCAAGTAAAGTACAAGTACCTCAAATTTGTACTTAAAGAGATAGTTTGTAGGATTTGGTGGCATCTAGTGGTGCAATTGCAGATTGCATCCAACTGAGTACCCCTTTGCTATACTGGACCTGTGAGTAAGTTTACATGCAGTATTTACACCTACTTCTACACTAGTATTGCTGCTTTTAATTTAGTAAAAGATATGAGTGCTTCTTCCACCACTGATTTAATCTAACCATGTTCGGGGTGATTTGACAGATGTTTTGCTCTCGACCCAGACCACTTAAAGAGATTAAAAAGAAACTATAAGGTCAGGTAGATACAAGTACGACAGTCACCTGTGTGTCATATGTCTTACTAACACCACGGAAATGTCTTTGTGCCTGACGAGAGGCTTTCAGAGTGTGAGCTTTCATCCTTGAGCAGGCTCAAAGTGGTTGGAGAGTAATTGTAATTGTGGTCCAGCAGATGAAATTACCGCATCCTTCAGGAGGTACTCGTAATGACGTGCAGTGATGGGAAGAGGACACTCAAGAGTCTGTACACATTCCAGGGCTGGAGTAAGAAATACCGATTTCATTCATCAACAACCTGCAGTGGCACCCCACAACCTCACAGACGGGTTTGATTAGACATCAAAAGCAACAAACTGTATTATTTTTTTCTTCATCTAACAAGGAAAAGATTAAAAATCTCTTTTTCAAGGGAGTCCTGACCAAGATTGGCAGCAGCCAGTTTAAGCACCGACACTGGATTCAAAAGCATTCAAAGGAATAAAATTATGCGGTTTTTTTAACATTCTGTAATATATTTCAGTGTGCAGATTACCTAAAAGCCCTTCTCCCTCTCTCTGTACCAACATTTGGTACACAACCTCAAAAAGTCCCGAGTCCTGTCCAGCACTCTTCTGTGAAATATAAATAGGACTGGAGCAGCTTAAGAATTGCCTTTCATATAACAGTACACCAGTGTGTTTGCCTGTGGGTTGCAGATTTTTAATTAATTTAAAAGAACAGTGTGTAACATTTAGGGGGATCTATTGACAGAAATATAATATTAATAAGTATGTTTTCTTCAGTGAATAAACACCTGAAAATAAGCATTCTTGTGTTTTCGTTACCACAGAATGAGCCGTTTATATCCAGTGTACACTGAGGCAACGGTTCGTATGAGATCTTAAAGTTCTTCCTCCTTTTTTGTTCAATTTTCAATGAATGTCCAACAACACGTCAACTTGAAATCAAATGTATAGAGTCTTTTCAAAATAAATGTCTGTCTTCACAGGAATCAACTTCCTTAGGTTCAGGCGACAAAACTACTTACAGTTTTGGGAAAAAACTGTGGTTTGGGTTAAAATAATTAATTAAATAATTAATCTAAGTACACCTGTTCCCTACACACTGGTCACCTCTCTTTATATTTCCTGAATTGATTTTGTGGGAAATACAGAAATTACAGTGCATTCGATTTCTAGTTTTATATGATGACAGTATCTTCACTCTAGCTTTAAAACTGAACCCGCTAACACCTCTGAGAGATTGTGTTAATGTGTTAAAGAAATTAGTGGCATTAAAACAATTTTGCGTTAGTCCTAAATGGAATATAATATTGATAAGTATGTCTTCTTTAGTTTATAATCACCTGATAATAACAATGGTTGTGTTTTCGTTACCTTAGAATGAGCCGTAGATGGCGGGTCCTCCTCACAGACCTGGCCGCCATGTTTCGACAGTCGAGGTTTCAGTTGGATACAATCTGCAACCACACCATGAGATGCTGTCAGAGCCTACATATTATACCTTTAACTGTTCAATATTTCCACAAATTATTGTTTCAAAGCCTTCACTATATTCCTTGTTTTTTTACTCTAAATGCACAGAAATGTAAAAGATATTAAGCCTAAAAAATAGATCAGAATCACCAGGTGTAGTGGGCGTAACTGCCTGTCAAACTTTCTACTCTCACATTTTTACAGTCCGCCCTGATTCACACACACCTTTCCTCCCCTCTCTTTTTCTTCTCAGCATCTTCTCCACCCTTTGAATCTCCTTCCTCCCCTTCTCTTTACCCCATGGAGTGCACTCACACAAAGTGAGATAATAAAACACTACAGTAGCTAACACCACACACCCACACCCACAGACAAGCACTGTTGGAAAACAATAGAGCTGGCTGTCCTTGAAGAGGGAAAATAAAACAAAAATAACACAAAGCCTGCGCTAAATGCTCAGTAAGCCCTAGGTAATTAATTAAGGATGTTCAGATTTAGTCATGGCTTAATACCCGGCAGTGCAGTGCTAAATTGTTGCGAAGTGAAAGCTAATTAGGCCTGTCTCTTAAGCCGTGATGTGTTTTATTTATGACTGCATTTCTGGAGCTTCTTCTCAATTTATGCGACACTACCATGGTGACCGTCGAATTTTACGCCGCTGGATTCAAACTCTGGATGTCACAGAGCAATCATAAATCTTATTATTGGGTGGAATGAGTATGTTAATAATGTAAAACAAGAGCAGTTTATGAATATTCATGGTTCCCATGATAGATCTGGGTAAGACGTTATGAGTTGGCTTATAGCTCCGCCCTGGGCAGACAGCTCATTCTTAAAAGCTGTTCATCATCTGAAGGTGTCACCACAGACGGTCTTATCTGTAAAAGCTCTAAAGTGGTTTTCAGTCTTCAGTCAAACAGTTTGGGTACTGTGAGACTCTGTTTTATAGTTCAACGGTTTGTTCTAGTTTATTAAAGGGACAACGGCAGCAAACAATCACATGTAAGTCAAAAGCTGCTCTGGGTGCTCGCTGTCAGGTAACACAAATAGACTTTTGAAATGTAATAGTCCCTGTTGCCTGCAGCGGAGCACTGAAGCTGCTTTAAAGGTCCCGAAAAACAATTTTCTCAATCAGTGTCTTACTATGAGCGATGAGATCCAATATGGACTCACAGTTAACTGTTAAATTTGGCAGAGTTTTGTTATTTTACATTAAACTAAGGCTGTCAGTTGATTAAAATATCTTATTATATTATAATCTTATCGCAATTAATCGCAAATTGATTGCACATTTTTTATTAATTCAAAATGAACCTTAAAGGGAGATTTGTCAAATATTTAACACTCTTATCAACATGGGAGTGGACAAATAGGCTGTTTTATGCAAATGTATGTATATATTTATTATTGGAAATCAATTAACAACACAAAACAATGACAAATACTGTCCAGAAACCCTCACAGGTGCTGACTTTACCATAAGAAATATGCTCAAATCATAACATGACAAACTGCAGCCCAACAGGCAACAACATCTGTCAGTGTGTCAGTGTGCTGACTTGACTATGACTTGATCCAAACTGCATGTGATTATCATAAAGTGGGCATGTCTGTAAAGGGGAGACTGGTGGGTACCCAGAGAACCCATTTACATTCACATATCTGGAGGTCAGAGGTCAAGGGACCCCTTTGAAAGCTACTATGGTTTAGTTATATTTGAACCAATGGATTTCTCTTCTTTTCTAATTTCATGATACCAGTATCTTCACCCTTGCTTTAAAACGGAGCCGCTACAACCTCTGAAAGATCAACTCCATTAATGCGTTAAAGAAATTAGTGGCATTAAAACGATTTTGCGAGGTCAGAGGTCAAGGGACCCCTGTAAACATGGCCACACCAGTTTTTCCACACCAATATTTAGTGTAACTTTGGAGTGCTAGTTAGCCTCCTTCAAGACATGCTAGGATGACATGGTTGGTACCAGTGGATTCTTTAGGTATCTTCACTCTAGCTTTAAAATTGAGCCTGCTACAAACTAAAAAACACAAGATGCATTAAAGAAATTAGTATTGTTAAAACAACTTTGACAGCCCTTGTATGTAATCTTCTCAATGATGTTGGAAAAAGGTGATAAATATGTCTATGCACCAATCAGACTTTCGCAATATTTAAATCAGAATCTGATTATAGTTGTACCATTTTTCCCACTAAAATTAGCATGATATGCAGTTTTTTTAAACACAGGAAAAAATAAGCAATAGACTCCTTTCCAGTGGGGAACCCCGGGTCTGAGAAGTGAAGCCAATGCTGAAGTGTCTTAAACTTGCATTCTTTTTAATATCCAGCAGAGGGCGACTCCTCTGGCTGCAAAAAGACGTCTGATTATGTAGAAGTCTATGAGAAAATGAGCCTTCTTCTCAATTGATTTATTGCCTCAGTAAACATTGTAAACATGAGTTTATGAACTCAGTCCCTAGTTTCAAGTCTTCTTCAATACAACATGATGTTAATTTAGTAAATTGAATGCAGATTGTAACTTGCTCCCACTAAAGACTAAAGCCAGATGTCAATGGCTTTTAGTCCAGTAGGAAAGGGGCTTTAGTGTGTGTTGACAAGCCATTGTCAATAAGATCTGACTTGAACAGATGAGTTCTTGTCTCATAATAACAAAGGATGTTTTTTGGTTTTTTTTTTCCCAAAAATTTGATTGACACTAATTTAGTCATGAATATTTAATGTTAGATACAAAACCACAAGTTTTGAGGGGCATTAAGTCGGATAATGTGAACCCTTATTAGGGTGGAGGATTTAAAGGCACGTCTGTTAGTGGCATCATCATCTAGAAACCCAAACAACAGGCCCAGAGGACTGTTCCCCACATACAGTAGGAAGGAAGGAAAAAGAACCAGGATTGTGGGTCATGTCTAGAGGAAAGCCTGCAAATTGCAAAATCTGATCTGAGATCTGAAAAAATTGAAAAGACTTGCTGCATGATGACCCATACCAATCTTAACTATTCAAGGACAATACCTAACCTTATCTAGTTGAGATCATACTTAAGTACTTAAGAACAAAGGAAGGACGTTACATGCAGTCTCAGAGAAATGCACATGGTTGGTTTGTAATTAGTTTGTCAAGTTAAATTTGATTTTGGAAAACACAACTTATTATTTGTGTCACATTACCAAATTTTCATCCCAACTTCCAGCCTCACTTTAGGGTCAATGAACAAAACTGCTTAGTTGTGTGCTGTGTTTTGCTGTGTTAAGATGAATCCCCACCCTTGTGTCCCGTCCACTTCTGAAATCAAACCTACATCCTACCTAAACTCCATAAAGCTTTAGTAGAATAAAAGCGGCAGTCAGCTTCTGAGACAGATTTTATGAACTGGGAAAGTTGGCAAAACTACATGCAGCGATTACTTCAGCTGCAGAAGAAAAACAAAAATGCTAATTTTAGTATTCCAGTTTACGTTTTGATGTATAGTGTGCAGAGAAAAGACTGACGTGGATTTAAACAGCCATACCATGCTGCCACAAACAAACATATCATCAACATACTGCACAGTGTGTTCTGCTTCATACCGCATCTATTTCTACTTTTAACAAGGCTTGAGCACATATGTTTTTCCTGTGCTTGTCGTCTGACCTTAAGAAGGTCTACCAGCAGCCTCTGAGAGCCCCACAGTGCTTTTCAGTGACAGCACAGCAGCTTGAAGGGGACTCCTTGTCTCCTGTCACCAGGCCTGCCCTTGGCTTCCTCAGTCAGCTCAGAAACCCTGTGGGGTATCCAGAGCTCATAATTAATTGATCCAATTCTTGTTTGGTTCTATTTTTAGTTAACCACTTCAGTAACACTTGCTTTCTTCCCTCCTACATGAAACACTCAACACTCATGACCTGGCTCATCGTTATCTGGTCAAACTGTGTCAATGTCACAGCGAGGCAGCTGAGAAACAAATCTATGGTTTGGTGTGTTTTATCTCATCCCCGATGTGGTCACATGCGCAGAAAAACAGAGCACACGCAGTGGGAGCCTCACTACATGGAGCATGCATATTTCAAACGCTCAATCTGAGTAGATGGCATCGCCACGTGTTCTCTCGGTTGCTAAGGGCTCGATGGGGGGCGCTGCCTTTCTGGCCGGGGTCGTCATCCATATTGAATGATGTTGTTAGTTGTGTGGAGGTCATGTGACTTTGTTTTCCTCCAGGAAGAAAACAGACATGCCGCCTGCTCACCAGAGTCAGCACAAAGTGTTTATAGAGTATGAGTCAAGATGAGGGAGAATAAAATAATCAGAACCAGGGTTCATTGGTATGCATGATTTTTCAGAGGGTGACATGATAATTAGATTGTCTCTGACTCCTTTCATTCGTAACACACATAGTTATAACGGCAGCTGTATGACGAGTGGCGGAAGAAGTAATAATATCTAGTGGTGAGGTTGCAGATTGTAACCAGCTGGAACTTCTCCAGTGTGCCAAGCAGGAGAAATGTCTCTAGAGTCAGTGTCTGATTGGCCGTTCTGGGCTACTGTAGAAACATGGCCGCCGACTCCGTGAAGAGGACCTGCTTCTTACATAGATATAAACAGGCTCTTGTTCTGAAGTAAAAAAACAACAACACATTGATTCTTATAATCAGGTGATTATACACTGAAGAAAACATACTTATTATATTATATTTAGGGCCGTCAAAGTTAACACGATAATGCATTAACGCAAATTTGTTTTAACGCCACAAATTTCTTTAACGCCTTAATGCAATCGATCTTTCTGAGGTTTTAGTGGTTTCAGTTTTCAGGTAGAGAGCAGATACCTGTGTCATATGAAATCAGAAGAGGTTAAAATAGGTTAAATATTGCTCTGAATTTTGGTGAGGAAAAACTGGCATGGCCATTTTCAAAGAGGTCCCTTGACCTCTGACCTCCAGATGTGTGAATGTAAATGGGTTCTCTGGGTCCCCACCAGTCTCCCCTTTACAGACATGCCCACTTTATGATAGTCCCAGTCAGTCTGGATCAAGTCATAGTCAAGTCAGCACACTGACAGCTGTTGCCATGTTGTGATTTGAGCATATTTTTTATGCTAAATGCAGAACCTGTGAGGGTTTCTGGACCATATTTGTCATTGTTTTGTCTTGTTCATTGTTTTCCAATAATAAATATATACATACATTTGCATAAAGCAGCATAATTGCCCACTCCCATGTTGATAAGTGTTAAATACTTGACTAATCTAGAATCCGCCCTGATATATTACTTTATATACTGCTGGGTAGCTTGTGATTTTTCCCTTTGTGGATAAAGTCTTATTGATATAATTGATATCGTAATATATTTGTTGATTAGATGTTGATTATATTTTGTATCTTTAATCTGAATCTGCAAAGCAACTTAAGTGATCAAATAAATGTAATGGAGTAAAAAGTGCAACATTCCCCTCTGAACTGTAGTTGAGTAAAAGTATAAAGAAGCACTAAATATTAATACTCAGTACAAGTACCTCATATTATATATGATGTGGATCACATCAGCACCAGCATAAATATGGATTTCTGCTTAAAGGGGAGTATGAAGATAAAAACACAAATTTCAGTACTGACTCAGTCCATCATGATGAACTGTAGTTCATGATTAGCATTTTTATGATATAGAACTGTGCATTTTTATGCTAAATGCAGAACCTGCAAGGGTTTCTGGACAATACTTGTCATTGTTTTGTGTTGCTGATTGATGTCTAATAATAAATATATACATGCATTTGCATATTGCAGCATATTTGCCCACTCCCATGTTGATAAGAGTATTGAATACTTTACAAATCTCCCTTTAAGGTACCAATACAAAAACGTAGAAATACTGCACTACATGTAAAAGTCATTCAAAACCCTACTGATGTATGTACATAAACAAGAACAATAACAAAACAATATGGATAAAAACAGAATATGCAAAGGTGGCTTAAAGCCTAAAAGCTTCATCATGGGTTTCACCCAGTTTTGATTAAAATAATCAAATCAAATTAACTTAACTGATTAAAATTTGGAATAAAAATAATTAGTTTCAGAACATAAAGTCATTATATCCTGTAAAAAAAAAGTCGCACACCGATAAGAAAAGTAATATGAAGCTAAATTATCATAGTTTTAAAAAAAAAAAAACTCCATTAGTCATCAAGTAAAAGTACTCATTTCTTGCATAAAAGTATGAATACCACACTGTAAAAAGTCCTTAGTATTCAATGCAGAAAGTGAGAATGTTATATTATTATATATTAGATTATTAGCACTCATTAACATGTATACAGCATTTTACTGTAGTAGGTGGAGGTGGAGTAAAGAGAGAGTGCGACTGTTCAGTTTACATCACAGACTGCAGTAAACAAGATATAGAGTATATAAATCATGTGAAAGAGTAACGGTGTAATGAGCAGCAAAAATCCTCACCTACTTATTATAGTGTTGCACTGACTGCAGATATATAAATATATTTGCAGTCACTCCTCTGCACACATACTGTTAGCGCCAACGCTTACCCTGCATACTGCTTATTTTCCTGCATAAAACATACCGTAGATATGGGTGGACGGTTGCCAGTGAGACAATTATTTCCAGTGAAGAGAACATTTTGCTACCTGCACTAAAACATATTTTATGTGTACACTCATATTTTTGTATAAGTCTTGTCTGTTTATGTCAGTGATGACCGGGAGACTGTAAATGTGGATGGGTTTAAATGAGTGAATGTTTAGAGAAGAGAAAACATCTGGACAAAAAGACAAGAGGAAAAAGACCAACAATCTCTCCCTGGCGGCGTTCCTATTTATAGGGGTAGAGTGTCGCTTCCCATTAAGGTCAATGACAGCCATTTGCTGCCCTCTGCTGGAGACAGACAGCGCTGGTCGTTGTAGTAATAGTATTTTTGTAATAGTACTCAGCCAACAGTTACTTTATATTTAACTTTCATCAAGACTAATACGAGCACCGAACAGTTAATATCTAACATTTAACTTCTGTCACACAGTATACATGTTATTGTACACTATATGCCGCAAATCTTCACATGGCACAGGATATAATTCAATTAATTGGACCATGAATTCACTTCACAAATCCACGTTCGCCTGAGGCATCGGCCTCTTAAAGCTCATGTGACATAAAAAGAATGTTAAAATGCAAGACTGTGCTAGACTGGGTTAATCTGGCTTAAAAACCCATTCAATTACAAAATTTAATTTAATAAAGTAACATTTCATAAAAGAGATAATTACTCAAACAGGCCTGTCTTTCTTTGAATGGTCATTATATAAATGGACATAATGAGAAGTAATGTTACTCTGCATTTCATTCAAACCTACAATTAAATTTCAGACTTTAAAAGGGTCAGTGTGAAACCTTTAGGGGGGTCTACTACCAGAAATTGATTATAATATTAATACGTTTGTTTTCTTTAGTGTATGATTACCTGAAAATAACAACTGCTGTGTTTTTGGTGCCTTAAAATAAGCTGTCTATATGTACATACGGAGCCGGCCGCCATGTTTCTACAGTAGCCCAGAAAGGACAAACCGAACACTGGCTCTAGAGAGGGACATTCATGTTCTTGCGTCGACCACCGTCGTTCTACTACACGCTGGGCACACGGTGGAAGTTTCAGTTCGTTGCGACTAGATGCTGCCAAATCCTCCACACTGCACCTTTAAATCCTGACTGACAGACTGTGGTTTTGTGGAAGATATTTTCCAAGTTAAAGTATATTCAGTGTCCACTGAAACTCTATTTAATGTATTTACTGTATGTACATCTTCTTTCTTGAAACGCTGATCTTTTGAATTGCTGCTCGTCCAACAGCAACAATCTCTAGTTTCGATACCTCGTTATGAAGTTTAAAAAGTTAAAACTTTCTGATCAAAGTCCTGAGGAGATACTTTTATGTTCTGTTGCATTACTGAAACATAACGCCTAAATACAGACCTTATACTGATGAATTAATCATTTATAGACAAACATGGCTGACTACAGCATGTCTAACATGATTTTTAAAAAACACTAAACTGCAGTGTTGAACACAAAGTAACAAACACTCATTACCTCAGTTTGTATTTTAGTTAGGGCCGTCAAAGTTAACACGATAATAATAAATTTCTTTAACGCATTAACACAATTTCGAATCATCATATCATATGAAAGGAATCCACTGATACCAACCGTGTTATACCAGCTTGTCATGAATCATGAAGGAGGCTGAATAACGCTCCAAAAATGGCCGTTTTCAAAGGGGTCCCTTGACCTCTGACCTCAAGATAAATGAATGAATGAAAATGGGTTCTCTGGGTCCCCACCAGTCTCCCCTTTACAGACACCTTATGATAATCACATGCAGTTTGGGGCAAGTCATAGTCAATCTATGCCTATCTATGTATCTGTCTTTGTTTTGTGTTGTTAATTGATTTCTAATTATAAATATATACATACATTCACATAAAGCAGCATATTTGTCCACTCTCATGTTGATAAGAGTATTAAATACTTGACAAATCTCCCTTTAAGGTACATTTTGAACGAATAAAAAATGTGATTAATTTGCAGTTAATTGCAGATAATCATGTGATTAAGTACAAAAATATTTTGATTGATTGACAGCCCTAATTTCAGTATGTGATGTTGTAGAACTGCCATTTCACCAACAGACAGTGATATTTTGACTATTTTATATGGTATACAGTTTAAAAGTGTTAAATACGAGATTGAGAGCATTTTGACGCCGCACGGCTCTCAACATGAGGAAGGACGGTCACACTGACATGAGCTGACGTGGAAACAACAACAAACAACATCTGGATCTTTTATACTCAGGTTATACTGCAGGTTTGTCCCCACATGTAACTAACTGTCCTAAAAAGTCATAGTATAGTATGTCATATAAATATCATAAAAATCAATTAGACTGACCTTCAAAAGTCTCAATAACTCAAGATTATACATGAAACTGTAATAATATTGTTATACCTCTGAGCTTCATTGTCAATATCACCCAAAATGAAAACACTACTTGACACAAACAATGTTTTTTACATCAGGGTGCCAGATCTTCGTGTTTCACAGCACTTAACACAACATGATACCCTGTTATATTCACTCTAATACCTCGTCATTACTTTCACTTAATCAATGTTTAACAAGCCTCCGGTGTTGTGTAACAAGCTGTGTGCCGTACCTGTATCAGCTTGCAATGTCGAAATAAACACCATGGATTACATTTTAGATCTGAAGCACCAGTTTGCTTTGAGCACAAAGCAGCAGGGTTTAAGCTGTAGGTTTAGGACAACCGTGTCATTTTTATTACAGCTGCAGCAAAACAGCTATTGCAAAGCAATCAGCGTGCTCCGTGCATACTTCTGCCTGAATGAAATAAAAATCTAAAGCATTTCTCAAACACATTTCTGCATCCTTAAGTTGGCTTTGCCTCGGCTCCCAGCACATCCGATAGCTTTTGTAACATTATTGGGTAAAACTAATGACTTTAATTTGCATCGCCGCCATCTCACACTAGTGAAAGGCTCTTCTGAGGATTTTAAAAAGATGTGGAGGCCTTTCTTTGCCTGTGATGAGAATATTATCCTCCCCGATATCCCTGAATGAGACCACATTTTATCTTAGCTGCCTATAATGTTATATTTTTAATTTGACTAGAAGGGTGAGGTTATGTTTACTGCAATATGTGATACGACCAGGCTGAATGTTTGTGTTGTGTTTCCTTGTTGTCGCTGTCGTGTTAGTATATTGTGTTTTATTACACTAAGATAAGATAAGATGAACCTTTATTAGAAAGAAATTCGGGAAACTACACTACTGTATAGCGCTACAGGAATGAGTCCTAAAACCCTGAACTGAGTTAGCATCTTAGCACTTCTGGTTTCCTCGTCTGGAAGTCAATGGGCTTTTAGTTAGATGCCTGAAATAAGGTCTGTGGTTAACATAAGCTGAGGAGATTTAACATTTTGTTCTACAACACAAAATACATCAATAAATATCCCACAGGTGAATTTGAAGCTTTTACGTGTCTTTAAAAAGGTGGTTGCTAACAAGCGGCTAAATGAGACGACTAAATGTCACCGCGCTGACTCGTCCACCTTTACAGCTCCGTTGTGTAAACTTATGCGACCGTGTTGTAGTTTGTTTATAGCCTAATGTTATCCTTTTACTTCTGCCGATTGGCACTTCAAAAATCATAAAAGTGGTGTTCATTTTGGAGATTATGAAAGTATCATTAACGTTTGTTTGATGCAGAGCTTATTTTCTGCAATAATCCAAAATCCAATTTCATTTTGTGCATGAAAAATCAATAAACTCAAAAAAACATTACTGTGGACAAATCAATTCATTGATTTAGAAACAGGATCCTGTTTTTATTACGTAAACTATACGTACTGAAATGCTTCTTCAATACAAGTGTGACTATTCTGTTACTATACTATAGTACTAGTACTATACTATACTGTTGATGTAACTGAACTGATACAAGCAAAAGCTTCAAGTCAACATTTCTGTGTCCTAAATGAAGGCTGGTAGTACGGCTGTCAAAGTTAATGCGATAAGTTAATGGCCATTCATTCTGACGCCACTAATTTCCTCAACGCAGTAATGATATGCAGAGGTTGTAGCGGCGATCAGTTTTAAATCTAGAGTGAAGGTACTGGTATCATATGAAACTAGATAATCTAAAGAATCCACTGGTATCAACTATGTCACACTAGCTTTTCCAGAAAGAGGTTAAATAACACTCCGATCTTGCGCTGAATTTTGGGGAAGAAAACCTGTCATGGTCATTTTCAAAGGGGTCCCTTGACCTCTGAACTCCAGATATGTGAATGTAAATGGGTTCTCTGGGTCCCCACCAGTCTCCCCTTTACAGACATGCTCATTTATGATAATCACATGCAGTTTGGGGCAAGTCATAGTCAAGTCAGCACTCTGATACATTAACAGCTGTTGCTGTTTGTTGGGCTGCAGTTTGCCATGTTATGATTTGAGCAGATTTTTATGCTAAAGTCTGTCATTGTTTTGTGTTTTTAACTGATTTCTAGTAGTAAATATATGCATACATTCACATAAAGCAGCATATTTGCCCACTCCCATGTTGATAAGAGTACTGAATACTTTACAAATCTCCCTTTAAAGGTACATTTTGAACAGATAAAAATGTGAGATTACTTTGCGATTAATCAAAGTAAATCATGTGATTAATCACAAAAAATAAATATTCTAATCAATTGACAGCCCTACCTGGAAGTTAATATTAACAGTAATCTATCTGATCTATATTTAGATTTTATGCTCACCTTTTTATGCCAGAAGATGTCAAGAGGATCCTACAGGATCCAACAAAATAGAAAGTTTGTCTTAATAAATCCAACCTATCTCATCAAAATCTCACACTACATCACAGCTCCAATACAGATTTTCAGATGATACTTGAAAAATACTGTATTTCAGGTGGCGCAATCTTACAGAAGATCGCATTGACATTTCCTTCGAAAAGCACACTTGTACACGGATTGACAAACAGAGGCCACTGTTTCACATTTAATCAACATTCAATTCAACCTTCTCTTAAAAAAACTGCATATTAAAATATGCATCATCACTTTGTGCTATTAAATATCATAGCATGTCCTTGAAGTTAAAGCCCTTTATGGTGACAATATCTCAGAAACATCACGATGAAGAAATGAAAGATGCACAAGATCAACTCATATTTGCAAATTCACAATTCTTTGGTCTTTTGGTCAAATTATGCCAATTAAATGCAACAGTTTCCTAAAAGAAATAACAGAACAGCTATGTGCTCAGCTAGAATATTAAACAATAACTGACTTTAAGCGAAACTTGCCCTTCATCTACCAGACTTAAAAAGAAGAAACTAGTATTGTCACTTCTACTATTACAACTGCTGCCACTGTCAGTATTATTAATATTTATGCTACTATGGCCACGGCTATAATTACTGCTGCTGCTGAGAGTCAGATGTGTGGCCAACACTGATCGGGCTAACATCAGTAAACATATTTAAAGATAAATTCAGGAGAGATAGTCGATCTTAAGATGTCTCTTTAAAAGCAACACTGAACAGTGTTTGGTATCATAACATTTAGTGAGACGTTATTTTTTGCCTTTTAATGCAGCGTCATGTTTTAAATGTAATTATGTTTACTGAAATTATGCGTTTTTCATCTTGTAAGAGAATTAACCTAATTATCATGTTTATTTAATAACTATGCAGTTTTGGCTAATTACTCATAAATCAACTTGTGATTTCCCTACAATTTAATATCACTACTATATAAACAAACTGATTCAAGATGACAACTAAATGGTTTATGGACACTGCAAACTTCCAATGCTAAAAAAAGATCAAACACATGCATTAGACTTAGACAATAACGATCCCTAAAAATCTGAAATGAACAGTGACATATTACCTTTTAGACATTCTTACTCTAACATGGAGCAGCTTCGTATTATAACTCTGAGTCCCTTTAACACAAACTATAGTATATCTGCCTCCTCCTTGGATCCTAAAAAAGACTGTGACAGGCTGAAGAGGGAGAGCTTGATGTTCTTGAAAGATCTGGATCAGTTTTCATTTTGAGGCGTTTCTAATATTCTGCCCATCCATGTGTTTATCGTATCCTCATACAACAGTTCGCATGATATCTTGCAGAAAGTTATTCCTCATTTTTCCTGTGTTTTCCTTTAAATTTAACTTGTTACATGCGCACAGTCTTTCCATAATAAACTTCCGTCTTCATATTAACCAACTCAGTTAGGTTTAGGAAAAGATTGTGGTTTAAGTTAAAACAACTCCAGAAGTGGGGTTACTTAAGTGCTGGACTTACGTAACACATAAGTCAACGTTTGGGTTAAAATAACTCCAGAAGTGGCGTAACTTAAGTACAAAAATTACATCAAATAAGTCAACACTGACATAAACAGCAGTCTCCCAGGCAAAAGTCCGGTGTTTTTGGACCTAGTCACCCACCCCGACCTCCTCCCTACGCAGCATTGGTTGCTATTTATATTACCGGATTCACAATTACATGGATTACATACGAATTGATTTTATAGGATATACTCTATGAATTACAGTGCGTTACTTTTCACAGGTAGGTCTACAAATAGTGCACGAGAACAACTTGAAATGTGGGTGAACAAAACATTAGAAACACCTTTGAGTATTTCAGGATTTGGACTGCGTTAGATGAAGGATCCTGAGTATTTTTAGTGACAAGCATGAGTCCCCATGTGTAACTATGAATAGAGTAAGGACAGAAATACTTAGCTCTTAACTCAGACTTGTTATGTTCAATCAGTGCTCTTGTGCATACTTTCTGCACGCAGGCCAGACGACTCTGCAGACAGGAGGCTTACTGTGACACAAACCAGGACAAGAGAAGCCCAAATATGGAAATGGTCAGATAAAAATAAGAGTTGCTAACTTCCACATCGGAGCGGAACAGCGAGGGCTAAATATAAAACCTTGTGGTTTCTCGTGTCTCGCCTCTGCAGCAGTTCACAGGTCCCTTAGTGTTTCATTAAAGTATTGTTACTCTCCTAAGAAACCTCAAGAAAGAGGAAGCTTCTCTTCTGGAGTGCAGCTGAATAAATACAGCAATGTATAATTACATACAAAATAACTTTAGATTACAGCCTCGGTGTGCCAGTGGGTATAAAATGGCACATGATATTTGTGCAATTACATTGTCCTCTACCCCCGACACCTGTCGTGGACATAATCATAATACTCCCTTTTACTGAAAAACCTGTAACTCAGAGGATATGGGCCACCAACAACAGCAGCAGCACTCTTTCCCTTTGTGCGCTTCACAAAGTGTATTGTGTCTCTTTCCTGGGGTTTGGTACCATGGCAGTATCCCCAGCAGGCTTCATTTAGAGTACTGCTCAGCAGAGTCGTGAGCCAGAGAGCCGCGGATCCTCGTGGATCTGCAGCCAAATCAGAGGCCTGATACTCTGTGTGCTCTCAGCAGTCCACAGGGACTTAGGGAACGAGGTGTCCTCTTCCGCCTTGTCAGTACTTATTAATCCCAAAGATCCTCACGCCGTGCAGCTGGGGCAGCTTGGGGATGAGCACAGTGAGCAAGGAAACCGTGTTGACAACAAAATGGGCCCGATCGTATTTGGTGTAGAAGCTGGTTAGTATATACCTGAATCAGAGATAAATAAGAGAAGCAATGATTACAAGGGTATAAATGACTAACACATAAGTCAAGAAGTAATTTTGTTAAAAAGCCTGAGGAACACAATATGCCCATCAGTAAAGATTCAAATAAAAGCTATCCGAACATCATTTTAAAGGGGAACAACAGGCATTTTTAAAACACTGATATTATTCTGGAGTAGGGCTGGGATTTGTTCAAAAAATTACAATGCCAGTATCAGTATCGATACCCTTAAGATGGGCACACACACTATGATTTTAGAAATGTTGTTTTGTAACTCTTACTCCTACTGTAAATCATTTGTAATGTAAAACCAAAGCTCACGACTTATGTGCTCAGACTGTAAGTCTAAGGTAGAAAAAACTAGATTTATTGTCAATAAAGGGTCGTTTGAAAGCTACAAGGCAGGTAAAGTTTGTTTTCTGGCAAAGGTCTGTACGGGTCACAATGATAACAAGGCAGAAACATGCTGCCTTAATCATCTGCGCCATCCTGTCCGTTGAAGCATCTAAAAAAAGAGGTGCCGGAGTACACCGACAGTATGGCCTGTCCATTCTGCAGAGAGAACTGAAGGTAAACTAGCTATGTTTTACTATATCTACTGTACATTGTTATCTATAGCTACACTCTGATTACTGTAAAAAGAAAAGAAAAACGGGACTGACGTTGGGAATCTGCTCGTGGCTCTGCTTCAGCTATGCAAGAGCCTGTGGACGGCCAACCGGACGGCCCGACGGCCAGTCAGGAGAAGTTTAATCGGTCCTCAGTCCCTCCTATACACTGCACGGCAAACGATGCCCAGCAATGCTAACATTCCCTCCAACTCTAAAATGAATGCCGCGGCTCAAAATCTGGGCCAATTAATACAGTGTATGCCAGCTTAAAGTGATACTGATACCAATAGAACGCCTCATTCAGTGCCCATCATGTGAAGCAACATGTGTGTGTGTGTGTGTGTGTGTGTGTGTGTGTGTGTGTGTGTGTGTGTGTGGCGCGCGCGCATTACTTGTGCCCTCAAATCCATTCGTTTCTCTTGTTTTAACTGTTTAGTTTCACCAGTGATTCTTACTGCTAAATTTCAGCAATTTCATCATCACAGCATGAAGGTTTTGGTTGCTTATTAATGGCAGGAGAGATAGGAGGCTACCTCCCCTTCCACACGCCCTTAGCGGATTCTCATGCTATTAATACTACATCACTTGCTCCGACCGTCGAGTAGCTGCTGGTTGGTTTTCACTAGAGTTTCTTGAAAGTCTGGCTTGTCACATACTGCCGCTAAAAGGTGTCTCTGTACTTCAGTTGCTGATGTTGAGGGTCGTTGCCCTATCAGCAGTTTCTGACGAGTTGGGAGCTAGACCAGGTTGTTTATTGTTAATCTAAATCAAAGTGACCACATGTTTATTTATATTGCAAATGTTTAAATTCTGAACTTCCTTCTTAACACCACTGACAGTTGCCGTCTACTGCAAAGACACTGTTTCCCTGCATGCAATATGTGCGTACCTAAGTAGGTTGCATTAATTTTTCCATCATGTTTTATAGCCTCCAGAATAATATCAGTGTTTTAAAACTGGCCGCTGTTACCCTTTAAATGTGCAGTAACCTTTCACTGATTTTTTTTCTCTGATAATCACAGCAAGATGTTTCCTAACTCATAACTCACACAGTGACAACACTAAATCCACCAGACTGTTTCAACATGCCAAACAACAGGATTGCAACATCAGTTTATTGAACTAAAAGATGTACTTGTGATGCTGCAGTGCTAATGTACGTATCTATAAAGCTCATATTTAGTGAAGAACAACTCAATTAACAGTCGGGGAGAGTGACCGAGCAACAAACATTGTGTAAAGTGAGTTCCCAGTACTTTCTGATGGTCCCCGAGTGTGTTTTGGCTACATGCTGGCAGAGGATGCACAGATGTTCCTGGTGAGACATGAGAGCCAATAAGAAACTGATCTGATATAAACAGCAATTTTAGATGTAACAGCAAACATCAGTTAGGGATTTTTGTGAGCTTAGAATGAGAAATTGCACGTCCCATTCTCTGCTGAACAAGCGAGGACATGTAATAAAAGCTCGCCAGAGACTTTCGCAGATATGAAGCTTTTCCATCTGGAGCCTAGAGACTGACCACTAGTCTCCTCCTGCTGGCACTAGTTGTAAAACAAAATGACTAAGAGCGCTTTGAAACTAGCATGAAAAAGTGTGCACCTGCAAAAACTGCTATGGCTCAATGTTCAAGCTGAGCTGGCGAATCAACCCCAGGGAGTGCTTCCTGTAAACTGAACTTAAAACAGACAGAAAAGGGCATAAAAGCAGTAAGGGGCACTGCTGTAAATACTAATCCATCTGTGAGCTTGCTAATAAGGGAGCAGCAGGAGCATTGATTAATAAACACTCAAAAATAGAGGTACAAGGGGAGGGCGTTTGTAATTAAAAGTACATTTTTCATAGCTTTACCATATCAGGTACAACCCTGTACCACTCTGACTGAGTGAAAAGTAAAAATTACGGTAGCACCCTTATTAGGGCACTAACCCACTTCCATAGAGACCCACAAACACAATTGGTGCTGGTAGGTGGGAAGGAGAGGTGTGGAAATTTCTTGATTCTAACATGCATCGCAATGTGGAGTCTTATCATAGACTGTATATGTTAAGTGGACATAGTCAACGTGATGTCACCCACTGGTTAGTGGACTGCCGTTTTGAAGCCTCGAGTTCAGCATTTTGGCTGACAGCTGAACACTGAAGAAGACATTTTTAGGCAACCAAAAAGGTTTTAATTACATTTCCTGAACTGAAAACACACAGTGAAAGGGTTTAAGTTCTAAAACAAAAACACGGACAACACCCAGACCGGACCACGCCATAGTAGCGACCTGTCAATCACATGGTAGCCACACCCTATAGCATCCCCTGCTTTATGGTTTATGTGATGCTAAATGGGACCATAATTTACTACATTAACATCAGGCTGTATTGAAGAAGACTTGAAACTGGCGATGAAGAACATAAACTCACATTTATAATGTTTACTGAGGTAATAAATCAAGTAAGAATTAGGCTCATTTACTAATTCATGCACTATAAAATACCACAGGCATTCAGGAAGTGCCTTTTTTAGAGCTACTGTATGTGAAAATGTATTTTAGTAGATTACAGTGCCCTTGTAATGCACTGCAGAAGGATTTAAGTTTTGTTTTTGTAATGACTAGAAGTGGGTCACACAAATACTGGTACTGAAAAGATGCAGCTTTTTATATTTTAGACTGTTACAGTCTGATTTTTGAAAGCACTTTCTACATAAAACTACTTCAGATTTATCTGACTGCATATACTAACTGATATCTGCAGTAATATAGAAAATTGAGGATGCCATACATTGAAATGTGTCAAGAATCATTGCACATTCGAAGCTAATGAGGGATAATGTTATTCTGACTGGTCTGTCTACACATTACCGACACCATGCTTTGGTTTTCCATAAGGTACAGTCCTGCTCTACTACCTTGTCAGCGTGTACTTGAGTTTAGGTCCGAGGGCGGAGCATTAGGTTTGGAGGGGCCACTTACAGGACAATCGGTGTGATCGTGAGGAACTTGCGTGAAGCAGTGAACTGCACACCATAGTCCATCTGCTCCCAGTGTGTAAGGAGGCGAGCCTTGCCCTGATCTGGGGTCTCAAACGGTGTCCCTTTGACCGTGTGAAGTAGGAGGTACATGCACTGCAACAGACAACAAGCGCACAGTCAGAGACAAAAACAACAGCACTATTGTAACACGTAAATAACAGAAATGTCATACTGGTGGATGACAGAATACGGATTCAAAACAGTTTTAAACGAACTTGATTTATAGACCAAAAACCAGCAGAAATTCCACAAGCATCAAGTGGATGTGTTGTCAGGATTCCCAAAGTTAGGAACACTTTAAAGCTGCAACTCCAACTATTGAATACACTCCTGTAACGAGATCAAACTGTAGTTGATGGATAACTTTTTCAACCTTTTTCAAACCTATTTTACCATGTTTTTGTGTCTAAGTGACTAATGACGGCAACAATTTTTGAAATTGGTCCAGTGTTGAGCGCGAACACTGCAGACAGCAGCTGCTAAGTGGGCTGCAACGTAATCATATCGAGTAATTTCTCACCATCAGAGTACGTTCACTACAAGTGCTCATTTTTGCCACTGACAGGCTGAGATTGTTATTACAAATGTCTGACAGCAATATGGAAACGACCCTACAGAGAAATAAAATGTTCTTCTTTACCTCTGGCTTAATCTGCTCTGTTTGTTACTGAGTCATGTGAACAATGGTGGAAACATGAGTGAGAGTTGGAGAAAGGAGTGCCGGTGTTTGTCAGATTTTGTTGTGTTGGAGGACAGAAAGCTTAGCTTCGTGTTAGCTAAGAGTCTGAACATCATGACTGAATATTTAGATGATTTCGTCAATATGAATGCAACGCAAGATTTAGACTTCTCCAAGTGAGACTTTGTTAGACTCAATGACGGACAGAATTGATCAAGCGGAACGTAAGAATAACAACAATATCAAAAATTGCTGACCCCATTAGTCTCACAGGTCCTGCTTACACCTGGCATTCAAAGATGTCTCCACATGTGTTGAGTGACCGCTTGTGATCGGATCTCACCTCGTCGCTCTATATGCAAATAAACATGTACTACAAACATGGCTAATACAGCAGACGTTGTGACGTAATATTACATGAATGTCAGTAGTGATATTGTACATATTAGTGAATTTGGGTAGATTTTATTAACGTCAAGATAAAAGGTTAATGTGCAAAGCAGTGGAACAAAAACACAGACACATCTCCCATAGTATGATAATGCACTTCTTGTGCCTAGTCTGATAGTCTGTAAATGTGTAGCCTATAGATGAGATATATTTTAACATAATACAGTTGTACCGACGGGTTACAGTAGAGCACAGAGGCTGTTTCCATGCCACGAGGCAGACAAGCGCTCATGTCTGCCTCTTTACTCACATGAAGAGACCCTATAGAACACAGCGGGACGTCAATTGAGCAGGTGGTCCTTAATGTGGCCACATGCAGCCTAGACCACCTCTGAATGTGGTCTGAGGCCCTGTTCAGACCTGGTATTAACATACATCCTCAGTGATCGGCTCACAAGTGGACAGCTCTAAGCACAGGTGTGAACGCCCTCAAGACACATTGAGGAGACACTGAGATTGTATCTTTCAGACGACATTCAGCGGTATGGCCACATTTTTTTAGCAGTGTGTATGCAAATGTGTCCTAGGTGACATTAAGGACCACATATTCAACTGCCATCTTTCTGCGCTCCTCGTGAATAGACGCCAGACGCGAGCGCTTGTCTGCTTCGCGGCATGGAAACGTCCTCTGCTCTACTGTATCCTGTTGGTACAACTGTATTTTATTAAAATATATCTTAGCTATAGTCTACATATCTACAGACTGTCAGACTCAGCATGAGAAGTGCATTATTTACACATTATGTTTTGTTCCACTGCTTTGCATGGAGCTGACATCCGTCCGCCTGCCCTCCTCCCCTGCTCTGACGGGAGTTCCCCGGGACCCGCCAGTCGAATAACCTTTTATTTTGATGTTAATAAAATGTACCTGAATTCATTAATATGTAGGACAGTGGCCTACTACAAACACTAATTAAATATTACATCACAACGTCTGCTGTATTAACTATGAGTTTGCTACATGTTTATCTGCATTCTACACATTCTAATGCCATGTGTACAGGCGTACTTAAAGCTGTACTTAAAACTAGACTAAGATTAGAGCTGTCCACTTGCGATCAGATCACTCAGGACTCATTAATAGCAGGTCTGAACAGGGTCTTGCACACAAAAACATGGGACAATAGGGTCCAGGTTGAAAATACCGAAGCTACCCTTTCATATTGTTGTCTTCAGGGCCAGACAGTCATCAGAGTAATCGAAGTTTATGATGCAAAACTGAAAAATAACTCAGCTCTGAAGATTAAATGCTGAAACCTTACTATCACCCACTTAACAAAGAACATGACTAAGAGCAGTGATGCAGCAAATATAACTTTCCTTTCTTCTTACAGTACTTTGGTGAAGAGATGTGCTACCCTCTGACTCATATGTCCTTCACTGACCTGACTCATTCAACAAATGTTAAAAGGAAACGGCGGTGGTGCATCTGCTCCACTCACCAGATTGTGAATGAGATTGGTGAGGGTCCAGACCACAGGCACGCTGGCGAAGGGAATGCTGAGCAGGATGATGTGCAGGAGGCCGATGCCCAGAATGTAAGACAGCCACATTCCTCTGCTGTTCATCACTCTGGTGTTAGGGTTCACCTCGCTGTGCGCCGTGCCCACATTCATGATGGCGGCGGGGCCACTTCAGAGCACAGCTGTACTGTACAAGTCTGAACTCAGCTGGGGTGACTATTTGTCTGCTGCAAAATAAACAGAACGTCTGATTATTCAAGTCATCATCTACATCTTATTAAGACTTGTGGCAACTACCTGAAATGTGCCTGAACAATGTATACTGTCAAATATTAATTATATGATGGACTTGCTCCTAAATCAAGTAACACAGTTAAAATAATCATGTCTATGTAGAGCTGGGCGATAATTAAATATAAACATTAATATAACACATTAAAGTATCTATCTATCGTGTAACAACAGCTACTAATCCTGGGGTATACATAACCACATTGACAATATTTTACATCTATACTGTATACACACAAACACACTACACACAAGTAAATATACATATACATGTATTTACACACACACATTTTTTTTACATATACACTGATGATTGAAACACTTGTGATTGCTGTATATAATCTTGTGTTTTATTGGTTTTGTTCAAAATTTTGATGTCTACATTTGTCTACATTACAAAATTGCTACTGAACACTTAATTACTAAAACTTAATAATACTTAATACTACTTAATTAAGAACAGTTGTGCTTAACAACAACTGAATTATTCTCTATATGATTTTGCATGTCATGATGATCAATATAACTTATCATCATTATTACTATAGTAATATTGATTTTAAACCAGGTGCTCCACGTTATATATGCTATTAATTCAATCCCAAACCGCCCATATAAAGCAATACATTCAATCGATGATGATTTAACGGGCACCTGCCAGCCAATCAGAAGCCAGTATTTCTGTGGTCATGGTATAAATGAAACTATCGTGCATCAGGATAAATTAAAATATGGGTCTGCTGTTTTTAAAAAAAGTCAAACAAACTGCTGAGAAGTCCGCATCTGTGTGGTCAACAGCAGCTGACTGACAGAGTAAACATGGTCAATCCAGCATGCTGCCTTCAATATAACTGACAACATAATTATCTGTAACGTGGCGACAAAGATCTACAAGTGGCCTCGCTAGCACTACTACAGTTACAACATATAAGGGAGTAAATAAATCATTACACTCACATCAGCAGAGAAAAATGGCTTCAACTCCTGTATGAGCACTAGTCCGTTATCACAGTTTTTGTCTTATCGATGCCTTCAGTTATGTAACTGGTGCTCGTACCGGGAGACTGGCGGGGCTCCGGTGTTTCCATCAGTCGTCCGGGACCATCTCTGGGCTCCAACCGTGCTGCTGAGCGCCGCGAGTCGGCTCGTGTCGGCTCACAATCAACCGAGACACTTCCACTTTGCCTTCGTCTTCCAGACAACAGCTGGTGACAACACAGCACGGTTCATGATGTAACGTCACCGCTATTCGTTTCCACGGGCCCGTATTCAGGGGAGTTTTTTTACTCTTCGCATTCTATTGTGATTGGTTGCCGCCTGTCACGTGGTCGAGACCGACCTATCGGCGGTTAATGCGTTTTAAACGATCGCAGACCCCGCCCCCAACGTCATCGGAGGCGGGACTAGAGGAAACAGGCATGATTGACATAACGGAAAAATTTAAACATTTTTTAAAACGAAGAAATAATTAATTTCAGACGTTAACTATAAGTTGAAACACCAATTAAAATTCTTTTTTATTTTAGCAATACTTATTTATGCGTTTTCTACACATTGTTATATATATATCTATATATATATATATATATATATATATATATATATATATATATATATATATATATATATATATATATATATATATATATATTTCTTTTCTGTTATATTCTTTTCTTTTTCATTTTCAGTGAATATGTATTTGTGATGAAGTGGTCTACTTTTATTAAGGCTGTCAATTGATTCACATAGTTAATTGTGATTAACTGCAAATTAATAACACATTTTTTTATCTGTTCAACATGTACCTTACTACTTAATACTTTAAGTACTGTACTTAATACTCTTATCAACATGGGAGTTATTTATAAGTGTAATATATGTACACAGACAGGCGTAAACAGCAGTGCAGCAGGTATGTGAAGCTGTACTTAAGATGCTAACATCAACATGTTCACATGATGACAATGCTAACACGCTAATGTTTAGCAGGAATGGTTTGCATGTTCACCAGCTTAGTTTAGGCTGCTAGCATTTGCTAATTTGCCCACAAAGTTCAGCTGAGACTGATTCCTGAGTGCTACCGGAGTCAGTTCAAAATCTCATAAATGAGATCACATTTGAGCAGTTCCTGTTCCCTCTTCTGGAAGTCAATGGGTTCTTTGAATAGGTTTTTAGTTAGATGCCTAGAAAAAGGTCTGTGGTTAACACAAGCTGAGGAGATTTCCACATTTTGATCTACGATATGAAATACATCAGTAAATACCCCGCTCGTGAATTTTGAAGCCCTCATTTGTTTTTAAAAAGGTGGTTGCTAACAAGTGGTTAGATAAGGCTACAAAATGTCATTAGGTCACCTCATCCGCCTTTACAGCCTCATTGTGTAAACTCACACTCATGCAACCATGGTTTGTTTATAGCCTAACTTTAGATTTTTACTTCTGGCGATTGCATTCACTCTTCAAAAATCCAAAAAGTGGTGTTAATTTGTGAGGATTATCTTGCTGACCAAAACGTCTAAGTTTCATAAACGTTTGCCACAGAGCTGATTTTCTGCAATAATACAAATGTCAACCATCTTGATGGCACTACAGCAAACGTCAGGGGATTATCAAAGTCAGTAGGACTCATCCCATCCATCCATCTATCCATCTATCTATCCATCCATCTATCCATCTATCCATCCATACAGCTTCAACTGCTTATCCCGTTAGGGGTTGCAGGGGGCTGGAGCCGATCCCAGCTGGCATTAGGTGAAGGCAGGGTTCACCCTGGACAGGTCGCTGGTCCATAGCAGGCCTGACACATAGAGACAGACAACCATTCACGCTCACATTCACACCTACTATAACCTAAACTGCATGTCTTTGGACTGCGGGAGGAAGCTGGAGTACCCGGAGAAAACCTACGCTAGCACAGGGAGAACATGCAAACTCCACACAGAAGAGCCCCAAGCCGGATTCAAACCTGTGACCGTCTTGCTTCCACAGCCCCTAGGACTCATCCCATGAACGTTTAAATTTGATGGCAATCCATCCAATAATTGCTGAAATATTTCACTCCAAGCCAAAGCTGTGGCTCAACTGACCCACTGACCATAAGAATGACAGACATGCCATCCCTGTATCCCACTCAACATGAGGCTAGGTGTGTGTATCATGGTTTTTCGGATATAATCTAAATTCAGTTAGTCATTTCTGTTAAACAAAACAGCCACTGGCTCTGATGGCTCTCTGCTTAATACCGAAGCACAAAAGGAGGCCCACTGATGTACCCAAGGTGAGAGGAGACCTTGCTAGAGGCAACGGAGAATGACTGACGGGGCTGAGCTCTGGTCCCAAAATCAAAGATCAACAGTGTCATGTTCTAGATCCAAAGATAAGCCCTAATACTAATTTAGGCCCACAGTCGCCCGAGGCCTACGGGGTCAACTGTGTTCTACTTGCATGCGATGTTACGTGACACCCACTGTTTCTAAGGGCACCCCTGTGATGAGTGGCATGAAACAGGTTTGGCCGGCCGACAGTGGACTCTCTTACGCTCATCGCCTTGGGTGCTATAGCTGTGTTAGCTCTGTAAACCTAGAGCCCTGTTCAAATGCGAACTATGGATGACAGTGCTGTGAGATCATCGCTGGCACAGGAACAATGACTAAATACATGACACTGATAAAACAGAATAACGCTTACAGATGTCAGATCAACAAGTCGTCATCTGGATATAGCTGACATTAATGGGAACTTTTTGCAGTCGCTTCAGTAGCATGAATACCGTACACACATATTCTAAGTAATGAAACAAAATTAGGACGCTATATTGTACTGTATCACATCTGAAAACAAAAGTCAGTACTTTAAAATTGAAGGCTGTTTTAAACTACAAATGTTAAGGTGCTAAATCCCAGATTGGGAGCATTTCTATTGCCCCCACATGGCTCTCAACGTAGCTCGCACTGGTTTACACTCACATGTACGAACATGCACCAAAAGGCACGTGCAACTGGCCTGGTGGTATCAACAGCATGGAAAAGACTGAATTACAGCTAGGGTGGTCAATCAATTAAAATATTTAATCGTGATTGACATTTTTTATCTGTTCAAAATGTATCTTAAAAGGGAGATTTGTCAAGTATTTAATACTCTTATCAACATGGGAGTGGGCAAATATGCTGCTTTATACAAATACATGTACATATTTATTATTGCAAATCAATTAACAACACAAAAGAATGACAGATATTGTCCAGAAACCCTCACGGGTTCTGCATTCAGCATAAAATATGCTCAGATCTTAACATGGCAAACTGCAGCCCAACAGGCAACAACAGCTGTCAGTGTGTCAGTGTGTTGACTTGACTATAACTTGCCCCAAACTACATGTGATTATCATAAAGTGGGTATGTCTGTAAAGGGGAGACCATAGAAGTACCTACAGAACCCATTTTCATTCACATGTCTGGAGGTCAGAGGTCAAGGGACCCCTTTGAAAATGGCCATGCCTCCTATCCTCCGTCACGACAGGCTAGTATGACATGGTTGGTACCAGTGGAATCCTTAGGTTTGTCTAGGTTCATATAATACCAGTATCTTCACTCTAGCTTTAAAACTGCTGCAACCCAAATTAACTTTGACAGCCCTACTGACAACACAGGTGAGCGACTTCCTCCTCTGCTCAGGTAGATATTACTCCACTATATCTTTACATTGTAAATAGTTGTTTGATGCTGTATTAAAATTCTGGATATCGTGTAGAGTACCTTTACATTGTTTGTTTATAGCAATACCTTGGTTCACAGGCATGCTTTTATGTTTTGTTGTACAGTACCTGGAAAAAAACATTTCACACTCCAAGCAGGAGTGGGTATCTGATCCTTGCCTTAAGAAAACTTTGGCTTCCAGTGACGATGATAAAATCAGAGCTTCGAAGCTCTGCAGTCGTGTTTGTTTCCTCAAAACATATTTAATAGATTTATATACATTTAATATCTATAGATATATTAATACATATTAATAGATTTAGATACATTTCTCTACACTTTGGCTAATGGTCAGGTCATCTGGCTCAGATGTAATGTGATTTAATAGTTGTGATAGTAATGAAAGTTTTCAATCATGAGATGCATTTCATTTTGAACTGTTCTGGCATTAAAAAAAAAAACACCAAGGCATATCTGACAATTCATAAACCTGTATCTAATTATCAACTGCATTTTACAACCATAGTACTGTACATACCATACAGTAACGTGCATTTATGTAGGGCAGGACCAGGACTGAGATTTGAACCCAGGAGCTTCGTCTGCATTTCTGTTTTAATTTGATGAACTAATTATTGATTTATCATACTGACTGATTTCACTGCTTCAAAAACATGATGGTAATGTCAACATTTCTTGTTGTAACAATACTTTTACTTGTTGAATACTAACAGCTAGTATTATACAGTATGTCTTCCCTTTGTCGTGGCTAATCCTTTACTAGAGCTTTAAGCTTATGTTTTGGCAATAAAAGATTGTGCAAGAGAAAACATATATTTAACTCTTGGGCAAATGCAGCTTGCATTATTCATAATTCTGAACTGTTGTAGCAGCGAAAGCGATATAATGCAATGTTCTTGGCTGAGGAACTTAAAGCTGCATCCCTTGGTGTACCAGAGGTTGCAGTAATATTGCAGCTCTGTCAGTGTAGTAATTTAAGCCTGACCATTAGCCAAAGCCATCAGTGGAAAAGCTGCTTGTTCAACAACTGCCTTAATTAAACAAATCACAATTGTTCTGTACAGCACACGCTGTTTAAAACAAGTACACAGAACCAGAACCTGGTTCATTGCCAAGTAGGTTTTCATGTACGTTGCTTTGGTGTATTGGTGCACAACATAAACACAGAAAGAGGAAATAAACAACACAAGCACAAAAATGTAGGGCTGCCCACTTTAAGTCAATTAGTTCACTAATTGGTCACTTTGGTCTTAGTCTAAGATTTCTTAAGTCAATTAGTTGTTTTACTGTTTTTTTTCATGCTGAAAGACTTATGTCTAAGAAACTTATGAGCACATCTCTGATAAACACAAGATTTAAAGTGGTGCTTTTGTATGATTCTTTGGGAGAGGCTCATGATAAGTTGACAAAATTGTATGAGTAAAAATACAAAAATTTTGTATATATTTAGTAAAATATTTAGATACAATAAAAATCTGAAAAAATACTATATAAATTCATTGCTGCATTAAAAAGGGTTACACTTGAATTGTAATTAATGTAAATAATTCCTGTTAATTTTGAAGATTTTTTACCAAGTTTCTGATGTACAATTTATTAGTTTAATAATAAATAACAATTCAATAAATTTATTAAGTTAGGGATGCAATATATACAAATATAGTATGTAAAAATATAAAAAAAAATATATAGTACATATTTAGTAAAAACATGTTCATACAATAAAAATATAAAATCTATATAAATATATAAATTAGTACAATATATTTGAATTTAAATGAAGGAACTGTGCCATTTGCAGAAGTGGTAGAAAGAATGTGCAAAAATTCACAGTATAAAAAGAATATCCAGTATATTGAAATATCATAAATAGTACATAAATATTCCCAAAGATGTGCATTAATGTAACACATATAGAGAGATGTGAAGTCAATTCAAATCCTTTTAAATTGAATAACTTTATTTTTCTTGACTGTTACAAAAATTTGTAATTGTTCACATTGGATTCTGGAAAATTATGATGGTCATTTGTCACAACTGTTGGCATTTTTTTGACTGACTAATCCAAAAAATGTCAAATATAATTGTTAGCTGCAGCTCCAGGCTCATTGCTTTATGCTTACATGACAGTTCATACATGTACTTGACAATCTGGAGCTTGTAATTGTGCATGACCAGCAGATGTCACCATCAACACATTATTAACTGGTTGCTGCCAGCCTGGAGTCTGTACTGTGAAACACCTTCAGTCACAAGCACAGTGGTGCAGTCAAGATTAAAGGTAAAACAATTAAAGCAAGTTCACTCTGTTCCTCTGCTCATCTTGTACATACCTTTATTGTATAAATGCAGATATCGGCATTACTGTGAACTCTAAGCTCAATATTTGCATACATACAGTATAATGTAGAATAATGATAATTCTGCATGAATCACCAATCAAAATAAAATGGTATGGTAGCAGTTGTTTAATGCTTTTGTATGCTGAATGAACATCCTTGTCTATACAGTATATTATCAGAGGGCACACCTACATAAAGTCAATGCAATCTAATCCAACTTTCATTCAGTAACAGTTTTTGTTGTAAAGGTTTGAGATGTTTAGATTGATCTTTATGGTAATTTTGGAGGCTGTGGTTTGGGGTGGTGTTACTTTATACTGAGAGGAGTTACTAGTATTTTGTCATTCAATTGTTTAATTTCTATTTATCTTATTTACACTTGACTTATATATAGTATAGTCATTTAATTGTATTTCTCATTTTATTGTTGGTGCTTTGTTGTCCTTGTCCCTAGCTGTTATTTTTTCTGTGCAAGTATGTTTAGAGATACATAAAACTTGGGTTACATCCTCTACATTAAACAGGATTAGACGGTCTACTTAACACTCAAAGTATACAGTATGATACATTGTGCTTCTTATCGTTTCACTTAAGAAATGATTTATGATGGTTTATTTTAACCAGTATTTTAATTTTACACCACTTTCCTTATTTCTCGCCAACTATTAGGCGACATGAATATGTGTTGTGAACTCCACCAGTGGTGAACAGATGAATTAACATGCAGTGAAGCCAAAAGTGGGATTTCTTCAAATTAGGGCTGTCAAAGTCAACGCGATAGTAACATGTTCACGCAATTTAGTTTTAATGCCACTAATTTATTTAATTAACACAATTAAGAGGTTGTAGCAGGCTCCGTTTTAAAGCCAGAGTGAAAATATTGACATCATATGAAACCAGTAACCCTGAGGAATCCATTGGTACCAACCATGTCATACTAGCTTGTCACAAAGAAGGATAAATAACACTCCAAATTTATACTAGATGTTGCTGCAGGCTGCACTTTATGATAATCACAGTCAGTCTGGATCAAGTCATAGTCAAATCAGCACTCTGACACTGACAGCTGTTGTTGCCTGTTGGGCTGCAGTTTACCATGTTATGATATGAGCATATTTTATGCTAAATGCAGAACCTGTGAGGGTTTCTGGACAATATTTGTCATTGTCTTGTCTTTTTAATTGATTTCTAGTAGTAAATAATTAATATAAACATATGTTTGCATAAAGTAGTCATAGTATTTGTCCACTCCCATGATGATAAGAATATTAAATACTTGACAAATCTCCCTTTAAGTTGCATTTAGAACAGGAAAAAAAACGTGATTAATTTGCAATTAATCATGATTGAATATTTTAATCAACTGACAGCACTAACTGATAAATCTCAATAGGGATTCACCGATAACAATAGTGGATCAGATATTGATCCGATACTGACTCAGTTAGCTAGACTGGGTATCGATGACAACGGGGGTTGAGCTATTCAGTTTAATTCACGTTTATATATACAGTACTATATACATTATATACTGGAATTTTAATTCCTGGTTAAGTTTTGACCAATTTGTTGATAAACACTAACTGTAATTACTGTAAATAATTCCTGTAAAATTTACAGATTTTTTTTACCATGTTTCTGATGTACGATTTATTATTTTAATAATAAATAATAATTCAATACATTCATATCTATGTATTTATTTGGTATGTTTAGTTTACCAAAGCTGGGAAAGCAATATTGAAGTCAGGCCTGATGTTTCCTTACACATTAAAAAATAATCCCAGTCACTTCCACACAGTGCAGTTTACAGCTTATTAATTAAACACAGGTATCAGATCGGTACTCGGTATCAGCCAACCAAAGCCCAGGTATCGCTATCAGTATCGGGACTGAAACAGTCAGATCGGTGCATCCCTAATCATGATTGACTACGGACAATCAATGCGATTAATCATGGTTAAATATTATTTCAAATTCAACAAAACTGATAAATGCCATGAAATAATCCCAATTTGTTCTGTAAATCTTAAAGGTAAAGCATCTGCTGTTGTTGTGCAGGTATGTGGAGAATGTAGCTTGAAAATATAGAAACACAGAATGCGGCCAGTAGCACCGGTGCTTGTATGGCCTGTAGATGAGCTGGATGTGACAGGAACGACTCTGCTGAGCAGCTTTCTCCAATAGGAGAGGTGGACTTGTGACCCAGGCAGGCTTGGATGATAGCCTTGCTGGAAAAGGCTGACGCAGGGAGTCCATTATTGCCCCTGGAGGAAGCTGAGGATTAGAACACCAAAGAATTTCAATAAAAGAAGTGTCTGTTTGGGGGTCGGGGAGGGGCAGAAGGATGGTGGTGGTAGTGGGGTGGGAGGGGGTTCCCCTCATTGTCCCAACAGTGATTGAGAGCAAGAGGAGGGGAGTGGGACGGCATTGTGTTTGCAGCTCCTCTGAAGAAGGTGGTTATTAGGGGGGATGGCTAAGGAGGGGTGAGGGATGGGGAGGCTGTTGACTCTTCATCTTGTGTGAACAAAGTCTCTGGCACATAGCCCTCTTCTGTCCCTCTGTCCTGGACTCCCTTGTTTACGAGTGCCATGAATTCTGTCCCTCTCGGCGGGGACCCCCACCAACTCCAACCTGCACCGCCGCACATTGTGGGGCTTAAGTGCCCTTTAATTAGGCCGCCTCAGTGTCCGGCTGAAGACCGCTGAGGGTTTAGGCTCTTCCCTGTGGGACCTCGCTGAGCGGCTCACAGAGCTTTCCTCACACAGCCAAGGGATGAAGTGTTTGCTGCTCTAATGAAAAAGGTTTATTTGGGGGGAAGAGCTCTTGTCGTCTTTGTCCGCCGTCTTAAAAAGTCCTGACAAAGGCGTTGATATTATCCTTAACACCCTCCCATTTCCAGGACACATTAGCGAGGACTCTGAGGTGAGGCAGCAGTCTCTCAGCCACCAAGAAGCACATGACTTCCAAACTTCTCCAGACAAATCATGACAGTAAACATGATGCACTTCCTGTACAGACAGAGCACACTGGAATTTTATCATTATCTGGTATTAATTTAACGCGCAATTAATTCACAGATGGATGAAAAGGAAAATCTGGTCTGGGGTCATGACATTCGAATGGGAGATTTCCAGTTTGCACATTATGTAGAGGAGTGTGAATTCATGCAAAAATATGTAAAGGGGCGTGAATTCACATAAATTCACCCATGCACACATACACAGCCAAACATATGCACAGCTTTGTCAGTGTGATGGAGCACATTTCATTATCATAACTGCAAAAAAAAAAAGAATCAGGATCCAGAGTATAGAGGGGGAGGTGGGCAAGAGGCATTGGGAATTTGCTGAACTGCTCCGGCAAAATGAGTAATTTCTAGATGCTCCATTGTGTGAAGAGCTTACAGGGCGAGGGCTCTGAATGGAGGAGGCTAAGGGAGGATATAAACATGGGAGCAAGTGAAATAAAGTGAAAGATGGAAGGAATGAGAGATGGAGAAGAATGAAAAGGAGTTTGTGAAGAGAGCAGGGCGGGATTGGGCGTGTTCAGAAACTTTTTTGCTACAGCCCAGTGTGTGTAGATACCCTCCTAATCCTGGTTTTATTGGCTGCCTGTGTCCAGCCATGCTGGTCGGATTGAGTAGGGAGGGTTGAGAGGTGGGGGGGCCGAACACATGTCCTTCTTTGTGGTAATACGCTGATTAGGCCTGAGAAAGAGCCGGACCTGGTTACGGCCTTTCTCAGGTCACCGTAGAAACCGGCCCGGTAGGGGACCGCACTGTGTACCCCCCTTTCCCTCTTGTGCACCTACTGATGCAGACACGCAGGCCTTCCTTTGCAGAGGTTTGCACAAAACAGTGTTGTTGAGTCATTTCAAGATCAGCCTCCTATGTTCTTGACCTTAATCGCTGTTGCCTTTCCAGACAGTTCGCGTTGCACTTGTGGCCTCAACTTTGGGGAACGTGGTTTCAATGTTGTTCAGATGCAGACCGCAGACTGATTCCTTTGCCTGAACTCATAAATTAGACCCGTGTCACATCCCTCCCTCCTCAATCCATCCATCCCTGGCCCCGCACACCGTCTATAGCTCCTACAGAGCAACTGTCATCCAAATCCCGGAGCTGAGCTCGGCACATTTCTGGCGATGCCGTAACACATGACAATGTTCGTGATTGAAAACAGACCTGCCTCATTGTCAGCGCCGCTATGACATCTTGACTCGAGGCATTGAAAAGCCATCTTTATCGGTATAATGTAGAAGACTCCCCACCACGACTGGCAGGAGAGCAGGCCTCATACAAGTTTCACAAAGATATCTATCAATTATTGTCACATTTAGAGGCTCGGAGGAACCCCCCTCATCCACCACCACCGCCTCTCAAACAGGGCGGTAGGTCGAGTGCTGCTCAGTCACTGCCTGTTTCCCTATCTTCTTTGTTATGGAGGAATAAAACACAGAGGGGGCGGGTGAAGGGGGGCACTCCACTACTGACCTCCAGACTGTGGTCACTGTGCTCTCTCCCTGCGGTGGGCACTCAGCCTCCTCTCTGCAGAGTGCACGCTCCCAGCCCCTGCTGAGCGACCTTCCAGCCCCGAGGTCCTCAGCAGACAGACCGCAGCCCCACCAGCAACACACAACTGATATATTTCATATATCGTAAAAACGCTGAATGTACAAGACGTTGCATTTAACATCAGTGAAAGTGTGTCATTTTAGCTGCACTGTGAACTCTAATCTACGATTTGAACAAATGCAGGTATCAAATGTCTGTAACTGTGTACAGACATTTCATCTTTCATTCATTTTTTTCTGCTGCAACAAAATTAAATCAGGATGAAATCAATAAAACTTATTATGACCTTCCTTACTTGGAAACAGATGTCCCAAAAGGCTGGCTTCCACATGGCTGCACACACTCAATCTGTTGTGAAATCTATCAGGTAATCCATCTGGTCTAATTAATACTAATACATACTGTATATTTCCAACTGTTACTTTATTTTTAAAGTATGTGCTCAAGTCTAGTTTAGCTTATTTAATTGTTTTCATTGCCATCTCATGTCACAATTCACACCTTTTTTTTTCCTTTTCATTATCTCAACCTGTTTCTGGCACTGCACGTATACTGCAGGCCCTACTGTTTCCACCCGGACGACAATACAGCTACACCAGATGTCTTGAGGCGGAGGAGAGCTGCTCGCGACACTGCAGCGTGGTTTGAGCTGCGCTCGCCGCACATCAGGCGCGGCGCGGCGCAAGCCGTTGGAAATAACGGGTGTCGGAGTGCAGTGGTGCTGTTGTCGCATTGTGTTTGTGTCGGCCTTCAGTGAGTGAGAGACGGAGAGAGAAATGGAGAGAACTAAGAGGAATAAATACTCCAACAGGCGCAAAACAATGAACGAATGGAAACTGATGAATATTAGCCTAGTTTATACCAGAGGGGCAAATTATTCAGTTTTCTGTCCTGAGAATTAATCGCCAAATTACAAGTAGGCCTATTTAACATGCAGTGTACTGATTTAGTTATTTTCATTTTCATTCAGTCACCAGAATGCACGAAATAAAGTCTCTGAAACTCAAATTTTTGTTTTTCAAACCCTCCCTATTATTGAGTGAATTGTGCTGAAATTGTCCTGAAATTCAACTGCAAAGAAACTACAGGCTTCTATAATAACAATCAGTCGGGTCGGTGGATTCAAATAATCCTGATGTTAGAGAAACTTCAGAGCCTCACGTTTAATAAAAAGTTATGTTCTGTGAAGTATGAACTTAATACTGATGAACCCCTTCATTTTTGGTTTCTGCAGCGGTCATTCTTTCCATGGCTGCTAATCCTTTGAGACAAAACTCCTGACTAGATTGTTATCACTACAACTGGCTTTGTTTGATCTCTGCCGGGTATCTTGTTTGCATTCGTCCTGATCAGTTTCCTTGTGTGTGAATCAAATGCTCGGTTACTTCAGGCTAAGTCCGTCACAAGTGTCCCACCCTCCTCCTTCACTCTCCGTCTATCTGTCTCCCTATCCCCCCCCCCACGGCTGCTCGCCCCACAGCCCATCAGAATGACAATAGTATTGATGTAAAATGTGTCGCCTTTGGGCCGCTCAAGCATATAACCCCTGCATGCCTGGCCCAGCCACCGCCACAGTTTATGGCTTTATTGTGTCCCCTTTTATGTCCTCCCCTGTTGGGGTGGGCGGACAACAATTTAGAAAATTCACTGTATATGAGCGGAGATTATGCGTGTGTTGACGTGCATGTCCGTGCGCACGGTATGCACGTATATCCGGATCAATTAGTCAGGACACAACCCCTAAAAATCAATGTGTCAACATGGCCGTCTGCTCGGCGGAGAAGCCGGTCCCTTCACCTACCTCCAGCCACTCACTCGGGGGGGGGGGGGATCTTTCTCACTGATCACACATGAAACAAGTTGAGTAACAACTCTACCTTTTTTCATGTGTCCCTCCCCATACCTCCCTCTCTCATTTCCCTCCCTCCCTCTTTCCTTTCTTTTCCACATTACCAGGGGGTGGCGTGTGATTGACAGATGGGAACGAATAATAATTTTTTTTTTCGTAACCTAAGGCCATCTTCTGTGATTGGCTTGCCAGCTGACATCTCCAAACCTCATTCCCCCCGCCTCCCCCCCCTTTAATATTGGGCCTGTGGATGAGGCATCCTGAGGGAGAAAAAAGTAGAGAGAGAGAGAAAAAGATATCTACCTTAGGGAAGAACCTCAGAGAGAGGGAGGGAAGGAGAGGACGGGTAGGAGCGTGTGCATGTGTGTAAGAGACACTTATTCTCTTAACTACTAGGAGACAGACACACTTTCCTGGCCCGACTCAAAGAAGGGGGGAAAACAGGAGGAAGATTATTTTTTTTCTCAATATCATTTTAATCTCCCCCCTCATTCAACAATCAAGCTGCCCTAAAGCTCCTGGAAACTCTTCTTCACTGCCTGCTGGAAGTTCTATGTATTGATCCATTTACCCTCTCACACACTACAAGGCTTACCTCATGGATTTGTATCTGATTGGATATTTGATGTGTGTGTGGTTGTCCAGCTCACGGGTGCTTGGAGGCTATCCCATCTGGTGGTGAGTACAAATTTCAGCATCAGACCCTATAAAGAGAGAGAGAGGCGAGAGAGAGAGAGAGAGAGAGAGAGAGTGAGTCTTTTTTTTTTTGGTCAAATGATCATTTCTGAGAGGGCAGAGTGTGCACTTTCAGTTGACTGCGTGGAAAAATGTTCTCCGGCCCAGTCCAAAGAATCTTAACCTCAAATACTAGTGTAACGGAAAAGGCTTGCCGTTCTTTCCCCCGCTGCACTCAGGTCCATTTATCATATTGGCGTATGTTGTGATGCAAAGAGGATGGATTTTTAGTTTGGGAACCACTGGGCGATTAAAAATGTGCACTTCTTTTTTGAAATTAAAGATGAGTGGTTGCCATGTTGATATGAATTGTCAACAGCACTGCAAGGTCTTGCGAGGCATTCACACAACAGTGCAAGTCAGTGAGATTATTAAATAAATTGGGCATATCGCTCAAGGACACTGACAACACTGATGTTGCTCAGTTAAACTCAACAAAGCCTCAAAAGAGGCTCATGTTTCTACACCATAATCAATTTCTATCCTGAAATACAACCATATAATTTTAGGAGTGCCTCAGGGAATACAACAATCATGACTTATAAGATCAGCGTCATTTTGTTTGCTATTGTGCGTCACTGTTCACTATTCAGGCCGCCGGCCCACAAACATGCTGTGAATTGAATCTGAATTGGTTTTTTGGTAGATGCATGACATGTGGTGAGCAGAAAATCTCTGCTGCTGACAAACTTGTTCATATTTTTAAAAATATTCCAAATTTGTGGTCTGCCAACTGTAAATTAATCCTTAAAAAAAACAGTTAAGCATATAATTTTGCTTTTCAATTGAACCACAATTCACCCCCTCCACTACGGATTTGTCAGGAGACAATATGTTTAGGTGCCGCAGGGTTTTATTCTTTGTTAAATTATCCCAGATCGCTTTTGGCAGCAGTAACTGAAATTTAGAGGTTTATCTCATTACAAATTCAGCTACATGCAGCTGACCTCATAGCTCCTGGTCTTCTTTTGTAACATAAAGCTTCTATTTTGAAGATATTTGCGTGGGCGTATGACAAAGCTCTTTTGGCTCACGACACAATACTTGTCAGAGCTACTGCACTTTTAGTAGCCCAACTAGCATGTGGTCCCACCATAGCGCTGTCCAAACCGCGAGCATCTTCTGGTTTCATTTACAGAGCAGGCAGCTGCCAAGCACACAGGCCACAGGGCTGAAGTGTTAATGGCAAAGAGGACTTTACACCCACTCCTGGCTTCAGGAAGAACCAGCAGACAACAGCGACAAAAGAGCCTGGGATTCTCTCGCTCTGTGTGAATTACCTGCAGCTGTTCTGTTCAAGGAGCTTACATGACACTGGTATAATGTTCGAACCTCAACAATGCGCACCAGCTTTGATTTGGGTAACAAATTTTGAAGTGTGGGCTGGGGAAAGGGTTACTGGGAGGGTGGAGAGATGAAAAGCAGGCGCCGTAGCTCCAGGTGACTGGGCAGGTGCTGAGGAATGGGTGTCAAACAGCGCTGTCAGTGGCATCACCCCGCAATGTCGAACACGTCCAAAAGGAGACAAAATGAGGTGGCGCGTCAAACAAGAGGGTGCCGAGTTTCAGCGAGGGCCCGGGCAGGCTCCTCTCAGCTTCTGTCTCAGGGGCGACGGCTTGGCCATAAATTCTCCAGCCAGGGTGGGACGGGTTGGAGGGAAGAGCAGTTTTGACTGCTTCGTGCCTGGCAGCCTTGCTTTTACAAGACAGGGTGTTGAAAACAAAACAGAGCATAAATAACTCCAGTGATATGCATGTTTGCATGGAGAAAGATGACGTGTCGCAGAGAGCATAGCAAACTCGGAGAAGGTGAGACAGAGAAGTAAAGTGCCATCTTGAAATGCAAGAATGTTTGGACAACATGGGCAAAAACAGTTTGAGAGAAGTCATGACAGCTTCAAGCGTTGACACAACATAATATACAGATCCCTAAGTGTCTCTGTCCAAATGCTTGGTTTAAACATGAAAAATATCTGCTGTGTCTTGGTTTCACCTTTCAACCTTCATTTAATAATCAACAAATATCAACAACACCTTTGAGCTGAGGACTATGACATAACATTTGCTTAATAACAGCCGCGGCTAGTATTGTTTTAAGCCTGATGTGGTTCAACTCATCCTCTACTTTCTGAGCAGCGCAAGCTACTCTGTCAGCCAGCTGTGCGTTTGTGTTCCTTGCGTAAACAGCGGCGGTTGTAAGTGAATGATGACAGTCACTTTCAGCGAGGAATTACCTCAGTCTGAATTTACTCCGATGCCAGCCATCCAGCATCAGCTGTGATTATCGGTTTAAGTCTGTCATATCACACCGCACGGCCACGAGATGTTTAAATCCAATAACTGTTATTCTCTTAATCCTCTGTTATCATTCATCACTACTGTTGAAGCTGCACAAGAAAGCAGAGATATTACACACTTGATTTTGCAGTTTCAAGTAGGGTCATCTCATATGGATTCCATTTCTCTCCCCAAATGCTTAAGAATACCGAAAATTTACATTATTGTGGTTTTGAAGCAGATAAATATGGGGAGGGAGAGAGGAAACAGAGCCAGAGAGACAGATAAAGAAATGGTGCAAGGGCTATTTGCTGCATGGCAAAATCATCTAAAGCAGAAATCTGATTTGAAAATGTTTTATGATCAGTCAATCAATACATCCTGTTCAAACAATCTCTCTTTGAATTAATGCACCTAACAGGGCTTTGTTTCACTTCCTATCAGGTGAAACATAAGCAGTGTGAAGCGGTCAGAACGGCTTATTTTCCTGCTACAAATGCAGACATACTGTGGGCTGTAAGTATTGTCAGAACAACAAACAAGAAATACAATTTTTAATGCAGCAGAATAACAATTTAAAAAGGTATAACACATATAGATACTATTCTACAATTTTGCATTTTAAAGCTTTTAGTGATTAACATCCTTTAAATTAAAAACTGGAGCATGAATAAGACTAAATACAGCTTCCTGACTAAAATTGTGCTGTTTGAAGGACTACTTGTGGAAGTTTTAGGAACCACATTAATGTCAGTGGCATACCTTTCCCAAGATCTCACACATCAACCAAACTAACCAGTCTTCAAACAGACCTTTCTAGTTCAACCTGAGTGGCTTAAATGGGGCTCTAGAGTCCATCTCTGGGTCTCAGGAATGTCATTATCTGACTGTGACACCCCCCCCCACCTCCAATCTTCAACCCCAAAAACCCCTACCATTGGCAAAGGGATCACTTAAATGATTCTTACTGCGGGAAAATCCTCCGTCTGCCGCCTTGTGTGAAAAGATCAAGGATGTTCGGGTATTACTCTCAGCGGTGCGGTGGAAGGTAGAGAAAAGTCCAGAAGAATGTCATTCATAAGAAACTTCAGGGTTCCATTATGAATGGCTGAGGGCCAAACGTAGGGCCAGGGTCAAAGGCAATTTTGGCTAAAGAGAAATGTCTCCACAGAGTGACATCCACGGGGATACAGCGAATCTGGAAGGAGTAAAATCCTTAAAAAAACATGCATTACTATGTAATATATTCTAAAATAACTAAGGCTTTAGCCTAAAGTAGGTGATTTAACACCACAGAACACTTAACTCTTTATATACTGATCATGTTGCCTATCACAATGACCAAATAATGTCTTTAACTGTACTTTTACTGTCAGTGATTATGGTTACATGCACAAAATATTCCAGTTTTTGCCCTTATTTCGAAAAAGACAATATTCCCAGTAGGGCTGCACAATTAATCAATTTTTTTTCACAATGTAGCCTACTGCAATTTTTAAATCATAAGGGGGCGCAGTATTTGTTAAAGGTGAAATGTGTGGCAAAATACTGTTTTAAATTAAATACTGTGGTGCTGCAGAAACATCCCGGCCTACATATCATATTCAACAGACTTAAAGCATCTTCTAACGTCAAAAATCATACCATTATTATTTTAACAATGAAAATGATAATGATGTAAAAAAAAATTATTCCGTCTAATATTGCAAATCATATCGCAATTGCAGTATCAGACAAAATAATTACAATTAGATATTTTCTCGAAATCGAGCAGCCCTAATCCCTAGCTGTTTACATGACGGATGAAAATGAACATTCCACTAACATGCAGCCGTGCATAGTCGTGCACAGCCTCCCTCTTTCTTCCTTCAACCACCTTCTTGAAAAGGTCGGCGTTGTGATATTTTTGCGCATATCGAAAAACCTGTTGATATCCAAGTCTTTCGTGATGTTTAAAAGTGGCTGTGTTTCTCATCGGACCAGAAATTTGAGCGTTTCTTTTGGTCATGCATCTCTGCAAACTGTCGGCTATTTGGTTTGTGTGCAACGCACAGAGCTGGACGAAAACAGGAAAGCGGCCGTGGGTCGCATATTCTGAATTTGCTCTATGCATATCTGCAGAATGTTCATAAAACCTGAATAATAGCAGCATATCTCACATGTCTTAATCGGAAAATGCTCCACCACCGAATTCAGGATATCCAAACGGAATATGCCGTTTACACGACCGGTGTCAAACTCACAATATTGTCATATTCAGAATAATAGTGGAATATTAGTGTACATGTACGCAGTCAGTCACTACATTTACATACACTAAATATTCAGATTTTTGCCCTTATTCACAAAAAATATTCCTATTAATCTGTTTATAGGGCTAATGAAATGGGTTTTCCGCTAATATTCCCGTTTACATGTAGCCGGACTTTGCGAACACCACCTTCTTGCAATGTTTGCAAATATCAAAATTATCATATCATATCAATAATTATATTCATCTGTGTAAACTGTCAGTTAGTTGGTGCTGGTGTCGCAAACTGATGTAAAGAGACTCTCAACACTCTGTATACGCGTCCAAAGAATGCTAATAAAACCTGAATATCACTGGCATATCCCGCATGCCTTAATCAGAAAATGCTCCATCCAGAACAAGGCCTAATCCAGAATATCTCAACAGAGTACGTATCAAATTCACAAAACAGTCAGTGAGAGTTACCGTCATGTGCTGAACCAACACGTTACTTCACAAAACAAACTCGCAAGACTGTCGTCACTGAACAAGCATGTGGGATGACATTATCCAGTCAAACCCGAGCTAGGCGAGAGCTTCAAAGGAGAGTGGTATTTCAAAGCAGCGAAGGCGAGTTCTAATCTTCAAACACTATCAAAGGACGCGCTATGTGCTCTTGTAGGAAATGACAAAGTCCCCCAGTGCACCGCTATTAGCTGCACTAAAACACAGGCCAGGATGGTTCCTCAAAGGGAAAACGGCAACGGCCAGAGGCAAAGACATCATTAGGGGACACGTGTGGAGACACAATATTTAAAGTCTTCATTACCTGGCTGATGTCACCTGTATGACTTGTTACAGGGGATAATTATTAGCAGAAAGCAACGTCTCTGACACACAGGGTCAGTGACAGATGTGTTGCTCACACCTGTACAGCCTGTATTCAGTCGAGGCCCTCAGGTCACTGACCAGGTCAACTAAACAACTCATCAGGATGCAGCAAGGACAGGAAGAGAGGACGATCACTCATCTATCACTCTTAAATTACAAGGAATTCAGTTTACATACTGTCAAAAAAAAATGTTACAAATTATTTTGAATAAGGTGTCATGTCTTTGCAGTCACAAAACTTCATCTCCAAGCATGAATGTTTATGATACGGTGAAATAATTTGCACACATTTATCCATGTTTTGGTAGGGCTGGGTATCTAGTTTTTCAATACTAGTGGCGATTAGAGCTGCACAATTATGGACAAAATGATAATCAGGATTATTTTAATCAATATTAACATCACGATTATTTATCACAATTGTTCATTGAATTTAGGGACAAAATATTTTTACTGCACTTTCACATTTAAATCAACAGAGCACTGCTTCACTTCCACGTTGTGCTACATTCCTGCTAATTAACAATTCTGCATCAATGTAAGACTTAAAATAAGTGTTTTCACCTGAATTCAAAGTATTTACCGCAGATGCACTCATAAGTTTCTTGGAAATAAACTTTGTACGATTCTGTACTCTACAATTAGTGGACTAGGCGGGCCAGTGGCGCAATGGATAACGCGTCTGACTACGGATCAGAAGATTCTAGGTTCGACTCCTGGCTGGCTCGGTTACTTTGGGGGCGGCAGTAGCTCAGTCTGTAGGGAGTTGGCTTGGGAACCGGAGGGTCACCGGTTCAAGTCCCGACATGGACCAAAAACTGAGTGTGAACTGGTAGCTGGAGAGGTGCCAGTTTACCTCTTGGGCACTGCCGAGGTGCCCCTGAGCAAGGCACCAAACCCCCAACTGCTCGGGGCGCTTGTCAGGAGCAGCCCCATCACTCTGACATCTCTCCATTAATGCATGTATGTGTGTTTCAGGTCTGCATGTACCATGTATGAGTTTAACAGAGTGTAAATTGAATTTCCCCATTGTGGGACTAATAAAGGTAGATCTTCTTCTTCTTCTTCTTCTAATCGGCGAAGACCAAAACAACTGATTAGTAGACTAACAGACAAAGACCAAAACCATCAATTAGTACAATAATCGACTAAAGATCTTTGCACACCAAATCTGTGGGTTTTTTTTGGCCAAAATTGTCGAACTTTAGAAAATAAATACGATCTCATGTTGTGTCAATCAAAATTTTTTTCATCTGTCAAAAAGCAAAATAGAGGTGCTTGACCACTCAGAGCTACTATCTGCGCAAATATCATCATCCAAAATGGCATCTGATAAATATTCACTCCGTCTTCCAGCACAAAGCACTTTATAAAAAGAGATAAGACCGAGATGCGCAATTTAAAGACAGATTGTGCAGGTGACTGCAGAAGAGTTTGGAACCAGGGATGATCTCAAAACAAAGGATGTAGGAAAGATTAGACAGTAGTGACTGTGCTCTAGGCAGCTAAACGATTCATGCTGATGTCATTCATTCATTAGCCCTGTGTGGGACTAATGCTAGCCATCGCACCTATGTAGTTAATTCAGTTTTGTATTGTATTGCAAATTTTCACAACGAATAGAATAATCTGACGCATCTGACTCAATGTGCTAGGCTTCTGTGCGTAATGTTTATCGGATGACGGATTTTTAAAAAATGCATACAAAAATTGCAGACTTGCTGTGCAAAGACTTTAAGAGGAAGCATCACCATGTTTCTACAAAATATTTTTTTTTATTATTGTCTAAACACAAGCAGCCTTACGAGAACGTTCCCCAAATAAAATAGTCCAAAATTGGCATTTTTCTGTGTTAATCAGGAATAATCAGAATATGTGAAGTGTGTGAATCTGCCCAGATGTTTGATACCAGCTTTTGGAAAGTTTGGTACATTTCAGCCGGCACGTATCATGTATTGATGTACGACACCCAGCCCTACTGAGGGATACAAAGGTAAAAGGGAGAGGCAATGACATGCAAGACAGTTGGTTTCATTAAGATCAGACATACTGACTGGGAGTGAAATATCTGCAGACTGGCGAGCTCTGTTAACCGGGTTCAACCCAAACAATGAAGAATCACACCGCAGAGTTATTTTCCAGATTACCTAAGCATGTGAAAGTCAACTGCAATTAGGTTTTTAACTACTTTTAAACACACAATGCGGTGTTTGAAATCATCACAAAGGAATTCCAGGCATACAATGGAAGATTCCAGACAATCCAGTACGAGTTATGATTTGCATAGGATGCATTACTGCTGACAATCCGAGCAGCATTGCCAACAAGCTGCCCCTAATGAGCAGTGGCAGGGAACAATGCGCTGTTTGAGTTGTGGTTCATTCACAGTCCCTCAAGACTCTCATTCAAACAAGCTCTGTCCTTTCAAGACAACAGATCAGACTCTGCTGTGTCCACCTTCAGACAGACCAGGACACCGAGCTCCCAGTGTGACGTGCATTCGTCGGTGCCTCGTACTCTCTTGTGTGCAGAGCTACTGCTGCTCTCATTCACTTTCTGACAGGCAGGTTCACAAGTTTACCTCTTCACGTCTCCATACTTGTGACTGCAGGGGCTCCTTGTCCCAACTCCACACTCTCTGTAACAGTCTACAGAGAGGAAGGAGGGGAGGCAAAGGGAGGTAGAAAGACAGAGCAGGTTGGAACATTTTTCAGGGGTCCTGTCATTTTTTATCTGATCAGCCAGGAGCTGAACTACAAATCAAAAGTGTGCCAAAGAAAAATAGAAGACAACAAAACACAGACAGGAGCTTTGCATTCCAGCCTCCACCAGGAAAAGTCCCATCCTCGGGCAAAGCCGGCAACTTTCCTTGGCCCACTTACTCTCTTTCGAGTGTCTTCATCTCTCTGCGGACTCTGTTGTGGGATTCACAAATGAGATTCTGATGGCAATGTTCTCAGTGCACGTCTCCGACTGCTCTGCCAGGGCCTCATTTAGCAACATGATGTCCTCCAGGCAAATCTGACAAGTTGAGCTGCGGCGTCAACATATAGAGGTAAATTAGAGGTAGATTAGAGTTTAACGCAAACAATATTCTCGCAGTCTGTTGCTGCAGAGGCCTTTTTCAGGAGCCTGGCTCGCACAGAGGAAGTGACAGAGCGCACCCGGGACGCAGCGCTTCAGGCACAAACGCAGCATAAGCTAACGTTATTAATTTCTCTTTAATGAAATAAGTTAACTTGTTCAGACATGGCTAAGAACGACTGGCACCCATCGTCAATAATGGCAAATGCACTGGAACGTCATAGCATTTATCAAATCTGTTACTAAAGACTGAATCCTTTCGAAGTCCTTCATGACTCTGTTTAGCTGGAGCTTTAAATAATCACAAGCAACAGAAAATATAATGAAGTTATATATTTCAGAACTAACCTAAATCATTTGTATAACACCAAACTCACACCAGGCAACAGCAAAGTGTTGCTCGCCGCAATAATTACATTTTTCTGCCTCCGGGAGGCGCGTTCATGTGTTTTAGGCCTGAGAAAATTCTTTTGTTAAGATAAAGGTAACGCCTGCACACTACTCCACGTCACAATATGTTTACTGACCACGTTTCAATCCTGCTTAGATCTTTGTCAGGTCAAAAAATTGTCTTACAAAAGGTCATTTTTGACCTGACGAAGATCCAAGTAGGATAAAAACATAATAAAAGTACTGTGGCATGGAGTAGTGTGCAGGTGTTACCTATTCGGTACTGATGCTCGCCCCTACATTGTGTGCATATAATTAATCTTCTTCAACCAAGAAATGCTTTTGTACAGTAACATATGTCAACATTTCACTGGATCTGTTTACTGACCGGCTGTGGGTTCTCTCTGGCCACACTTTGCCACAGTTTCCCAACTTTTGTTTGGCCTCACTTTGACACTGAATCAAACGGCCACAGCTTGTTGAGCTCGGGAGCGGCTGCTGCAGCTTTGCATAGATACTGCATGACAGCTCGCCACTGCTCTGGTGTGAATTAGCTCAAAAAGATCTGATGTTTGATTTGTTACACCATCAGAGCTCGTGTTTTACGAACTTTGAAACCTATTTCTGCACAAACAATCTGTAGTTAATAGGGCTGTGATGATTCACCTATCTCCCAGTTTGATACTATCAGGATACCTGCATGCCGATTCAATATGTATTGCGATTTTAAAGTATTGCTACAAGTGTTGTAATTTCATATTGCGATTTTTTACTTTTTGGGAAAAGTTGAATCATACATTTTACTTTGAATAATATCTAAATAAATACAGTAAATATATTTGATTTTCAGCATATATGTAGTCAGAGATGTCCTGAAGTCAAGTATATCAGGATCATTGTCAGGAATTTTTTTTTTTTTTTTCAAGCAACCCAAAAATCAAGGAATAAATACTTTTCCCTCACTAAATAGTGATATTTTCTTTATAATTTATAAGGGACATGTAATGTTAATGTTAATAATGTTTTTATTTTAAAAACCAGATGTAGTCACGCAAATCTCCAACTTCTCCAAGGTGGTCGCTAGTACCGACATCAGCTCAGTTCTCTTTATACAGCCATGATCAGCTCCATTGGGGCCGTTTTAGTGCATTTAACATAAATATCAGTATGAGTGCTCTACACTTGTAGCGTTGGCCCAAGCAACCACAGAGATGAGAGTGACGGCCAGCATGACCGCACGTTACAACAATACGATAACGTTTCCTGTCCACGACAGAGGTAGCGTGCAGCTTTAGCCGTGATGTTTAGCTCTGCTTTTCCTGTAATGTGTGAAACCCAAAGTGTTTCCATCCTTTACTGGATGTGAAGTGTTTACCACTCTGGATTTAACATGTGAGGGTGCAGGTCAAAACCACGCATACCGTCAGCTGTTTTTGGCTCACTGCGGCTGACTGCTGTTTGTTTTTGGTTGACGAATGCATAACAGATATGATGTCACATTACTAAGACTACAATAATAAAAGCAGTAATTTCCTTCTACCTCCACACAGACTGAAATGAAGCTAATATATTGATTCTGGCTTTAAGAGATTGATGTGAAAATAATAAAAAAAAAAACTGTGATACATACAGTAAGTGAATTGATTTTTTTGAACCACCCTTCGTAGTTATGTGACTACATCAGCAGCTCCATGTCTCCTCTTGACCTGAAAGCAATAGCCCGGAGAGTGTCCCAACTTGTGATGAAACGTAATGGAAAATTATATCATTATGTGTCATCAGTTTCCAACGCGTCCTACAACGCAGGTACATAATTAACATTTTTACAATGTTCACACCAGAATGAGCAATTAGGCACCCAAGCTCTTGCCATCATCTCAGCGATAACCTAGAAAACAGGAGCTCACAAGTAGCAACACAACCGTGAAGTTCACTCTGCCTTCATATATGCATGCATGTTTCCATGAGTGTCTAAACGGTGCCTTAAGGAATAATGCATGGAGGGATGGATCGTGACAGGCTCTCTAATCCCTCGCTTTTCCTCTCTGCTTCACCCTCATACTTTGGTTGCCCACTTCTCAAAACTCCAATTTGTTCTGAACCACTAAAAACTTCAGTTTGAACAACCTGAACGTAAAACACATTTCAATTTGTGCCTTTCTGACTAGTGCTAAATTAAAGTAATTCCATCTGTTGGAAACAGACAAAATTCACTTTGGAGAAAATTATACTTTGAAAATCTCTTTTTTTTTTCCCCAACAATATTTTGATTATTATTTTAAACACAAACAAAAACAACAATACACCAACATACAGAGGCCACAAGAACTAAACATCAGACTTAGATCCCTGACACATGAGATACGTAGTAGGGCTGCATGATTATGGCCGAAATGATAATCACAATTATTTTGATCAATGTTGATAACATCATTATTTATCACAATTATTCACTGATTATAGTGACAACATATTTTATTGCACTTTCACATTAAAAGAAACCGAGCACTGCTTTCATTTCCATGTTGTACTACATCCCTGTTAGTGTACAGATTAGGGCTGCACGATGTTGGAAAAAACTGCCATAACATTTTTAGATTATATATATTGCAAATAGGGCCACACAATAAATCAAATTCTAATCGCAATCACAATTTCGGCTTACCACAATTAAATAAACATGACGCCTATAATACTGATGTTTAAAATGCATGTTGTGCTCATGTTGTGCCTGTTGTGCTGTTAGCTGAGGAAATCAACTCTTCCTCAACTAACAGCTACCAGCCGGTGATCCAGATGTTTTGACTTCACTTTTGGGTATAGACATTATCTATACAAGGAATATGTTTATGATTAAATTAAGAGCATAAAATAGTTTATCTGGCTCTTAATGCTGCTGGTTTTGCTCTTGAAGTGCACCACATTGAAGTATTAAACTTTAAAATGGGGCTAACAAAGGAGTATAATCCATTTTTTCAAACATCATGCAGCCTTAATTTGTAAAGTGAAAACAGCGCTCTCTTCATTTTAATGTGAAAGGGCAATAAAATATGTTCAAATCAATGAATAATCATGATAAATAATCAATACTGATCAAACTAATCCTTGTAATCATTTTGGCCATAATCATGCAGCCCTAACTGCAATATGACAAAATACACGAATATTCACCCTACCCCTTTTTCAGCAGCATTTTAAAGTTAAATGCTTCAATTTAGTGTACTTTGTGAGCAACATTAAGAGCCAGATAACCTATTTTATGCTTTTGATTTAATTATAAACACATCAGTTGTATAGATAATATCTATACCCACAAATGAAGCCAAAACATCCGACTCACCGGCTGGTGACTGTTTAGGAAGCACTGATTTGATATGCAACAGAGTTTTCTATGAGCACAAGATAATATCCTCCAAAAATGATTGTACATAATCACATAAATGTGCAGTGGAAAATATCATAGTATCTATGTATGTGTGTGTATAAGGATATAGAGGAGCTCAGTCCATTACAATCAACAGTGATGCAACAACAAAACATTTTAAGAAAAATCAGAAAACCAAATAAACAAAAGTTACAAAATAAATATATATCTTGCCTCTTAATTTCACTTTTCAATATCACAGTCTAACCCTTTTTACCAGCATATTTAAAGAAGGATGTTCAAGTCTTAAAGACATAATTACATTTAAATCTGTATGTTAGATATCCTCTCGGTATTGGCTCAAATATCAGTGTATGCCACTCCACAATGGCTAGTGGTGTATCATCGATCCACCTCTATTTTTCCAGGCAGCAAATGTAAAAATACTGACCAGCCTTCAGTGATAAAGCCTTTAATACGAAGACACCTGAGGTTCAGTGTCGAGGTAGACAATAAAATGTTTGACCACATACAGTGCCTGTAACTTCCCACCTTACTTGATTCCTAAATTGTCTTATTTAGACTCCTACGTCACTACATTTTAGAAAGAAATATTGTCATTTTTACACCACTATATTTAGTTAACAGCTGTTGGCAAGTTCAGATTTTACACACAAAGCATATGATATGCTTATATAATATGCATTTTAATCAATTAAACTACCCCCACAGTATGTTAACCTATAATTAGCTTCACCTCAGGCAGTTACAACAGTGAAATGCTGCACTCATCTATTAATAACCAAATCACAACAAAACAATGATGACAGAGGCCATTCTGCCCACATGAGTACTTTTACACGTGAAGCACAACAAGTACAAATTGCTAATAAGTACTTTCACTTCGGACAGGACTTGTAATGGGATATTTCGACATTTAACGAACGTACTTATAATTGAGTAAATGAGCTAAAACTTAGAAACAAAGTAGAACTTGGCGTAACTTACGTTACGTTTATGTCACGTTAACGACCTGGTGCTCGAGCCCAGTAACGTTAACGTTCGCGCAACACATTTTTAAGGTGCTATAAATTAATTTAACCACATGAAAAAGGCGGAATAATTACAGGTTTAATATAGATTGTTTACCCAGCTGTCGTGTAGCATACATCATCGTTTACATTTAAGATAAAACGTTGCGTTACACTGGAAGACACAGTGCTAACGTTAGCTAAAAGTAAGCTAACGCTGTTTATCTGAAGGGTAAATACGTCATATAAATAAGTCAAACGTTACTAAAAAGAAATAATTCAGCAGGTTTGGGAACACTTACCACTGTTTTGAAGATATGTCCAGATTCCTCAAAGATTAGTCTAGCTATCCAATCAATTACAACAATAAACAGAAATCTCAGTTAGCTCTTTTACATTTAAGATACGTACATACATTTACGTTACGTTACGTTGGAAGACACCGCGCTAACGCTAGCTAACATTTCGTTTCCGGTTCTGTGAAGGCTAAATGCGTGACGTCAAAGTCAAATGCGGATTAAAAAATAATTTAGCAGGTCGTTTGATTAACACTTACCACTGTTTTAAAGGCATGCACAGATTCCTCAAATACTCTTATAACGTTATGCAATTAATTAAAACAACCTAAAACTCAGCTAGCTAGCAGCAAAGAGATGAACCTCTTTTCCACGTTCTTACCAAATATGGTATCCGGAAGTGACGATTTTCTCCTCGGGTTTTTTTTTTTTTAACTCAAGAAAAAGATTTTATTTTATTTTATTTTATTTATTTTTTTTAAATAAAATAAACCAAATATAAAATGAATAAACTCAAGAAAAATGTAATATAATATGATATAATATAATGTAATAAATATAATATAATATAATAAAACAAATAAGATGAAAATAAATAAAAAAAACAAGAATAAATAACATAAAATGAATAAGTGTCAAAAAAGTCAAGAAAAATATCAGTATTTATTGTAATGTTTGAAATGATCATGAAAATATGCAATCATTGGAAATAATATTATAGATAATTCTACCTAACTATTTTAATTTTGAATTTTAATGATGTATCACACAAGCAGTGCAAAAGTCTCAAACGTAAACATGATATGAGAGCCACATGCTGAGGCCAAGCAAATCTATGGAAATAAAAATGCATGTAATTACTCTGAAACAAAATCTTTTTTAACCTCACAGGCACAATGTAACTTAGAGTACATGCTGATGTGTAGAGGTCTCAAGCCTTTGCCATGTTATGCCTGTGCTTAAGCTACTTTTTAAGTATTTGAAATGTATAACAGCAAATTTAGTTCCAGGACAGTGTTAAGGGCCTACATTGGGTTTATTTCACAGTTCTCACTTAGAGATAAGCATCAACTTTGACATGTCTTGAAGTTGTATTCAATTACACATATACATGACCGTAGAATCTGAGCAGGCACCTGATCATACTGATTAATGAGGCAAACAAGCCAGAGATCAGCACCCCTGTTCTTAAATACTTGTATACAGACCCTGGTCATGAACTTCAAACTGTTTCTGCAGGCTGTTAGGCTAAAGGCAGTGAGGTCAGATGTCATGTTCTGCTCAACAGGTTCAGAGGGTCACCTGGTACTTTTTGTGCCTCTGGACATAGGAGGATGTCACACAAAGAAAGCTCATCTGTGCACAGACATGCGCTACACACTGACCCCTGTAATGCAGACCTCCCACAATAGCAGCTGCAACATATTTCTGACAGTACAGCAGACAAAACAAAAACAGAGAGATGCTGCTCTTTCACGTTTCTAACTCAGCAGCAGATTGTCGTGGTGATTTTATTGCACTGGGAGTGGTGTGAGCCAAAAGTTTTTGTTGACAGCGTTACAGTCTTGATTGCGTGAATTTCCACTCTTCAGCGTGGTGTGTGGTGGAATCCCTTTGTTTCCTCTGCTTCATTTCTGTGGTTTGCAGCGGCCCGTCATACTTTCACATCAGCCCAGTTTAGATACTGAGAAAACCCCCAACCAAGCCGTAAACCCCCCAGGCCAGTAGAGGCCCCATACGGACCTGCCCGGGCATGCACCTGCCAAGCCCTGCCGTTCGCTGCTGCTCGGCTGCTTGTCTCGTCCCCTGCAGCAGATTCCCCCGGCATTCTGCCTCTGTGGAGGTCTCTGCGTCGGCTGCTCCCTCACTCGGTTGAGACACGTTGCTCGTGGCTTCCGAGAAGTGAAGCAGGATCAGCATGGCTCACATGTGGTCTGCATGCATGCGTCTGTGTGTGTGTGTGTCTGTTTGCACGATACGCCTCATAACCCCTCAGGGTTAAGACTCTCATTAGCACCTAGCCAAAAAGATATCCCTTTCATCTCATCTGTCCATACGGATCAAGTGAGGCACATCCTTTGCAAACAAAGACAAATAGGCTGGCAGATCCACAGCCTGTAGTCTAAACATGCTATGTCCACCACAAAGTCCCATGCGGTTTGCTAATTGATTCCATCAGAAATCCCAAATTCACTGCCTAAGCCAGTATGTCAGAGTGGTGGGCAAGTGGTTTAGCTGTCCCGAACAGAACCTGAAATGTAGCAGAGGTTGGCACAGCGGCCTGAACACACAGATAGCTCACTTGGGCAGGAGAGATTTTCCTTTGAGTTAACTGACTGATGTTGTTGTGGAGCATGTGACACCTCGGTTCAAATGCAAGCTCTGTGCAGGGCATCGCCCACTCTGGTCCATCCCACGACTCAGAGATTAATGGGCAGTAACCACGCTAGCAGACAGTGTAATTAAGGCCCTTAGTCACTCAGTCACCAGACGGAGTGAAGTCAGCAACACTTGAACTCAGTGATGCTGGTGGGATTGGGACTGGCAGATGAGCTCATGTGGCTGCCTTCGCTTCGGTAAACTTGAGACAAGAACATGAATGAGATTGATGAGCGCTATCAAATTACTGCATGGGAACATCAAATTGGGCAAAACAGCATTTTTAAGTTTGAAGTTAAATATGAAAGACTATTTTTCCTTGTGCACAGCAGCGTTTGGAGAGTTTTGAATAGTTTACGTAACTGTGCAATCGCTGAGGAGTTGCGACGAGACAGGGCTTCACACTGACACATAAGAATTGTTTGTTGTGTATCAGTGTCAGTCAGAAAGCCAACAACACAAGTGGCTTATAGCTGATTATGCGCTCATTGTGTCTTCCATTACACCAGCTGTAAAAGCAAAACAACTCAGCCTCATGTCTCGGTGTGTAAGCTCCGCTGGCAGACCTTGATACCTGCGAGCCTGCTGCAACAATGCTCACCTGAGATCAAAAACAGTGTTTGGGAGGGGAGGAGAGTGTTGCGAGGTGGGGGCAGGGGGTTTTGGTGGTAGCCATATGTTAGAAAGCAAAAGATGAGCTGTGAACCTATCTAAGGGGGGATTTTTTTCTCCCCTGTGACTTCAATGGCTTGACTTTTGTGTTGGGGTGGGGCACTGTGCTGCACTCATCTGTCAGAGTCAGTGGCTGCTATGATTGGGTTGCGCCCTGCGGGGTTCCTGAGGTCATCCTGAGTGGCGCTCTGATCTGATCAGCGTCAATTGTTCCCCCATGATCCCGTCATGGCCTCTAGCGCCACGTTGTCCGCCCAGACTTCAACCAAGTGCTGGAGAGCCTGCTCAACGCTGGTAAAGCTCTTCTCTCAGCTGTTGGCGGCACAACTTCACACCTCTAACCCTGTAAGCATCCAAGTCACAGAACCTGTACATAAACATCTATGTTTCTTCACGTATACCCAGATATAAATAAACAAGAAATTTGAGCCCGACATCAGTAACTGTATGACCTTCTGGAAGAAACCGCACAGTTAAGTTTGAGCTTGTCATCACAAAAAGCGTGTTAAAACATGGGCATGGAAAACATGTTCTCTCTCTCTCTCTCTCCCCCTCTCTCTCTCTGTTTTATTTCAAGAGAACTAGAAAGCAATTAAAATTAATTACCTGAATGAAACTATAATGGTTTCTGGCATCACACGCTGATCTTGGCTGTCTCGTCATGGTGATTAATCCCCGCTTAGGCACATCTGCACGAGCCTTCTGGTGAGGCACGTACCTTCAGATATGCTGTTTTTCGTCCATCGCCAGCGAGCTCATCTGTAAGCGCTGTCATTCTTATCAAAATCGGCTACAGAGGAAAACCGCAAATTAATGATGGAACGGCAGAGGCAGGTGTTTTCATCTATTTGAAACTGTATGAGGGGGCTTTTCCCAACCGAAGCAGACAAGTTCCTGTGTGCTATCTGTTAGATCAGCAGATCTGTGTATGCTAACAAGTGGGAACACTTTAAAAAGTCAGCGCTAATAGCTTGTATCCCTGCCCTGAAGTGGGCCTACAACCCTCACGCCCCCCCTCTATTCTGGTGGAAAAAAAAAAGAGGCAAAATAAACAGGAGCTTTTAGTATAAACTAAACAGATCAGTCAGTATGAATCAGTGTCACAGACGATCACTAACCTGAGATAACTGAATACAGAAAAGATCTCCTCTCGTAGAGCAGGTTGCCTCTCAGCGAGGCCTCTCTGGCAGGTCACCATCACTGCTATTGTGAGGCTGAGTTCAGGGAGGGCAGACACTTGCACTGGGAGGCAAGCAGTCTCACATCCCTGGGCTGGGTATCATGTGTGCATAATGCTATTTTGCTACCTTATTTCGAGAGATATATGCATGTTCTACAACAAATCTTTTCATTCATTTAACAAAAGAAGCCAAATATAAAATTTTAAAGTATCTCATCCAAAAATGTACATCCCATGGGATAAATAAAGTTCATCTTATCTTATGAGTACTAATCTGTTCACACTTTCCAATGTCAGCTTTCACTACTAGTTTTTGATGCTACAGATACTTTTAGCCAGTACAGGGGTTGTAATGGTATATTCGTATCAAGGTATCCCAAGGTATGAAAGTTGGCGGTTATCATACCGTGTATATTTACTCATCTATGGTACTGTTAATATTAATACCACAAATTAAAAATAATAGTGTAATACAGTCATATATATTCTGAGTTGGTTATCATCCCATGAAAATCTTCTCTGTTACATCCCTAAATAGTTCCAAAAAAGTAGTGAGGTTCAATATAAATGCTATTTATGCAATATAAATAAGTTATGCTGTTTTTTTTGCTAAGTGCATTATTTGATTTCATATACATTTTTCTTTATATTTTATTTTATATTTATTTACTTTTTAAACTACTGTATTATTATTATTATTATTATTATTATTATCATCACTACTATTATTATTATATTGTTGTTGTTATTTATTATTTTTTTTATTTAAATTTTTTTTTTTATTCCTTCTTTTTCCCTTTCATGTGACCAAGACCAACATGGGGTGGGGACCCCTTTTCTGTTTTTATTTCATGTGAAGGACAATGAGTCACGTTCTACATTTGACAAGGTGATTTTTACCATGTCTGCAAAAAAAAAAAAACAATAAAAAAAGATTTGAAACAAAAAGTAGGTCTTCCCTCGACCAGTCATTCCACTCATACAATTTTGTCGACTAATCGATTAGTTGATTTATGTTTCTGCATGTAGAATCACACAAAAGCACCACTTTAAATCTTGTGTTGACTGGAGATATGCAAAGAAGTTTATAGGAAATAAGTCATTCAGCACGAAAAAGCATGAAAACAGACTAAGTGACTTAAGAACTCTTAGTCGACTAAGACTAAAACAACCGATTAGACTACTAATCAATCAAGAGGGGGCACAGAAGATGTGATTAAAAAGTTCTGCAGCTCTAAATTGAGCCTGTTTTATATTTGCAGTGATGCTGTGCTCTGTCTTTCTTCTTGGTCCACAGCATTGTGGTATTTTTACCAGCAGATCTTGCCTGACGGTGCTTCTCGCTCTCTGTGTGTCACAGGTCCCTGGCCCTCGGTCAGCAGTACTCGTCTCTGGGCTCCCAACCCATCCTGTGTGGATCCATCCCCGGCCTGGTGCCCAAGCAGCTGCGCTTCTGTCGCAACTACATAGAGATCATGCCCAGCGTTGCAGAGGGGGTCAAACTGGGGATCCAGGAGTGCCAGCACCAGTTTAGGGGCCGGCGGTGGAACTGTACCACCATCAAGGACAACCTGGCCATCTTTGGCCCTGTGCTAGATAAAGGTACATTATTTACAGAAAACAAGGCACAAATCTTTATCTTTAACAATGCACATCGGGGAGACTGCGGATGTTCAGCATCAGTAACTCAGTGGTTGTTCGTAGATCTCTCAAACTTTTATGCACGGTACCCATATTTGTCAAACATAAGTTTGAAGTTCCCATGTGAAAAAGTACCATACTTCAAGTATACTTTTAGTAAAGTAGAAAATATAAAAATGTAATTTAAAGTAAATTCATATCAAAGCATACACTGACAAACTCTTACACACTCAAATAGGCTACTCTATCAAAAAGTAAGCACAACAGTATAAGCAAAATATACTTACTTTTCTCTATACTTGTCAATATAAGCCAAATATACTTATACTTTTCTGTGTACTTGTCAGTATAAGCCAAGTATACTTATAATTTTCTAGACTAAAAAGCAAACTAAAAGCATACTCTCATGTTTTAAGTTCAAAAGAAGTATATTAATAGCACACCTGAATAAACTTATTTTGATAAGGGTTAGCATGAACGCAAAGCATCAAATTAAAGAGGAAATGCCGCTTCAGATTATGTAACTCAAACCATAAAATATCCACAATACAATGAACGCTAGGCAAAAAATGATCTCCTCCTACAGGTCACTCAAGCTCAAAAACCAAATGGGAGTGTACAATATTGGCGGCACTGCTGCAGCTCCTTTCTGAGTGGTCAAACAGACAGTGTTACAACTAACCCAGTGGTACAACGCTCCCCGGTCTCCCCCATGTATCTGAGGCTTATAGTTTAAAAGAAATTATGATCTAAATGATCTGTGCCAAACAACTCGCTACTGTAAAAAAATTGCTTATTGCAAGCTGTTACAGAACGCACACCCTAAGGCTCAGCACTGCCTGTTCTCTGGGCTTTTGCTGACAAACGCCTAACTAGGGCAATTACAATAATATACACCTTTCCCGCCTGCAGAGAGAAATGAGCACAGCTACAAGCACTGACACATTATTCAACTTCCATCCATCTTTAGCTTCATTTGTCTTCAGACTTTTTGCTTTTCCCAACCGTGTTTACACTCTTGTACATGAAAGAGGGTCAGCGCAGGGAAATCTATCACCAAAACCTGACAAGTACAGCTGATATACTGGAGACATCCGTCAGGCGCTTCACACGCAGAATACTAATTGTAAGATATCTGCACATTAAAGCTGCAGGGGGTAAAAGCAGTGACTGTATCCTGACAGTAGTGCATGAGACAAGTTAAAAAATCACGTGCCTCTGGTGTCGTCCCCTTGGATGTATGAAGAGAACTGGATCCAGCGTTGGAGGGGGGCCCCGTTCATCCCTATGAAAGCTGCTCAGTGGCTCAGGAAGCCAAAATGGCTCGACTTCTGACTGAAAAAGTAATCGGCTCTTCCATCGATCTTCCACATCCATTAGGCCCATGGAGCAGGAGCAGTGGCGTCCGCTCGGTCACATGGCTTGGTCACAGCTGTCAGCCCTCGCTCCAGCTGGGCGAAGGAGGGTTCACCCTGGACAGGTCACCAGTCCATCACAGGGCACACAGAAACAGACAACCATTCACGCTCACATTCACACCTATGGACAATTTAGAGTCATCAATTAAACTGCATATCTTTGGACTGTGGGAGGAAGCTGGAGAACCTGGAGAAAACCCAGGCTAACGTGGGGACAACATGCAAACCACACAGAAGGACCCCGACCCAGATTGCTGAGAGGCGACAGTGCTAACTTCTGCACCACCGTGCAGCCCAACCTTTAGGACCTAATGATCCAAATAAGGGATGTTAGAGTGTTCGTACTAGGAAGTTGATTCACCTCAAAAAAAATATCCACTGAGTTACAGACGTGTCTTTCCCAACGTAAGTCTGTGGGAAAAAGTCTTTATGGGTGATTCTCTTTACACGGAAATCGTAGTACCACCATTTGCTATGAAAATTGGGAGCGATGATCGTCACACTTCCAGGGGGTCTGGTCCTCTGGCATCCACAGGCTGGAGGAAAACAGCCAATCAGAGCCGAGCTGGAGCCTGCTGTCCAGCTGCCGTCTATGAGAGCTACGAGTCAATCACTCACAAACTCGGGTCAAATGGTCAAACTAGGCAGCGCTGATCAAATATGAATCAGTATTCTGTTACTGTAATGACTATTTCTCTCCTAAAATGTTTTCAGAAATAATAATATGTAGTTATTGTTTAGCTGTAAAATGAGAAAGTTTGGCAGCCATGTTGAGATCAGTTAAGGAAATACCAAGCACCGCCCACCAGTTAGAGCACAGCCAATAGAAACTCTCTTTCTTTGAAATGACCTGTGATTGACCAAAGTCTCCTGTGATGGGCTAGATTTTTTAAATCCTGAAAACAGAGCCATGAGGAGGTGCAGAAGTCTAGTTTTCTCTCAGAAAACTTGAATTGCAATATGCTGAAAGGTTATTATGGAAGTTTTGCCCAATGATGCCAAAAATATTCGGCCTACTGCAGGTTTGACTGTGTCCTTTAAACAAACCCACTAAACGTGACCTGGGAAACAACAGGCACAGGTGTCCCCTTAATTATAAAGGTAGAGGTTTGTGTGTTGCGTGTGAGGCTGCTGATTGGAAATGAATTAGCCCATGTGTCAGAGGGGAAGGAATCTGGGCAGAAATGGGCAGTGTGAGCAGTCCAAGCTCCTCAGTCAAATAAAAGGGAGAGGGGAGGCCAAATGAGATTACAGGCAATAGAAAAGGGCCGGGGGGCTCCGCTCAACCCCTACTGTGCATGAAGACCAGTGCGCGCCTCACACAGTCCAGCTCCCACGGACGCCCCATTCACACGCCCTTTTGACTCTGTCATGAAAACAGGCTGAAAGGGGATCTCTCCCAACCTAGCCTAGAAGGGAAGGGAAGGAAGGAAGGAGGGAAGGAGGGAAGGAAGGTCTCACTTTGGGAGTGATGAATGGAAAAGTTGGAGTTAGCGAAGGGAGAGCTAACCACCAGCCACCTTTAAGCTGCGTGTTGGCCATGGTGGTGCTGTTGGTGGATGCCTGGAGGAAGTGGGGGGTTGAGGTCCTGCGGTGGGTGGTGGTGTATGGGATTTCAGCTCAGGGTGTTGGCGGAGGGGTGGCTGGAGAGGGGAGGGGGGTGTTGGGTGGGTGGGGGGGTTAGGGAGTTTAGGGAATGCCAGCTCTGGGCAGAGCGGGGCTGTGGGGGCGCGAGTCGCTGGGCCCTTTGTGTGGATAATACAGTGTGACACAAGGGAAACAAAGGCGGATTGATGGGCCCAGCAGGTAGCAGAAGCAGCGCTAGCCATGGCTAACAGCCAGAGCTCCAGGGGCCCAGGGCTCACAGGCCCCTGTTGTGGAGGGCCCAGCTAGGATTGCCAGGGCGAGCAGGGATACCTAACCTGAGGACGGAGTGTCATCCAATCATGCAAGGACTCATGATTTAGACCAAAACTGCATCCTTTTACTAAGAATGAACGGTGAAAATACAGATTTTCTAGACACACAGAATAACATCTATCTAAAATAGCATATTGTTAACACGTGGGCTCAGTTTCTATTGTTCTTCAAATATTACTGAATATAATTGTGATTTATACATAAGCGCAGTTCGAACATTAAGGTCGGGGTTTCACCAAAATAAGCTAGATGGATGTAAAGTGCACAGAGAGAGGTCTAATGTACTGGGATGCTTTGTGTCGCCTACATATTATGTGTATAACTGAATGGGATGATCAGTGAAAATTTCAGTTTAATTGCACTATCTTCTACTGCGATGTCCTAACTGGCTGTGACCTGCGCTGCACAGTGTGGCGCCATTTTGAGCCAAACTTTTATCAGGCGCCCCATTTTTGTTATGTCTCTCGTTTTGAAAGCGTCACGATGGACGAGGAACGGCTGATTCGTGAAGCTGAAACAAGGACTTATCTCTACAATATCTCATCATATCACTACAAAAACCTAAATAAGGGGCAGCTGGCTGGAGATCGTCTGAAAGTTTCCTACTTAATGTAGGTTAGTCATTTCCAGTAAAACTCACATTATAAAATGTGTGATTTCAGTTTAAAAAGTGTCAACGTTGGATGATATCAAGTAAGTGGCTACGTCTCTAGTCTGATCTCGAGCATACAGCTGATAGTATGTGATTTGTTTACATGACTTAACAGAAGTGCATATTCAATGGATTCAGTGTGGATAGAGGGCATCCAGTGTTACTATAAGTAAATAATAACCTTATCTTGTTTCTTATTCTGTCAATAAGAAGACACAATAAGGTTGATATCATTTATCATTTCATTAATATAAAATGTTAAAATTATTGTAAACTGTAAATTATTAGTATCAATACACATCAAAAGTACAGATACACATAAAAACACCCTCGTGGCATCACTTTAGCCCCACAGGCTATCATAAAAAGGTATTTTTGTTTTGCAACTTTGCTTGCAGACATTTTCAGGGTGGGAAAATATGACTAGCCTCCAGCCAAACATCAGTAAACTTTGTTTGTGGCTTGTAAAACAGTCTGATCGGGTCTTGAAAGCCTCATTGGCAGCAGGATAGCTGAGGAATTTCTGGCTTTAGTCGCCGCTGTGGTCTGCAAAGTACGGGTTCAATTCTCTGGTCGTGTTCGTACAAATTTCAGAACTCAGATCACGCAATTGTGCATATCACAAACTCCACTGCCTCTGGACGCCTCCCCCTATCTGTATGTGAGTAACATAGTGGAGTCATGGGTGAGCCATGGTAAGTGTGCTGTGATTGTGAAACAATGGTGTCTGGTTACATAATAAGCTGTTGCCTTCAAAGGAGGCGTAACTCCATCCTTCAGCGTGAAAAAAGAAACGGGCCGACACATTGCTCGGTTTCACCAGAAGGCCTTGGGCTGTGAACGGGGACGGGTGGGAGGTGGGGGTGACAGCATTCCTGAAACACTATCCAGATGCAAAGCAGCACACCTCAGGGATGACAGGAGGTCAGTGAGATCCCACTGAGCATTAGGCCCTCCTGACACAGCCACAATAGGCTGATGTCACTGCAGGGACTCTGCTTCTGGGCTCCTTCATGTGTCCTGTAATGTGCTTCCTCATCGCTGATGCCATGTTTACATATTGTAAAATAAGAGAGGGTTAAAAAATTCCATAGGCTTCTTGTTTTTCACATAAATGTGCCTTCTCAAAGATGAAATGCTGTGTTAAAAGGTTATCGCCTGGAGGAATGCCTTTCAATACGTCTGTCTGGATGTTGGCAGCAGTAAAGATTGCCTTGTCCATGTTTAACACAAGACTGACACACACTCTTCTCTCTCTCTTTCTGTCTGTCTTCATCCGTCTCTCTCTCTCTCTCTCTCTCAGCAACCAGAGAGTCGGCGTTCGTCCACGCTATAGCTTCAGCGGGCGTGGCGTTCGCAGTGACGCGCTCCTGCGCTGAGGGCACGTCCACAATGTGCGGCTGTGACTCCCACCACAAGGGGCCGCCCGGGGAGGGCTGGAAGTGGGGCGGCTGCAGCGAGGATGCCGAGTTCGGGGTGCTGGTGTCCAGGGAGTTCGCCGACGCCAGAGAGAATCGCCCGGACGCTCGCTCAGCGATGAACCGACACAACAACGAGGCAGGACGCACGGTAAACACATGCAGACACGTGCAGGGATGTGTATTAGGGCTGCCCTGAAAACCATATTTTGGGCTTCGAAGCTTCGGTGAGAAATATTCGAAGGTATTTGAAGCTTCAGGGCGCAGCAGGTGGACATGTTCTTCTGTCTAAAAGTGATATACATCTGAGAATAACTACTAATAATTGATGATTTTGTGGGATTATTCCTTATTTCATCGGCTATTTCTGATTTATACTTTATTATGAGATACTTATATCAAAAATGAAAATGAATAATAACAAAGCACTAGAATAATGATTTGGAGGTTGAATACCATGGCAACGGTTGAAGCTTCGCAGCATTCAGTACTAGTTTCTGTATGCACTACATGGCCAAAAGTAGGTGGACATCTGAGCATTACACTCATATGTGATTGCTCCAAATTCATGTGCTGTCATCTGCTGCAGCCTCTAATCTTTCTGGGAATTCTTTCCACAAGATTTTGTGGAAGGCATTTCTGCAGGGATTTGCTCCCATTCAACCATAAGAGCATCAGTGAGGTCCAGCACTGATGCTGGTTGATCAGGTCTGGCTCACAGTCCAGTTCATCCCAAAGGTGCTGGATGAGGGTTTATATCAGGGCTCTGTGCAGACCAGTCAAGTTCTTCCATACCAAACTGGGAAATCCATAGAGAGGCGAAGTCCCTCCCCTTCCGGTGGGACTTTATTTTGGAAAAATATGTACGGTGCACCATGAATTACACATATATTTGTCACACACAGAGAGAGAGAGAGATCTTACTCACACCACTTTTGGGTGTGTCATCTTTCTAATGTCATATTTTCATTTCATTATTTTTCGTCAACCAGAAAGGTTTATAATTAATGTTCATGAACTGAAAACACATCGTGAAAGGGTTTAAACACAAACATGGACAACAGCGATGGGATGATCTCCTTATTCAATTCTAACACTGTACTTGGGTGCCGTTTCAATATGTAATGCAACTTTTTAAGTATTGTGATTCTACAAGTATTGCCATTCGATATTACTATTTATAGCAATTTTTGTTAACTTACTCTAGACCGTGGGAAAAGTTGAATCATACACTTCTAGGGACTTTTACTTTGGGAAAATATCTAAATTAACATATTTTAAAAAATCAAAGAAAAAAAGGCACTTTCCTCCCAAATTAGTGGTAACTTATTTAATATTATAAGGAACATCCAATATTATTTCCATACATGTATTATATATATATATATATATATATATATATATATATATATATATATAGTTTCCTTTGTTAACACCTTATGTTGAAACTCTAAATTTGACCATAATTTACTAATGAACATCATGCTGTACTGAAGAAGATTTGAAACTAGTGACTGAGACCATAAACTCATGTTTACAATGTTTACTGAGGTAATAAATCAGGAGAGAGGTAGGCTCATTTTCTCATAGACTTCTATACAATCAGTCGCCCCCTGCTGAATATTAAAAAGAATGCAAGTTTAAGGCACTTCAGCACTGGCTTCACTTTACAGAGCCCGAGCTGCCGACCAATCTGCATATGTCCAGGAAAAACTTGGTTCAGTAAATGATGCACAACGATCCGACTGTCATGCAACAGCAGCAGATTTATCCAGGAAACATTACTGTTTGGGATTACTAATTGTTCAAGTGACGGGCGGGGATTTGGTATTTGACTTGTCCGCACATTTCTGAGTTTCCACCTGAAAATGAGCACTTGACTTTGAATGACTGGTTAATTACTCATCTAAGCAACACCCTCCCTCCTGCCCGCCCGCCTCGCCTTTCATGCCTTGCATCCCAATGAAAAAATTCCCTGACAGTCAAATAACCCGAGTGAGTTGAGGGGGAAAAGAAGAAAATCAGCTCCGACTTAAAACATCACCGGCTGCTGTCACCGCTTGGAAAGGAATCGGCTCCCCGGCTGCTCGCTGAGGGGCAAATGGAGGGACCACACGGCAACAAGACGGCCCTTTGATGTGAGCACACAGGAGCAGCCGGGAGACCACAGGAGCTAACCGAACAGCAGCACTGTCAGGACTATCCTCTCCTCTCCACCTGGCCCTCTCACGCTCCATTATTTAGCCCCGAGGGCCTCTGGGACTTGATGTTGGCATGACAAGCTCACAAAGTGATGTCACTAGTCCACCCCCCACCCCTGTACCTCAAGCCCCTACTCTCCCCTTCCTCAGCCCAAGGTGCCACAGCCACCTGCCTTCCGCCCCAGCTGGGGGATTTCTGCAGCTAAATATAGCTGTTGAATTAAAGCACAACGAAATCAAAACACAAAGGTAGAATAAGCCCCGCGGCGGCACACTCATGATGTGAGCCAGTGACTTCAGAGGGAATTAGCAGCCGCGCAGAGCCTCTGTACTTCACAGCTGCATGACACTTAAATAAATTGCAGCCAGTGGCATATTGTTTTTCTTGGCCTGCTCTGCGAGTCTCCAGTGGTTTTGTTAGTCTGCGTTACTGACTTTCCTGTAAATGTCTGACCGTAAAATTCCAACAGATCTTGCTTGGTGGCGACTGCCCCACAAGCACTGAGTCATTAATCGAATTAAGACCAGCGCATTTTACTTCATTACACTTTAAAGGAATAGTCTGTAAGCTTGCTTCCTTCCAGAGGATGGTTTTCAGCTTGACAGTAGTTAAAGGGGATTCCAGTAGCAGTAACAGTAACAACATGTTAGACTCTTTCTAGGGGTGCTAGAGCACACCTCAGTTTCATCTCAGCACTGCAAATAATAATGATCTGACATGTAGGATCACCACAACAGTGTCTTTTTAAGGAGAGAGGGTTTTTTCATTTTTTATTTAGATTGACAGTGTTGAAAGAGGGAGACAGAGGGGAGGACATCCAGTAATCCAGGGCCGCTGCGACAAGGACTCAGCATTGGTACATGGGCTGCCTGCTCTGACTGAGCTATAACAGCGCTTCAACATTAATGTCTTTCTGAGACTGTAGCAGGCTCAGTCTTAAAGCTAGAGTTAAGACGCTGGTATTATATGAAACTAGAAACCCGAAGGAATCCATTTCTATCAACAAAGTCATGTTAGCTCATTGGCAATGAGGCTAAATAACGTTCCAAATTTAGGCTAAATTTTGGCGAAAACTGGCATGGCAATTTTCAAAGAAGTCCCGTGACCTCTGACCTCAAGACATAAAGACATTTTCACTATAACGATGCAGAAAAGGCAGAAATTGGTGCATAAAAATCCAACCAGAATGCAGAAAGTGTTTCATGCTCAATTTTCCTAGGGGAGGACCCCAAGACTAGTCTGATCTCACTCCAAACTTGTCAAATAGCGACAGTATGTGACGAACCGGGCTTTCAAATAACGCCAATGTAAATCCAACTGCGGTGTTATTCAACGTTTGGAACAAGTGAGTATTAATAATATTAGCATCCGCTTGGGTGGGCAGGCAGGAGGGGTGGTGGATGGGTCAAACAAACTCAAGACTTTCAACCAGGAGATTGGTGTTCGTGTCAGGTGTGAAACTAAAGGAAGCATTGACTTTTTTTGTATCTTCAATCCCATGAGACCTGCGAGTCCCGTGATTTCGTGTGGTATCATCAGTCTGTGAGTCACATGAGTCGTTAGTCAGTGAAGTTAACGTCAACCACGACCGTTTCATAACCCTAACTAAGTGATTGTGTTTCCTAAACTTAACTTCCTGTGAAAGCAGCAGTTAATTTTGAAAGGACACTATGCATGTAACAAGCATATATTGACACGCCATCCCTGGTCTGTCCAAAAGTAACATAAGAGGGATACCTTGTGCATCGGTCTCCGATGCCGAGGCGAACTGACCAAGCAGCGGTATTTGGTGAGTTGGGAGTGAGATGTTGAAACGACTGTATACGTCACATTCTCCTTAAGGACTCAGCTCCTAAAGGTCTGATTCCAGAATCTCCACCGCAGAGAAGTGGTCTATGTATTTAAGTTTCTATGTCTATTCTGCAGCCTTGTGTCTTCAGAGCCACCTCTCAAAGCCTAGAGGCAGTGACTCTTTACACTTAGCGGAGTATTCGTTTGGAGTATTCCTTCAACTGTTGGATGTTTGCCAGGCTGATAGTTTTACTGAGTTGTACATGTATTTTGGAGCCGATATTGGCTTTTAACACTCCTACAAAGTGACTATAAAAGTGTTGTCTGTGTTTCTCAGACCATCCTCGACCACATGCACCTTCGCTGCAAATGTCACGGCCTGTCCGGAAGCTGCGAGGTGAAGACGTGCTGGTGGGCGCAGCCCGACTTCCGCATGCTGGGCGACTACTTGAAGGACAAGTACGACAGCGCCTCCGAGATGGTGGTGGAGAAGCACCGCGAGTCCCGAGGCTGGGTGGAGACGCTGCGGGTCAAGTACAACTTCTTCAAGCACCCCACCGAGCGCGACCTGGTCTACTACGAGGGCTCGCCCAACTTCTGCGAGCCCAACCCGGAGACCGGCTCCTTCGGGACGCGTGACCGGGCCTGCAACGTGTCGTCGCACGGCATCGAGGGCTGCGACCTGCTGTGCTGCGGCCGCGGCCACAACACCCGGACTGAGAAACGCAAAGAGAAGTGCCACTGCATCTTCCACTGGTGCTGCTATGTCAGCTGTCAGGAGTGCGTGCGCGTCTACGACGTCCACACGTGCAAGTGAGAGAGCGCTTTCAGACAAACTGACTGCTGGACTACAAAGTGCTACCCGCCCTTCAGCTCCCGACCTCCTGCACGACCTCCCTGCTCCCCCAGACAGACTCTGCATCCCACAGACAGACATTCACCAGCACACACACTCTAACGGGTGACAGCACATCAGCTACGGATACTCCTTTACCTTGTTTTTTTTTTGTAAAAATCTTCCAAACCACTACATCCACCTCCATAATATCTGACGTCCTGTGTTGACCTCTAGTCTGAGGTCTAGTCCGCTCTCATGGGAAGAGTTGTGCCACTTTCCCTGCAGCATCCCCTCCCCCTCGTCTTTATTTATTTCCCCTCCATGCCAGCACAATGTTTGTGGCATGTACAGTAACACTTTTTACCTGTGAGATTAATGCAGTAAAAAAAAACTTTCAGACTCTCTGCTTTTTGAATAAAAAGCTAACTAACACCTCACTTCTCCGGCCAGTCTGGCCTTTTGTTTTTAAACTAAACCAACCTCTACACCGTCACTTACGTGACGCTGAACACGTTGGCAGCCCCAGGAAACCATCACTACTGAACTGAACAGGTGTTGGAAGTGCCACAGTCCTGTCGTTTGTAAACTACTGAGCTGATGAAATCCTCAGTGTTGCTCCTCTCTCTGCTGACTGACTCTACTGCACCAGGAAGATATATGCTACCGTCTTGATTTTATAGCCCTGCATTTCTGACATATTACCATCGGGCTGGGACTGGAGGTATGCAGCATGTGTGTGAACAAGCATGCTCATCCCACTAACTAGCAACCCTACACATGTATATGTATGCACTATTCAGTTACTCCAGGTGGTAGAGATTTGAGCATTGTTTATGCGAGCGAATTCTCCGTCATCGCGAGCTAGCAGTTCTTATGAATGACGACTTTGTTCCTACGTCCGAGGCAACCTGCAAATTGCTCATAATTTCCACACAACACAGTCGTACATTATTCAATCTAAAGGAGCGATGCGGTGAAAACAACCGGCGCTCAAATTATATGAGTGAGTAGACCATTTGTGGCTGTTTTTCATTTATAAAGTCAAGCTTCAGCATGCTTAATATTAATTCTGGTCTTATGAGCAAACTGGGAGATCTTTTTAATCTAACACTTCATGCATTCATCAGGTTAGAGGCGTTGTCTGACGCAAATCTTTTTATCACTGTAAAAAAAAAAAAAATAAACGTAAAAGGGGGACGTGTGACGACATGTGGAGACCAGAGTTGGTTCTGACTGGCTTTCACACCCTTCCTTCCTTCCTTCCTTCCTTCCTATGAACTTGTAGTCTTGTCAGTATACCCCAAAAACCACTCCTTCTGCCTCACGGTTTTGGTTATGGAGATATTGGAAGAACAATACGGTAATTTACTCACACTATTTTTATTTTTCAGAGGATGACATGGATGTCTGCCCGGTTGACTTTTTTCTAACAAAAGGGAATTATTTTCCGATCACTGAGGTAAATGGTTGTGATTTTTGTTGAATGAAGCTGAATGATTTATGTGTGCAAGATGTGGACGACGGCTGCCAGCGACAAACAGGAGTGAACGGAAAAACGGACGGATTCACAGCGGTGGAACAAACTGCGAGAGGTTTCCATACAACATGTTCTGACAGTCCCACCTGCTTCCTATTAATTATATTTCAAAACAAACAAAAATACCCAGTAGTGTGTAGGCCGTCCTCTCTTTGTGACATAGCTTAGCTCATTTCGTGTCATCTTCTACGCTGCCCGCCCTACCTGGGCCTACCTTTCTGTGTTCGGTCCCCGCCACTTCTCCCGCTATATCCAAAGTTTTGTACAAATGTTTTAAAGTGAATAATTCCCTTTTTATTTTATAATCGTAAATGTTATGTTTTTATAAATATTATTTATTATACAATGTATATATCTGTATGACTGAACTAAGATTATATATTTGAAGAACAAAACTGTCTCATGCTTTTTGCTTTATAACCAGAAGTACACACACTGACATTTTTGTCTTTTTTAACGGGGGGTACAGGGGTCTTTAGGGGAGATAGCAGGTCAACAGTAGATGTCACATAGAAGTGGTGAACATCAGCTGAAAGCTGTGAACCTGAGGATTAATTTAAGATGCATCTCATCACCGTGTGTCAAGATCTTCTAGTCATGAATCAGAAATAAACATGAATTAGTGACTTCATTAATCAAAATTAATTGTGAAAGTGAATATGGGTTTAGATCATTATGATAGAAGTGTATGATGACCATCCTCATGCTCTATTATGTCTCAAAATTATGTCTTGCAGCAATTCTTTGGGTTGATACCATTTGCTGCAACCATTTAACCATTTTTACCATTCGAGAATTGATAAAAATGATCAATAATCACTCAAAAAATACCACATTAATAACCTCACTTCAAACCTAAACTGACGGTGGTCCAGACCGTGACAGAAAGTGCAATAAATAGTATTATTAGAGCAGTAATATATAGATGTATCGCATACTGTACATTCATTTTAAAATGAGGCATTTCAAGAACTTTTCTTGTTGAGAACAAACCCCATGAAAAGACCAAAGACAAAAACACGTCTGTAACAAATCACACAAACTAAAGTGCACGTTTGAAGGCAGCCAGCTTTGAGGTGGAAGTCTTCATTAATGAAATGCACCATAAGACTCTGACAGGGCTCCGATGTACGGCTTCACCACGTCAGTTGTATTAATGAAAACCTCAGCTGTTTTGCGTTGCGACTCTGTTTACATCTCTTGTGTAGCTCCAGTATGGCAACCTGGCTAAAATGTGTGTCGGAGGTCATGTGGTATCAGTGTTCTTATCTAAGCCGTAAACCCAGGCTTGGTCACCGTACTGAGTGGCATCATGTCTGTCACGTGCTGTTTTGAAGTACGTTCATATGAAGTTATGCTTTCAAAGATTTCGGTCAGTGATCCTGTCAGGTGGTATTTGGCTGACTTGATACTGGCATTTTAGTCATGCAACTATCATATATGGCTTTATGGTGTTTTCCAAGTGCTGATACAGGGTAGTAGCGTTGCCCCGTGAGGTAGTAACAGTATCAAAGCAGGTTTCGCACAATACCTGACGCCACGCAGCATAGCTCCACACAACTGACGTACTGTTCCTCTCCGACAATAAAGTTTCCTCAGTGTCAGTTTCTGCTGAGCCTGAGGCCGTTGTACAGCTCAAGGTAGCGTAGCAGCCAAGCTGATGCTTCCTCTGACTGCTCTACTCTCGCGTCACGTGACCAGAGTGTAATAATGTTAGAAGATGGCATTTTATCATATCGCCCTTTAGTGTGACCGAAAAGTGACGCCGAGGGGTCTGACAAAGCGGCAGTATGTGGCGAGTTGAGATAAGAACGTGTTGCAAATGTTCCTTCATCAGCATGAACACACACACTGTAGTTTATTTTGACTCAATGCCACATACAGCATCCTCACTAGAGCACCAAATGTGGATTAATCCGCTGCTGAAAATAGTCCCAAATAAATGCACTACTTACTCCTGTTTAATGTTTTGGTAAAAACTACAGTGACCAGCTGTTTTAGGAAATTACTGAGCCTCTGTACAAAACCAGTCCCATGTTCAAAATGCTCAGTTTCATTTTCACTTAACAAACGCAGCAGATTTAAGCCAAACCATGTTTTTACCTAAACTTTTTCCCAAACTAAGTGGTTTGTTCAGTGTGACCAAAACAAAGCATAAGTATGTGACGAGTTGAGATGAGAACGTGTTGGGCAAACACATTGTTGAGTTTGGTCTTTTTGTGGGATTTTTAATAACAATTAAAATACAGAATAATGCCGGCCTTCACCTAAAAATCAATCTTAATCATCATAAACACAAGAAATGCAGCATTATGTGGAATATAAAGTACAAACAGAAAGGAGAGCAATGGTTACGGACCACATGTTGTAGCATCGTTATGAGAGGAGTTAGGTGTACCTGAACATCATTCAGCTGTTTTGGGTCGACAATCCTGAACGACTACATGAGGAAATCTGCAGCCGATGGTTTTACCTCCACTGTGGCCCACACAGACGAGCTGCAATATCTACTTTAGTGAGTAAATGATTGACTGGGTTTTGTTGTTGAGTTGCACGGTGATTGCACAACATGCTGTACTGTAGGTGTTGCGGAGGTTGAGTGTCTGAGTGGGTTCAACTCATTATGAGATGTCAAATTTCTCATAATGATGTGATAATTACACCAGATCCTAATTATAAAGACAGGTCCTTATGATTTCAACATTCCATAATTATGAGAGGAACAACTGATAATGAAAACAGCTGGTGGTTTTCTTGTGTGGCACAAGTTTTTTTCGTGAATTGAGACTGATTTGCATACACCATTGTTTCCCACAAGATTTTTTGAGACTGTGGTGGGTGGATGTGTGGAGGCCTGCTCCACCGTGAGAAGGTTTTGCACATTTTAAAGTTAAATGAATCAATCTGGTGCACTTTCAGAGCAAAATTAAATACATTTAGGCTACTTAAGTACATGTATTTGAGTATTTACATTTTATGTATCTTTACACTACATTTCAGAGGGAAATAAGTACTTTTTACTTCACCACATTTATTAGTTAGGCTACTTGTTACTTCACAGATTCAGATTGCAGCTTGTTATTGTTAACACTGTCGCCTCACAGCAAGAGGGTTGCAGGTTTGAGTCCAGCTTAGGGCCCTTCTGTGTGGAGTTTGCATGATCTCCCCGTGTTAGCGTGGGTTTTCTCCGGATGCTCCGGTTTCTATCACAGTCCAAAGACATGCAGGTTAATTGATGACTCTAAATGTCCTCTGGGTGTGAATGTAAGCGTGAATGGTCGTCTGTCTCTATGTGCCCTGCGATGGACTGGCGACCTGTCCAGGGTGAACCCCGCCTTCACCCAATGCTGCGACCTCTAACAGGATAAGTGGTTACAGATGGATGGATGGATAAATTAGTTCAAATGAGCTCCATCTTTACCAGCTGCAGCATTAAACTGATGAACATATTAATGCATTGCCTTCAAACGGGGTCGTGCTCCCCAGAAGGGTCCATATGAACGCCTTTGCATGTCTTTGCATTTCCTGCATTTTGCTACTCACCTGCTAGCTTGCTAAACTGTTAGCCTCTGTGGCTTCTAGACCCTGACAGTAACGTTAATATTGCTGTATAGGAGCAGTGTTCTTCACAACTTAACCACTTGAATTCAACACATACTGTGTACACGACTTCCCACGCTGTAAACTAGAGCTCTCAAGTTTCATTTGAAGGCACCATGTAATAATAATAGGGGTGGCTGTGGCTCAGAGGGTAGAGCTGGGCGTCCATCAATTGGAAAGGTCGTGGTTCGGTCCTAACTGATCCTAAAGGCTGAGCCATCGGTGTGTGAAAGAGTATTTAGATTAGATTCAGATGGGCAAAATTTGCAGCTCACCCTCTGAAATAAGTGCGTGAATGTGTGTGAATGCTGACATGTAAAGTACTTTTCGTGGTTAGTAGAAAGGTGACATAAATGCAAGTCAATTTACCACTGCAACAATTGGGCCGTTCTGCATAATGAGTACTACTGTACACCGTAACTTTTGCATGGAAACATGTTTAAAGCAGCATGAGCGTGAGCTGACTACTTTCATTTCATCATTAATTCCAGATTACAGAGCTTTCTTGTTAGTAATATTCATAGAATTAATTTATTCATAAAATAAAAAGGTCAGACACAAGCAAGTACACAATGAGAAAAAACTGAGATCTTTAGGTGATGGTTGCCACTGTGTCCTGGAATGATTAGATTACAAATCTGTGCATACAAATATAAACAAACAGTGTCATGATTAGCATTTGAGCATGCACATCTACTCGCCATAGAAATGTATTTTTTGCCTTTTACATATAAAATCCCGTAAAACGGAGTGTTTGGGGCGTCACATGGAGATCACAGCACTAGTCTTCTGCAGATTCAGTATACACAGATACCACAAACACTGCTCATTTCTCTTATTGTACATGTTCACGCATAGTGGTGAAGAGGAGGAGGCTGCCTGGTCGGCTGCTGCTGCAGAGAGAAGAGCACAGAGCTTCAGGGACGAGAGGGAAGGATGCAGAGAGAGAGATGGAAACGATCTCTCGCTTGCTTCCTCCTGCCAGCCTCTTTCAGGCTTCCGATCCTCCGCAGCTGAGTGATCAGAGACAAATAAAAGTGAGAGGAGACAGGCATGCAACGGAGACATGCCGCCACGAGAGAGCACCTGTCTAGTCGACCTATTTTTAGGCACACCGGCGTGCGCTAACTATACTATACGTCTCTGAGGCTGCCATGAGACGCAAAGCTCCGGCTGCAAGTTGAGAAGTTGTTCCAAGTTGTTTTTTGTTGTTCATCATCACCCTGGGCAGCCCGTCCTCGTGGGAGCATCTCACAGAGCAGGATTAGTCAGATAACTTTAAAAAGAGAAACATCTTTCTGGAGCTTTGCCATTATCAACAAGCGAATATAGGACAATAATTTCATTGTTATCTGAAGAAACTTCTAATCCTGTTTTGTGAAACTGCCCCCTGACACTGCCGCAGAGTGTGCTTGTACTTACTACTTTATGTGAATATTATGCCCACGTGGGACTCAATACCTTTACGACAGACTATGGATAGCTTGAATAACAACACAATTAAGGCAATAGACATTTTGGGAAATATTTACTTTCTTGACAATCTGGTTTCACACCGACTGTGCCCGCTCTGTCCTCCAAGTTTATGATTCCCTTATAGCAATATTACCATATAGGTACTTTTCGCTTCGACACCAAATCCTCCGCCACCGTGTAGTCTGTCAACTCTCTCTCGTCCCGTGTGTGAAATCTGATGGCTGCATTGCTCGGGACGGCATTATCAGCTGTAACCGGTTAATAAACTTGTTACAACACCGTTGTTACTGATGACACCGGACATTTTACAAGAAAAGATGACTAATATGCGTACCACGCTTACTTTGATCTTTGACATCGAGTGTCGGTATGTCTGACCTCTTCGGTCCAGTTTTCGCTGCTGGGCCGCAGGTTTCTACCTGCTGCTGCTCTGCCGTGCACACCGACTGTAACCGCTCCATCCTCCTAATGGAGATTACCTCATTATGGTTCCCTTATAGCGTTGGGTTTAAACCTGAAATAATAATCATTTGACACCAAACCCTCCGCCATCGTCTTGTCTGCCAACTCGTCCTGTGTGTGAAATCTGCCTCCTGCTGCTCTGAGCTGAGACTGTGGACGGACACTTTCACTCTCAGTTTGTAGCATCTGTTGTCCAACTATGTATTGATAACACAGCACTGATAGGCTAAAAATGAACTAAATGTGTTTTATTTTGGTTTTAAAAAAGCAAAACAATGGTGGGGGTGGTTTGTAAATAATGTAATCGGTGTATGCCCGAACACCGTGTAACACTGGTAACACCGACTACCGGAGCAAGCCTAGTGGCACTATACAACATGGTGCTTTGAGTAGCTCGCAGCCATATACAGTACAGGGCAATAGCTCTGGCTATTTTTACAGGCTAAACACACACTCTGTTAGCCTTTAATACACTTTGGTCTGACTTTTGCTTGACACAACTTGTGTGTAATTTATTTGGTGCGAAAAATTATGTGTTGAGGGAATATTTTACTAAACTGAACTCACAGTTTACAGATTTCTACATTAGCTCCCTTCACCCCAGACAGGAAATGGTGAGTAGCGACCATGTAGGCTGAAGCAGGCCCTGCAGTCTTACCGTTGAAGGATGCCTCTCTTTCACTATGTGGCTCCACCGAGTCTAGATAAACTTATTAGAACCCAGTCTGCAAGGAGAAAAAGACTATTATTAATCACACTTGAATCAATGATTAACATGTAAACATTTGATCTTTTTCCTTTCTCTGCTACATTTGTAAATGAAGACTGGTAAAAGTGACAGATGCGTGCGTGTTCAGTGTCACCGAGGAGTCACGTTAGAAACAGGAAAAGAATACTTACCCTCCTTCATCCTTCAGTAGACTCAGGAACTTGCTAACTCTGTAGCCTGCGTCCATCTACAAAAACAGACACATTACTTCTTAGTGCACACATGCATGAAATGCAATAAACGTACATTTATTAATAGGTCCTGTTTTCTCCCTGACCATGCATCTGTTTCATTTAAAATTCAGAAGTAAGGTGTTGAAACATGAAAGCAATTTGGAGTAGTGTCAGGTCCTGGAGTTCACGCCTCAGTTTGCACAAACAGGATTGTAGAGGAGGGGAGGGGGAGAGGAAGTAAAATTAATGGCAACCTATGCAATAACTTACAGTACGTCTTGAATCGCCTGTAGCTACTAGAGTTAAGACATGAGAGCAGTCAGAAACATTGGAATGAGTGGAAAAAAGATAAAGCGAAGACTGAATGTTGTGCGTAGCTGCGTGGCTGTTTGCAGCATGTCTCGGCAAACACAGATTCATACTTCTTCAGGCTCAGAGTCGGTGGGGGTGCAGAACATGGCTGCATTTGTGCATACCACAGCAATTACACAGAATCCAGCCTCAACAAACAGGCAGTACACATCATCAACATACCACAGACACACAGTTGGGGAGAAATTAACACCAGCCAACATTCACATTTAGGTCACTTTCTGCTGCTGCAAGTCTGCTACCTGCTTGGTAAACAAACATATTTGGAGGCCACTGGAGCTGATTTCTGAGATGATCTGGACACTAGACTGTAAATGCTCGCCTCGGGAGCACTGAAGAAGAAGCTGAAACTGAAAAATGATTTCATGCAAGATTGGGACCATTTCTATCGTCTCCACATGGCTCTCAACATGGCGACAGCTGAGCTGGTGGCTTGTAGGTAACGATGCTAACAGCGCTAACAGTGCTGTTTACCTGAGGGGAAACCGAAGGGTGGGTGCTACGGTTGCCTTATGTAATCGGTGTGTGCTCAAACACAGTGTGACACCGCTAACACCGACTACTGCAGCACGCCTAGATTGGATGAACGATCTGTCAATCAAATGCTCGCCAAAGCCAGTCAGGAGAAGAGCGAGCCGCCATTGTTGTTTAGAACCAACAGTCGCCACTCTGTGTTGCGTCACACACACCTAAACTACACTCGTAGCTACCAGTAGTCCTCACAGGATGCTGACCGGTCTGTGATCTGGTTTGCCAGACACAAACGTGTTACTTGGAGCCTGACGAGTTGGATTTTTGTGAGATTTGTGATTCTCGTGTGATCTTGTGACATCATGAGAATCCAGCTGCCTTGTACGGTAACACAGTTTGTGTGGTTAAAGCTAAACAGGGCTTTCTGTCAAGCCAACAAAATAATTTATTTACTTAAAAGACAGAAAAAAACAGATAAAATCCACCACTCCTTATGGCTCTTATTCACATCACAAGCTTCCCATGAACACTGTGTCTCAGAGACACATGTATGACTTTTTACAGATCTTTCAGAAATTACAGAAATTTCAAATTGATTATTATACTTGTGTTTTGATTGGGTCAGGCCCCAACAAGGCTTTGCAAGTAAATCATTTGGGTACAGGGCAAACAGAAATAAGTACACCAATGTGAACAGGGACTCTTGCAATAAAACACAACTCCAAGGCCAAACCACAAAACCCCTAAAGACAACATTAAAAAGGTGAGTAGACTTTATACCTACTGTACTCATCTACATACATACTACTGATGTGTTGAAAGGAAGCCAAGAGTCTGCTGTGAGTTGGTGGTCTATATTTTTCCACAGTTGGACGGGTTTAATACACGCTTTTTTTTTTCAACCTGCCGTATGTGTTGGGTGACTGATCTTTACTGATTTAGCTCTAAATTGTAGGTACACCAGAACCATGAGGTGTGTCTGATTGCTCTTATGAGTAGCTTCCCTCTGATTCAGAACATGTGAACGTAACTTGGAAAGCGACGCAGAACATGGTTTCATAACCACGAATGCACTGGATCTCAACCGTTTGGAGAATGGTTTGTGAACTAGAAATGTACTGGATCCTTCTGCTCTACAAATCATCAGGAAAGCCACACAGTTTTTCATTCCAGCTAATAGATGACAGTTTTTTGTGACGGAGACAGATTCTGTTGACTGTTGAGAATGCCAGCCAGATGTCGAGGAAGAGGAGGGACAGGCTGCTCAAGCTAAGACCGCACTATTATAAAAACAATAACAGAGAGGCTGAGCCAATCCAAAATTTGTCTTTCTGAATAAAAAACATAAAAAGACAAGACTGCTCTTACCCCTTCTTCACCCAAGTCTACTTGGCCTTTCTGTCTTTTAACATCACCAGTCCACATGGAGTCACATCAGCATTACATTTACCATAAGAACATATTTCAGTCAGCAATAATGCAAATATGTTTTATGTTAAAGAGAAACAAGAGAGAAAGTCTGCAGCCATGCTAGTAGCTCTAGGAGGCTGGCTAAAAAAACGCAAATGCAAGAAGGTCTTTCTCACCTGCACGGCCATTTCAATCAGCATGAGCAACTTTTTTATCCCGATCCACAGATTCTGGCCCTTCACAGCTTTAGCTATGCTGGCCCGCTCCACATCCTGAAAACTGCCCAGCAGCTGTAGAGAGAAAGAAAGGAGATTGTCAAAATGGGGCATTGCCAAATCTATACTGTCACACGGTATATCCTGTCATATAGTGTCATATACTGTCATGAGTGTTACCTCCAGGGCATCGATCAGCTGCTCTCCCTCTGAGATGTTGGGAATGTGGATGGTGGTGCTGAAAGCATCCAACATCTCCATTTCCTGGAGGACGTCTTTCCGACTTGTGGTGCCGATGATCAGCAGCTTACGACCCTGAAAGAGAAGCAGGCGCGACCTCAGGCTTCAATGTGTTTATTTTCATTTGATCATACTCTGTAGCTGCTTTCCTCTCCAGAAGACTTGTGAAATTTAAAGTGTGTGTTATGGATGTAAATGGAGATTCTGGCATATGGACTGTGGATTCTGTGGTTTTATTTGAAAGCACCTGCACACTGTGTGATAATGGTGTGATAACTGTGTGAGATTGGAGTCTGTGTTGCATCATGCGATATTAGTTCGGAGTCATGTCGTGTGATGATAAAAGCTGAGTGAGTCGATGGAAATAGAAAGTGCAAGCTGAGGCATGGGGCGTTGTTGGCCATATACAAATACAAAAGTCTGTCACAGTGACTGACTGAGCAATGAAGTTACATGATTGGTCAGCCCAGTGTTGGAGTTTCCTCATTGGTCAATGCTCTTTCAAAATGAAAAGGCAGGGACAGTCCTCTATGCAAATGGACTTGTCCAACGCAACGCATCCGGCTCATGAAACTTGGACCAAGCTTTCAAACTAGGTGATCCAGTTCTAATATGAAACAGCAGTGGCATCTTGGCCTCTTAAAATGTTTTCAGGAGTGGATTTTGGTGGACGGGATGACAGAAAGTTTACGAGCAGGCCGCCATGTTGTTTCCTGTTTGAAACGCCGAGCAGGAAACCAGGGACCAATCAGGAGCATTCAACAACAGGATATGTTTCCACTTGAATGTCAGTTGGGTGGAGCAGCGTGTCCCCTGGTGTCCTTGCCGGACGTGGTGGACGTGTACCGCTGGATTAAACATTATAGACATGACCACTGACTATTCGTGTAACAACTGAGCCAAAATTCACAGACTGGACCAACCACGGCCCAGATATAGACTCGGTTTGGACCAAGTCTTGTTTCCTTTACTAAAAAAATGCTTTAAATGTCCCAATGTTTCCTTTATCCTTTATATTTATTTTGATTAGCCGGTTTGTAGATATGGCTCATAGCAGCTGTCACAATGTAAGAATTTGGTCCCAAATTTATGACACTGTGAGTTTTGATGCTAAATCCAAAGCTGTTGGTGGACGTCTCTCACAGTGAGATCTAGGACCAGGGTTTCATCACATTTCTCTGGTGATTGTGCGGTTTTGGGCTGTAGGTTGACAGTGTACAGGGGCCTTAAGTCACAACGAGAGCACAGGGAATAGAAAATAACAGGACAACTGAACAGAGCACAACACAACAGAAGACAACAGTAGAGAAGAAAGAGGAAAAGCAAAAGAAATGTAGCTCCACTAAGCCGACAAGTTGGAGGAGGACCAGGAGAAGAAGACGAAGGAGGAGAGGCAGAGGAGTGGCGAGTAGACAGGGGGATTATGGCTGCCGGCTGCCCCCCCATGGCGTGGGGGGTTGTGATGCTGCATGCAGATGAGGTGCCACACAGGCGGCGGTGCTGCCAGGTCCTGGCTCTCTCACAGAGCCCATTCTCCTCCCTGTCCCCCTGGCCTCCCCCGGCCCCAGGCACCCTGCTGGGCCCAGCGCTTTACAACCCCAGAGGAGCACTGCAGCCAGGCATTCAACACCAGGCCCCGCGCCACTTCTCATGCACATGCAGCCATATAGTGGGCTATACTCTCATTCACAAACCCATCAACAACAGACACACAACTACAACCAAAGAAACTATGAGAAATGGGTCTCTACCACCACCATTCACTGAGAGCACAACGGGCCCGGACCAAAACACTTGCTAATAACCATACACTCACACACAGTCGCTCACACATGCCAGTCGCAGCCAAAGACCTCCAGTAATTCCTCACAAGAGTTTGCGCTGGCATCCATAAGATCTGCTGCCCTCTTTCTGCCACCCGAGGACTAGCAGCGCTACACAGTGAGCATGCTACAAATAAATACCACAACAAAGTGTGTGTTACCTTTGGAGGAGGTTTCTTCAGCAGCACGAGTAAAGCTTGTAACACCAGGTTGGAGAAACGAGGGCCAATTGGGACATAGTCTGAGGAGACAACGTTTTCTCACTTCACATCCAAATAAAAGTAACTTTAAGTATAAATTTCATTCAAACTTATCAGCAACTAGGGCTGCAACTAATGCTTCATTTCATTGTCAATTAATCTATTGATTATTTTCTCTATTGACTGATTAGTTGTTTGGTCTATAAAATGTTAGAAAATGGTGGAAAATATCAAGGCAAGCCCAAGATGAGGTCCTCAAATGTCCAATGTTTTGTCCACAACTCAAAGATATTCAGTTTACTGTCACAGAGGAGTAAAGAAACTAGAACATTTTCACATTTAAGAAGCTGAAATCAGAGGATTTTTACTTTTTTTCTGAAGAAATTATAATTATGATTCATTTAACAGTTGACAACTACCAGATTAATAGTTGCGGCTTTATCAGCAGCATTACACAAAATGTTTTTTTTTAGCCTGCCTTGAAGTACAGTGACAATCTCTCTTACCTAACAAACGTTCAATGTCATCCACAACCACACAGCTCAGCTGGGACTTGTAAGCATCTTCAAATATCTATCACAGGGAATAAAAGAGCAAAACATGTTCAAATCAAAGCAGAAATAGGCACACAGCTTTATCAAAATCAAATTTAAATCAAAAAGCGAACCATGGGTGTGTAGATTACACAGGCAAAAGAGTCCACTGTCCATGCAAAATGTATGTTTATGATGATTTATTTATCCAAAACAAAGAAAACTTGGATGTCGCAGCTTATCTTATTCTGGTAAAAAACCACAAGCTCACCCAGGTGCATGCTGGTCCTACCTGCACATATAACAGCAGGTGCCCACAGTTTTACCCAATTCATAAACAAACAAAAAAATGCAAAAAAATGAAATATGCTAAACAATAAAATCATTAAACTAAACAAATTATTATTATTAATAATAATAAAAGAAAACTATTAAAAAATCAAGTCTAGATAAAGTAAGCTAGATAAAAAAAATCTAGAATAATAAATCAAACAATACTACTTATCATTAATAAAACAACAACTATATACTAACAACAAATAAATAGCTCCTACTTTGTTTAATCAAACATTAAGTGATGCAGAGGGATCAATAAGCAGCTGTTTACTGCGATTGTCAGTGTCAGTATGTGACGAGATCAGATGAAAACATGTTGGAAAATCATCAAGTGGCGATCTCCAGGAAGTGAAATCAAAAAAACGCAACTGCAATTATCGCTTATCATAGGTGCTACCAAAGAGAAAGAAACGGAGATCTTCCAAATTGTAACTTAAAGGAGCAGTGGGAGCAGATTTCAACCAACTGAATACCCTCTGCTCAGTCCTCCCTTCCCAAGCGTGTCAGAGAACGACGTTGGCCTTCAGGTAACGTGAAAACATGAAAGGCTCTCTTTGGAGCCAGTATTTGGTTTGTCTGCTCTGGGCTACTGGAGAAACATGGTGATGCAACATGGCTGCTCGCTATGTAGATACGAATGACTCATTCTAAGCTAACAAAAACACAGCGATTCTCAGTTTCAGCTGATTAAACACTAATGAAAGCATAGCTATGAGTACTGTATTACGTTTCTGCCAATTAAACCCCTGCAATGCCACACGCTGGACCATTTAAATGATCAAGTTAAAGAGAGTTACCTTTTTGATGGCTTGGCATTTGGCGATCTCTGAGTGTCCGATCATCTTGTCAGGGGAGCAGATCTTGATAAAGGGGAACTGGGAGTCTTCAGAGATCTTAGCAGCCAGCGCTGTTTTACCACTGTTAGGTGGTCCTGAGGGAGAGGATCAATCAAAAATCTGCTCTTTATAGCAACATGAATAACACTGTGTGTTAGTCACAATCCATATTTCAGATTTTATCTTTCTAAAGGGTTTATTGTGTGTTCATTTCAGCTGCTGTACGATGACTAAGGTTGACACATGAGTTCAGTGTGTGTGAGTCCTACCCTCCAGAAGCACAGAGACCAGCGGTGTGCGGTCGCTGTTCTTCGTCTGTTGCACCAGCAGCTCCCCGTCCTCCATGGCCGCCGACACCGGGTCACCCCATCGGATTATCCCGTTCATGATGTAGCTTGCGTAGTCTTCCTGATTGGTACCAAACGCCTGGACAGCAAGAAAGAGAGAAAGACAGAGAAATGGTGTTTAGGTCTGGAGGTTTTGTGTGGGAGGTCAAGTGAGAAAGAAACACTATATGTAACACTGTAAATGTGTGTGAAACTATGCAATTTCACACCATTTTTGACCATTATTATTACAAAAAAGCGCCCTAAAACCTTGCCAGCACCCTCGTTCTCGCCCTCCCTCCCCGTGCCGTGTCTAGCTGCTCTCCACATTGTTTTCATGTTCATGGCTTATGAGACACAACGCAAAAAACGATTACGACTGACCCAGAGAACCTGATGTGCAAAGGGGAGAAATAAAGTAGTGGCAGCTTGTGAGAAGTTCCTGTGCACAAAAAATGTCACCAAGGAGTAAAATGTATTAGTGCCGGCTCTGTGTACTGGCCCACTTGTTCTTGGTAAAGGATGAACTTGTCCACAATGATACGATCTCTGATAAGAGGTTCTTCGGAGGCTTTTCGTAAATAACATTGTCTATTCATTCATTGTTGTTTCTATTTTTAAATGTATGTTGATATTTTATTATATTTATAATATTATATATTTTTAGATATTTTATTCTTCGAAGAGAGGGAGGATGGAAGAAAGGGAGGACAGTGAATTGTTTGTTTTGATCTTTGGGTTATTTGTACTATAAAGCTGTGCATATTATATTAATTTCATGTGGTCTCTATTCAACTTTAGTTTTCATTGAAACGCATGCAACAAAATAAAGACAGAAAAGAGGTCCTGAATACCTTTTTTTGAGCTTCAAATTTATACATTATTATCATGACACACTTACTGTATATACTGTATATTGTATATAAAAAAGCATTCAAATGCTGATTTGGAGGTTGATTACCATGGCAACGGTCGAAGCCATCGGGTGAGCCCTAGACAAGAGGTAGAGAGAGTGATGTAAAGCAACTCACAGGTTTGATGTCGTTATTCAGTGAGGCCAAGAAGTCCATTCTGTTGACCTGCAGCTTCTCAGCCGTCTCAATGTTCACCTCCACTGTGTTACTGGCCTGCAACAAACACAAACACAACACAACAAGTTGAGCGATAGCAGATAATGAGTTACTTTCGTACCTGGATGATGTCCATGCACCCCCCTACCCTTAATGAAATCCATTACACGATGTATTGCACTTTTAGATTGCACAATGTGTCGGCAGACACTGTACTCCCTCAGAGCAGAAAGGTCAGACGGAGATGAGGAGGGAGGGAAGAATAAGTGTTTAGAGGAGTGAAGGAAAACGTCACAGCCATCAGACATGTGTACGGCCCTTGTCTGTCATTTATCATCACCCTCCAATATCTGCTGCTCTGTGTGTGTGTCTAGAGCACTTTACAGATGAGAGCTTCACCTTATCTGCATGGCCCACTGAGCTGTGTAGATTTGAGCCAATGCACCTGATAAAACACTTAAGTGAGGGCACCCAGGTTCTTCACCCAATCCTTCCTCACCTGGGTGGCCAGTTAAACTGGCACTATATAGTACCGTACCATGCCTGCCAGGTGTGCGGCCTGCACCTTAAACTTCGCAACACAAAATATTATTCCAGTCCCCCTAAAACTCAACAGCGGGTCCAGATATAGGTTGTAACAGGCTCAGTTTTCATGCTAGAGTGAGGATACAGGTATCATATGAAAACCAGTCTATTGGTATCAGTAACTTCATGCTAGCTTGTCAGGAAGATTGCTATGAAGTTACTCTAAATTTTGGTGAGGAACAATTAGCATGGCAATTTTCAAAGCTGTCCCTTGACCTCTGACCTCAAGATATGTGAATGGAAATGGGTTCTATGGGTACCCATGAGTCTCCCCTTTACAGACATACCCACTTTATTAAACTGGGCATGGGATTATTGGTCATTTTTATCAATTCTTGAGTGGTGTAACAAATGGTATCAACCCCAAAATTGCTGCAACAATTTATGAGACATAATAGAGCTTGGGGATGGTCATCATATACTTCTATCATCATTATACGCTCTTATACACTTGTTCAACCCTTCTATGTGCCAACAGTGGCAAATACTGTTGACCTGAGGGGTTACATATTTTATAATAGTACCAATATTTATTTTGACACTATTTTGAATGGGTTTATGGTTGATGCCTGAAATAAGGTCTGTGGTTAAGTTTAAAGAGGACTTATTATGCTTTGTGCTTCTCCTTCATTTTTTGCACAACTGTATAACTCTATGCAGTAATACACCAAATGTCCCTTAAGGAATCTGACCTTTATGTGTCTGTTCATGGCAGTAGACTGTGCTGCTCTGACCAGACCCTCCAGCTCAGCACCACTGTAGTTCTTTGTCTCCACCGCAAGCTCCTTAATGTCTACGTCACCGGCCAGCAGCTCGTACTGACGCATCTTTGCTGTGTGGATGTTGAGGATCTGAATGCGGCCCTTTTCATCCGGTAACCCTGGAAGGAAGAGTGTGGAGATATGGGATTTAAAGCTTCAACAATCAGTTGAAAAAGAGTTATTATGTATTGAACTCTCGTGCATATGAGGCATCCTGCTGCTCTTTTTGACACAGATCAAGTCCTGCAATCACAGCAGGCAGTAAGCTACCTCACTAGAGCTGCTGGTCTTAACTGGCTAAATTACTTTAACTCTTAATGTTCAATGGTCTATGTCTCTTTTAGAGACCATGGTCTGTTTGGCAGACTTGGCAAGCTTGGACTCGCCACTGATCTACTGTGGTCTGAGACCACCTCCCGCAACCGATCCGCATCAGAGAACGATAACTGTAAAACTATCAAATGAACCCCACCAGAGTTTGACTGAAACAGACTAAATGGTTGCTTGTGAAAGTGCCCTAATTCCCTCTTCAGTCTAATGAGATAAACCGTACAGCTAGTACTAGGGTGAAGCCTTATCAGTGCTTCTTCACTTCTTACCAATCTCCATCTTCACCTCCAGTCTTCCTGGCCTCAACAGGGCCTCATCTATCAGGTCAGGCCTGTTGGTCATACCTGAGGGAGCGACAGATGGGCAGATAGTGGAGAGGAGAGAGAGCAGGGGAAAATGATGAATGAGAGGGATGAGTTAGAGTGCAGATGTTCACGGAGAGCCTGGGAGTTTTTTTAACTTTGTGGAAGAGGAAGGGGAAAGTGTGTTTCTTTGTGTCTGAGCACCTATGACCAGGATGTTGTTGAGCTGCTCCACTCCGTCTATCTTGGACAGCAGCTGATTGACCACGGTGTCGTGGACTCCTGTGCTGCCAGCCATGCTGCCACGCTGTTTACAGATCGCGTCAATCTCATCGAATATGATGATGTGAAGGCCACTGTTGGCACCGAGCTGTGCAGCAGAGAGATGAGGAGGAAATATTAAAGACAGAGAGAAAGAAAGGTTAACAGGTGAACTGTAAATATGTGCTACGATTGTCTTATATACACCACCAGTTTACACTAGTGAGGAGGTCCTCTTGTCTTGTGGTGTACAAATTGTTTAATCAAAATACACATTGGATATGAAAATCAATATTAGTATAAGTGTAAGCTATATTTAGAATATTTCCATGCGTTATCTTGCCGTCAGACAGCCCTTTCTGATGGGAACTGAAGTTGTTGTGTCCATCTAAGCTCTCTTCAAAGCCACCAGACTCGATTAAAAAACACAGTCATTTTACCTCGCAGAACACTTGGGGTTGCTGGTCTACAGCTGCCTCCATCAGTTAGTTTATTTGTCTTATTCTGTGACTTTGAATCTGAACTAACCCTTTAAAAACAACAAAGTCACACAATAACACAAACTATTGACTGACACAGCCGTAGACCAGCAATTCCTTTGTTCTGCGAGGTAAAATTACTGTTTTTGTCAAAGGAGTCTGGTGGCGTTGAAGAGAGCATACAGTGGATGGATACAACGGCTTCAGTTCCTCATCAGAAAGAGCTGTCTGATAGCAAGAAAAAAAGAGGTGAAAATATTCTAAATATAACATATCTACTGTGGGTAATACACCAATCATAGATAAGTATCTCACACCACCCCACTTCAAAACACCCAAACTATCCCTTTAAATTAACTTTTTAGAAGATATGATAGAGTATATTCTGACCTCTTACATGCAAATAAATGTATTAAACTAGACCATTTCGGTAGCTGCACCTGAAATAATTCAGAGACATTAACCATGGCCTCATGAAGTTATCACAATAAATTCATTACTTTTAATCTGTTGCACAATATGCAGTGAATTTCACACACTTTTAGGATATTGAATAAAAATTAAAATGACAATATTTTGTACAGGTTTAGTTATCATGTACATACAGGAGACTCGTTGAAATCATGAACTGGCTCTCCATACAGAGGCTGATTTGTATTTTTAAACATTTAATTCTGTTAAACCTGGGATCATGAATTGGTTTCTGGGCAAAAACATAATGTCAAATATATTACAAATTACAGTAAAAAGGACTTTATCACCACAAATGTGCTACACCTTTTCATGATCAAATAATAGGGATAGAGGTCTATGTAATACATAAAATCATGTTAATATTTCCCTCTTTTGCATTCTTTCAGAGACATAAAGACGACAAAGACACAGCCAATGTTTTTCTTAGACTCAGTGCTGACCCTCAACACAGAGACAGATGGATAAAGAGAGAGAGCAGCAGGGTGGGGGGTTACCCCTCCATCTACAGACCTGTCAGTCTCAGCCGTAGCATTTAAAGCAGGTGTGGAGCTGTGCTTATTACACACAGGATGCTGTGTGTGTGTGTGTGTGTGTGTGTGAGGGAGGTCTAATAGGAGGTCAAAGACAGCCCAGCCCCTCATTAGGTGGTGAAGAGTGAGGCTCGACGCTGGTGTCTCACCATCCAAACCAACCATCACTACAAACACACACACACACACACACACACACACACACACACACACACACACACACACACACACACACACAGAACTTTACCAACGTTATTACAGCCACGTCTGGCTAAAGGGCAGATCTCTCCACTCCTGGAGAAATTAGTTTTTTTTCGTGTTTAGATGGATGAAATGCTTATCTTTGTTTCATGGGGATGAAGGGTGAATACTGATCCATATATGTGTTGATAATAACTTCAGCAAAGTTGGAGCACTACAGGTCTGCTGCTCTATTATGTCTCATAAGTTGCTGCAGAAATGTTGGGGTTGCAAAAAACTGCATGTTTTACCCCAAACTGTATGTGATTATCATAAAGTGGGCTTGTCTGTAAAGGGGAGACTGGTGGGTACCCATAGAACCCAATTTCATTCACATATCTTGAGGTCAGAGGTTAAGGGACCCCTCTGAAAATGAACATGTCAGTTTTTCCCTCGCCAAAATGTATCCTAACGGAGCGTTATTTAGCCTCCTTCCTGACAAGCCAGTATGACACCAGTGGTACGAGTGGATTCATTAGGTTTTATTATGGGAGTTTAAATTTAGGTGTGCTCAAGCAGCCCTAAAACCAGTCTAAAATCACTAGTTTAGCTGTACTTTAAAATTGTAAACCTCTTGAAATGTATTGTAATGCATCCTCCCCTCACCCTCTTCTGTTCGTCCTCTGCGTCTGCAAACAGCTTCCTGACGTTGGCCTCAGACTCTCCGACATACTTGTTGAGAATCTCAGGCCCGTTAACGATCTTTGGCTCCCGGGCCTTGAGCATCTTGCCAATCTGTCTTGCCATAAGGGTTTTACCGCAGCCTGGGGGTCCGTACAGCAGGATTCCCTTCACATGCTTACAGCCTGGAGACACAACCAGGGAGAGAGACGAATTCAAGTTAAACTGAGCACAGGAGCTTAAATACAGCATAAAATATGACAATTTAAATGAAAGGAAATATTAAAAACAGGAACGTTTTTTACACAATTACAAACAGAAACAATTAATACAATTGCACAAGTGGAAAAATACTGTAATTGTTGTTATTGTAATGCAGTTTCACTTGAGAGTACTGCACAGTATGAGTTGAGGTTTCCACCCGAGTAGTACTGATATTACACAGTCAGTATACAAAGATAAAGTGTGGAAACAGCAAGCTCTCCACTCAGCCAAGATTACAGTGGAGGTCTTTTAATGGCCTTTTGCACCTGTTTAATGACATTTAGCCCAGACTAATTGAGAGGCCCCAGATAACCATCTGAGCTGCCATTTGGGCCTGCTGAAGGAAAGGCAGCCAGGATGACAGGTGGGGGAGGAGAGAAGAAGAAGAGGAGGGATTCTCTATTGCGGCGGGAGAGAAGTTGTGTGGCTGCGTTGTGTTTGGGGGAGAAGCTTCTGTCTGTCTGCTTCACCTCTCTGGGAGCAAAGGGGAGACAAGGTGAAAGTCCACTGCGACGTACACGTGCACACCGCCGCTCTGTCAGCACCTGCTCTCCTGGCTCCCCACGTCTGCCAATTACAGCTTTACCTTTAGCTGGACGCTCTATCAGGGCATGCCATCTCATTACAGCAGCCAGCTGGCCACAGCCAAAGGCCGACTCCTGCACACAGCCACCCAGCTAAAGGTCACACTGCTGGACGCTGCCACAGGCCGCGAGCGCTGCACGTATGTGCACCAGATTTAAGTAATGAATTTACCGAGCTCAGAGGTCTTTACGACAGGTCTTCACAAGACTCCTAGGAGCAAGGATTAGGACTGTTGGAAGGGAGGGTTTTGTGTATGAGTCACAAAGACGACTACCTGATGGCCTTTGCAAAAAAAAAGAAGTGAATCAGCGTTGTAATCTGACAGCTGTCAGAGATCTATTAACGAGTGTGTGCAGGGATCACTGCGAGGGAATGCCAGGGTTTTTAGTCACGGTCGAGGCACCACAGAACGACACTGCCTCGTCTGCTGATCGTTGATTGTTGGGTTTCACCGATTCAGGCGATGATACATTCCTCAAAGGAATTATTCATTTGCCACAATGTTGACTTAAGGATTAAACACAAACTGAATATAATAACTGAAAACAGTGATTATTTTCAGCAGGTATTACTGATCTATTCAACCTGATGAATGCTGGAAGACACTTTACCTGTTCTGGGAGAGACAGCAGTGTTATAATCTGTTTATAGCACTGCATAGTTAACACATCCAAAGCTGTAGTCGGGCACCTTGGTGGAGGTCTGCTCTCTCCTAGTGCCATTCTAGTTACGGTTATAGACACACGATTCATTGCTGATTAATCTGTCAGTTATTTTTCTGATTATCTAATTCGTTGTTTGGTCAATAAAATGTTACAAAATGGAGAAAAATGTTTCCTAAAGCCCACGACGACGTCCTCAAATGTCTTGTTTTGTCCACAATTCAAAGATATTCAGTTTACTGTCATAGTGGAGGAAAGAAACCAGAAAAATATTCACATTTATGAAGCTGGAATCAGAGAATTTACTTAAGACTTTTTTTTTCTTGAAAAATTACTCAGACCAATTAATTGATTATCAAAATAGCTGCTGATTCATTTAATAGTTGACAACGAATCCATTAATCTTTGCATCTCTAATTGTAACACTTGCTGACATTTGCTGTTTGCTAGGATCATAGTGTATTATAATCTTTTTATAATGCATTATTATCAGTGTTATAATGCATTATAATGTGATTAGAAGCTACCGCATGTGGTCATTGTTTGCTTTATGGAACACAACAGGTGAACAGGGTGAAAAAAAATTAACTAAAAGATATCACCCCAGTCAATTACTGATATTTACTGAATACTGAATTGTCCTGTTGCTGAAATAAAGCTGTCTTGCCTTAGGTAAAGTAAAACAATCACTAAATCTATGAAATAACAACACACACATTGTACAGTTAATTTTCACTTTACATAACGTAAACAATATCCACTTAGAGTAACTTCTAACCACATTATAATACATTATAAAGAAAATATAATGTGCTATAGCTATGAGAATTACACTACGATCCTTGCAAAAACAAATGTCAGCAGTTATGAAGCATATTATAATATCTGACCATAGAAATTATTATAAAAGGTTTTATAATATATTATGTTTACTGTTAGAAATCATTATGATGTATGAGTGTTTAGAACTATAATTATACAGTGCAGGTTATAATGCATTATAGACATGGACGCATACACTGTATGAATGAAGTGGACATAGTCACTGTGATGTCACCCATTGGTTTGGACTGTGGTTATGAAGCCTCATGGTTGGCATTTGGACCGTCACCATCTCGTTTTTTTAGCAACCAGAAGTGATACAAGAAGGTGGAGCTAAGTACAACCAATAATACAACATTTACAGGTGACGAAAAATTAACTTTCATGAACTGAAAACACACTGTGAAAGCATGAAAGTTGTAAGACAACTCCCAGACCGGACAACGCCGTGGTTGGAACCTGTCAATCACAAGGTAACCCCACCCTAAAGCATCACCTGCTTCATGGTCTATTTGACTCTAAATGGGACCATAATTTACTAAATGAACATCATGCTGAATTGAAGAAGACTTGAAACTAGTGATTGAGACCATAATGTCATGTTTACAATGTTTACTGAAGCAATAACCACCAGTAACCAATAGCCACCAGAGGAGTCGCCCCCTGCTGGCTGTTAGACAGAATGTTTGTGTTTAAGACACTTCAGCATTGGCTTCACTTTTTTTTTTTTTAGCGACATAAATAGCGTCATAAATGCTACCATGTTTTTTTTCTGCTCATTGCAGCTGTTAACATGTGGAGGAAATGTTGTCACATTGATTTAAATTACTTTTGCACTCATAAGACTTTTTGAAATACAGTTAAGAAATTGTCAGAAAAATCATGGATGGAAATGTGAAAATGAAAATGTCCTCACCGCCACACAGACAGATATTATGAAATCATCATCTGATTTACCGCAAGATGGTAAAAAACAGGAAATAAATACGTGCTGGCAGGATTAAAGAGACAGAGGGAAACTCACCCATCTGTTCTACGATGTCTGGAGGGAAGACTCGGGAGGCGAAGGCTCTACGGAAGATGTCGGAAAACTCCTTATCGAGGCCGCCAATACCCATCCTCTCGAAGTTCCAGTCCGGGCTGATGATGGACTGGCGAGACTCTCTGGTCTTGGATTTCCCTGGAGGGACACACCAAAACAGACACTAAAAGGAAAGCCTAATGTTTTATGATTATTTACTGAAAAAGGACTTCTGTGTTTATTGATAGGTATGACTGCTGCACGAATTATTTTGAGTCCCTAAATTGTTGTTTGCAGTGACACTGGTCCATTGAACAACCTCAACAACTTATTAAATCAAGATATAACATAACAATACCAATTTTACAAAGAAAACAAAAGCATAGAAATTAAAAATAGTGCAAAAAACATAGTAATCAGTATCTCTTTAAATCATTTGTGAAGCACATTTGTTATATGTACAAATGTCTTAATTTAGATCAGTTTAATAGACTTAGATAAGGAAAAAAATTAATCATTCATTAGATGGGAGAAATTAAGAAATTTTTTTCTCATATGCATGTAGATTTCACCAAAAAGAACCAGTCAATTGGCCGTGCTTGCTATTATTTCTTAACTATGATTATCTCAACATCGCAAGATAGAAGAATAAAATAGAAAAAAAATACTTTATTGTCTGCTTTTCATGCACAAAAAGCAGAAATATGTCACTGAAATGCATCAAAAGTCATAAAAACACAATACACACAATAGAAGCTGCATTAAAAAGAGGCACCAGGTACCAAAATAATTAACTCATTATCACAGGAAGACCTGTTTATCTTTTACCTGAGGTAAGTTCAAGATTTTAGCTTTGTTTCAGACTGTGTTAAATAAATGAAAATAAATGAAATCAATACTCATATAGAATATCGGTGGCCACTGACATTGAACCACTGCCAATATGTGAATGGGAAAGCAAGCTGAGTAAAACGTGTGAAGTCTGCCCCCTTGTGGATTCGTGGAGAATCTCCCTTCAGCCAGTGGCTGTAAAAACACTCCTCTCTTTCTTTTTAAGAAGTGTGAGGTTTTCAGTGGTTTTAGCAGCTCATTGTGTGTCATATTCACGCCAGCTTTTGTGGATGTTAGTAGAGATTAGACCACAAAAGATTCAGAGACATATCTATCTAACTGTTGTGAGTATCTGTCGTCACTCACCAATCAGGGTCATGGATGAGCTCTCTGACTTCTCAAAAATCACCTGACTGTTTCCCAGCAACAAGCCGATCTCAATCTGAAGAAAGAAACAATACAGATGATAATCGATCAGGACACAGTAGCATCCAACTGCAACACTTCAACTACACAAGGTTTACATTTTTTAAAAATATTTTTAGATATATTTATATGTATATATGATGTAGTGGTTGACTCTCTTCTAGACTGAAACTGGACAAATCAAAAAGCATTTGGGAAAACTGAATTGAATATATGTTTTACTTGACACAGAAGTAAAATGTACAAAGAACAGAAAACATTTTCAATGTGTTTTTTTTGTCTTTATTTAACTTAAATGAGTGAAAATGTGTGGAAGGATATATATTTATTTATTTACACTTCCACATATTTTCAGCCATTTAAATTAGTTGTATTTAATTATTAATATTTAATTATTTAATTAATATATATGTTTAATTAATATATATGTTTGTGCAACACCGCTAACTCACCACATCTGTGTATTAGTCTTATTATTATTATTATTCTATTTCCTATTCTGCTCTCTATTTTATTTTATTTCCTATTTTATAGGTATTTTATTCCTGTATATTTGTTTATATTTTACGTATATTTCTATGTACACTTGGGTGTTTTTTGTAACTGTGCTGCTGAACAACCGAATTTCCCGACTGTGGGATTAATAAAGGTCTATTCTATTATATTCTATTCTATATAATATAGTATAGTAGTACAGTATACTAAACTTCAGGGATACTAATCTGTCCATTTAGGAAGCAAATGTGATTATGACTCACTTTCACCTGCTTTGGTGCAAATGAAAGCAACAACAGGTACAAAAGAGATCAAGACAACCCCCAAAAGGGGAATGGTTTTACATGTGGTGGCCTCAGACAATTGCTCTTTCCTGGTCCTTCCTGACTGATTCTTCCATAGTTTTTGTGTTGTAGTATGACGCAGTACTTGCAGCCCAATCAGGTTTCACAGGTATTCCAGGATGACAAATCCACACGTGCAGTCAAAAGAAGGTTTGCTGTGTTGTATTTAACTGACTTGGTGTTATACTGTGATGATTAAGTGTTCCCTTAATATTTTTGAGCAGTGTATTTATCATTGGGAATCATTTAACGACACAAAACAATGACTAATATTGTCCAGACGCCCTCACAGATACTGCATTTAGCGTAAAAATAATATGCTATGCCAGTTTGCCACTTAAAAAATGGCAAACTGCAGCCCAACAGGCAACAACAGCTGTCAGTGTGCTGACTTGAGGTCACGAGAGGTCAAGGGACACCTTTGAAAATGGCCAGGACAGTTCTTCCTCACCAAAATTTACTGTAAGTCTGGAGCGTTATTTAGCCTCCATTACAAAGTTAATGTTACGTTAATGCATTACAGAAATTAGTACTTAGCTTGCATCAATTTATTATTAACATGCTATCATTGACAGCCTAATATATTTTACATATATACCTATATATATATAAATCAATGATTTCTGCGCTATCCATGTATAAAATGATACAGAACATCATGAAAATCATGGGACAGTGACATCTTCTCCAGATACCTTCGGTTTCTTGCCAGAGTTGTGTTCTCCCTTCAGGATGCTGGGGTCCATGGCCTCAATATCCTTTATGTTTATGCCAAACAGCTTATCACAGAAACTAAACACCAGCTAGAAGAAACGAACAGAAAACATGTAATCGAACATAGCTGTGCTAACGTATAAAATTAAAATCAATTAATGAAGATACAATTAATGCAGCAAATTTTAGTATGTGCTTCTATTGTGAACACACATTGCATTCTTTCATTTATTCCTCTACGAACTTCTGATCTAAATAGCAATGTCGGTAATACGCTGTAAAGTCAGATCTTGTCAGGCGCTAGTGAATATTTATACTGGCACATTTATTAACCCTTTAAAGCACCTGCTGGCCGACGCTGAAGGCCTGGTTGTTGAAGTGCTGGATGAACTCGCTGGCCATGTTGTCCGAGTCGTAAGGGTTGCTGTCCACGCTCTTCTTCTGCAGGAAGTCAATTTCCACAGTCATGGTGCTTATACACTGTTTGGACTTGTCAAACTTGTAGTTTGTTACTGTAAGGAGGTAAAAAAAAAAAAATCAGCCAACATCTGGATTATTATCTCCGCCAGCCTGGAGGTCTGCAGCTATTCTCACATACTACTGCACCAAACAACCCAGTGTTTTCTGTGCTAATTTAGGACTATGGTTAATGTGATTCACAATTTTTGAATATTATTGAACGATGATTATTATTATTGACTGTTGTCACCACTCTTAACCGGCCGGTAGGTGATGAACAACTGCTTCAGTTTGGAGTCTTGTTTCAGTTACGTATTAGGGATTGTTCCTGTCCAGATTTGCACATGGTTAGACAATTATAGTTTGCATTCATTCAGTCACACATTACAGCAGTGGTCGGCCCAGTCACACCTGGTGGAGATCTGCACCTAACTGGATGCACGTTTCTAGCCTAGCAACCCAAAAACTGAATAATTTGCCGCACTGGTGTGAATTTGGCATGTGAATCTGTGGTATAATCTAATATTCATCCATTTTTATTTATTTATGCTCCTCCACCCCTGCAGTCGGAAACTTGTGCCCTGGCGGGTGTAGCTTAGCTCAAACTGCACCGTGTTGCGAGCACAGACAGCTCTCATCCACCGGGAAACGGCAGTAGGTGTAGCTCTATTGTCGTCCAGGTGGATTATACGCACTGTTCAGTTCCAGAAACAGGCTGAGATAAGGAAATGGACAAAAAGTGTAAAAAATTGCCATAAATTGGGAGAAATACTGGAGAACTGTGACGCTGGGAGTCTCCTGGGAAAATTGGGAGGGTTGGCAAGTGTGCCTGGGGAAGAGGAACAACATCTGACTTATCATCAGCTTTTAAAGTTGTCATGGCAAACAGTTGCTTATTTACACATGCACACACTTCATAGTGATTCAGAATCACTATGAATATCACACACAGCTCTATGGCTCATCCACAATCTCTGACATATATGTTCTGATTATGTTAAATTAGAAACTGTTACAGCTGGGGCCGTGTGACGCGTGACGTAACAGACACTAACTAAACAGCAAACTAGTACTGGTACATTCTGAGTGGTTACCAAATCAAGCAACAGCAGTGATTCCTTCATGCTTCAATGTGGGAACCACAGCACAACAGGCACTTCCTGTATTTGACATTTGTGGAGCCCTATTCATGTCTCAAACTGCTGCTCATTATGGAAATGAGATATGCTGTAAGTGTCTGCCAGGTAACTAGGAATATTACACAAGCAATATGCTGCTACATTACTCATATCACAGTTACCAGGACACCCTGCTGAAAATCTATTATGGAAATTTAATGTTCAGATATTCTGCTTTAAACTTAAACGGACAGATTATTTCTTTGATCAAATCATAAAAAGAGCTTTGCTTTGCTTTTTTTCAAGATGTCAAGAAAGATTAAGGTATCATGAGGCTTTCTCACTCAGTGGATTAGATTTTCATTCCTCCTTTTCACTCCTGATATGCAGACAGTATCATAATAGCGCCCATCATGTTGGGCATTGCTTGGCCTAAGGGAGCTGAGCGAAATATTTCATCAAAGAGCAGCTCTTCTCTTTCTCTGGATGCTGGCCAGCCTCTGACACAGATGTGCAGTGACACCACCCACCCATATCGTTGTACTGTCTCTCCCTGCGCTGGGTAAGTCACGTTACCTCCACCCATCATGACACCTAAATAATAGCTAAACCCGCTAACCCTGCGTCTAATTAGTAATCTGGAGGATATGACCATCAGAGGTCGGCACAGTGAGATGTTTCTCTGGCAGAGAGGAAGGCTGCGGCTTTTAAAGCCAGTTAAGTTGCATGAATCCTTCAAAGTGTGAGGGTTGGGTTTGATGTTTCTACTGTGGCAAGGTGTCTGTTACTCACAAGGCATTCAGTGATAAGAGAGAAAGACTGTCAAGCACTGGTAATCAATAGATGAGAAATTAATGGCAGCCATTAGGAAAGGCTGAAAGGAGGTCATAGAACAATCAGAAGTCTGTGCAGCTTGTAGATACATGTGAGGAATGCATTAACAACCAGAAAGATAAATTAATTTTTCACTTTTTTATATCTACATAAGTTCCTCTTAACAGTCCACCATGTTGCACCAGCATGTTTCTACAATAGCACAGAATGGACAAACCAAACTGTTTACTTTCCCTGCTGGGGCTGGAGTTGATAACATTACTCGCTCCTGTTGCTGCTGCTCTCTCTCTCTTGCTTCACCACTCAGGTCCCACATACGCACACACTCCATGCACTGTCTCTCCACCAAATGGCTCTAGAGAGGGACATTTTCTCCAGCACACTTGGCACATGGGAGAAGCTTCAGTTGGTTGCAATCTCCTCACCTCGCCACTAGATACTGCCAGAACCTACACCAGACCTTCAAAAGGCGTAGCTGTAGGATGTACAGTATGTCATGGGGGCATTTTACGTTAATCTGAGAATGCACTGCTGCATGTGAATGGGAATCTAGTGTAATATTCGTTTTCATTAGCCACGTAAACAGCTTAGTGGGAAGATCTTTTTCAGCATAAGGGCAAAAACACAGTATTTTGTGCAGGTACATATGGTTACTGTAGCTCATTGACAATGGAGCTGTATGACACAGGATTAAGATAAAGAAATTTGTGTTTGGTGCATTATTTCTCTGTTGTTACAATGCTAATTGTCATTGTATTTTACATGGTTGGAAAGCCTGTTTATTTACCTCAGATGATTTGCTACCAGTCAGGCACATGATGTCAGAGAAGAGATGAGAAGTTCTGTGACAAATTTGTGGTTTTAGCTAATTTTACTTGTACGCTACCCACATAATCAGCTGTGCTGCTCATCCCACAAATGCATGATCCTCACAAGTTGGACATCATTGTGAAAGTAAATAAACAGGCTTTCAAACCATAAGTTTATGTCAGGCTTTGGAGATACAGACAACATTTGTTAGACGGATTAATTCATTGTTTTGTTCTTTTGGTGGGATTTGTTGAGGCTTAGACAAATCTAGAAAATTAGCAGTCTTATGCTAGAAGCATGAAGCTTACCTCTAACTTCTTGTCCAATCGACAGGCCAGCCCATTTTCTCTGTAAAGGAAAAAAAAGCAAGTGATTAATTTACTTCCATGTCTCATCATTCCCACATGTATGAGGTCACATTATTGCAATGGATAAAGGCAATTACATTTTCCAGAAGTTATCAGACAAAGGACAGTTATACACTACACGTTTCAGAGACATCAGTGCAACGTTCCTCTGCAACATGGTCTTATTTCACAACACTTCTTCACACTAAAATGCACAGCTCACATCCTTTTTTACACAAGCTGTGTTTTTGAGATGGCGGCCAGTGATGGCTGCCTTGCCAAACATGAGTCAATGAATCAATGGATAATACTGAATGAGTTCTTGTGGCAAAACAAGACCAACTGGAGGAGGTTACAGTAGTACCTGTGTGCTGCTGTGGCTGCCACAAAGACGGAGGAAGAGCAGGCAGAGACAGGCATAAGGCAAAGAAGGAAAAAGCAGTAACAGACACATTGAGACAAACAAAGAGGTCCGTGCAAAGAGCCCACAGAAAACCACACAACACAGCATCCCATTTCTTAGAGAAGATCTTTACTTAGTGAATATCAGGTCACATATGGCTATCAGTCTTTTAAAATAAACAATATAATGTTAACACAAAAAAAATATTGTTTGCTGCCTTCAATACCATGCCAGTGTCCACCGGTGCTTTGTTAATTAAAATTAACCATTAAATAAATATATACTGTAAAGTGCTGCAAGAATGAGTCCTAAAATCCAGAAATTAGTTAGCATTTTACCAATGCTGGTTCCCTCGTCTGGAAGTCAGTGGGTTTTTAGTGCCTGAAATAAGGTCTTTAGTTAACACAAGCTGACGACATTTTAGCATGTTCTACAATATAAAATACATCAGTAAATACCCCACTGGTGAAATTTGAAGCTTTTATTTGTCTTTAAAAAAAATCAGTCCACCTTTACAGCCTCATTACTTGTGTACATGTGACAGTGGTGTAGTTGATCTATAGCCTATAGCCTAGCCGATCCCAGCTGACATTGGGCGAAGGCGAGATACACCCTGGACAGGTCGCCAGTCCATCACAGGGCTGACACATAGAGACAAACAACCATTCACACTCACATTCACACCTATGGGCAATTTAGAGTCATCAATTAACCTGCATGTCTTTGGACTGTGGGAGGATACTGGAGCACCTGGAGAAAACCCACGCTAGCATGAGGAGAACATCCAAACTCCACACAGAAGTGCCTCCAAGCCAGATTCCCTCTTGCTGTAAGGCGACAGTGCTAACCACTGCACCGCCCCAATGTTAGCTTTATTCTTCTGGCAATTGCATTCACACTTCAAAAATCCTAAAAGTGGTTTATTTGTGGAGATTATCTTACGCACTAAAACATGTAAGTATTATAAACATGTGTTTGCCACAGAGCTTATTTTCTGAATTAATCCAAAACCCAGTAGAAACAGCTCATTGGAGGGAACCAGGACAATGTCAACTTCCTGGTTGTCCTAAAAAATACTGTACATCATCCCTGCAGCACTCCATTACTTATACAAAAGAGGAATAGTGGCACTGTAATTCATTTTATAAGGAACATCAAGCATTGAAGAATAACGGTTGGAGACATATGCCACAATATACATGTTATTCATTTTGTCTCAGAAAACCAATCACACTTGAAATCTGCAGAAAACAGTTTAGCAGCGACGCACTGCTCCCATCAGGCGACACAGTAATCACCGAGAACATGTGGCATGTTGCTCTTAAACACTGACACCCACCTGTGGCAGGCTGAAGGCAATGGTCCCGACGTTAACACTGGGATGCGTCTTCAAGGTGAACACATACACATGGGCTAAATTGCGCACAGTCACATGTCTGCACGGAGACAAACAATGAGGAGACGGAAGAAAGGATTAAGTGTGGTAAAGAACTAGTGTCAGCCAGCTATTACTGTTATTCCAGGAAGAAATCAATACTCACTGTTCAAACTGTGGCTCCTTCTCATTGATGACGGCACAGTTGGTCAACGACAGTTCGTCTGTTGGGCATCGAGCCGCTTGCATAATCTAAAAAGAGAGCACAGGAAAATGTTAACAGTGACTCAACTGATGAGGAAATACACAATCCAAGAAATCATAAATAACAAGATGCAGTGTTCTGACTTGTTCACATAACTAATGATGTATCAGTATCACTGTGAAATTGCCTGATAAGTAAATTTTCGGGTCCAAAGGAAATATGAATCATATAAGTTTCATCATGATGTCAGAGAAGTTGTGCCAAAAGGTAGTACGTTTTGTACACAACCAGGTGCAATGCATGTGATTTGGGTTGTCGCTCCTACTCCAGATTTAGTTAGTAGTAAATAAGCCATTCAAGTTTATCTTTTAGTCCTCTAAAGTCTAAGTGTGATCTAAATGGTTTTCTCCACTGTGTTTATGACTTAAAAGAGCAACATATAGAACTGACAACTAGCTTTTTAAATGCGCAACAACAGTCCAAATTCAAAACATTGGAGCTATGGCCCATGCTCTCTGTGGCTGATAGCAGTTAGCTTGTGTTAGCATTCAGATGTTATCCTCTGGCCACCAGCAGTAGTTGGAATCACTTCACCAGCTGTGTGTCTCAAATACTCACTGCCTTGATAACCAGCTACACACAGACCACAGAGAGATGTGCCGAGGATTTTCAGGTCGGGTACAATCTAACATTATGTTATCTCTGGGGTTTCTTTGTGTTATTATTTTAATGGAAAGAGTCTTTGCATGGGGTGCCAAGTGAGCTACAACAGCGCCCCAAGTTATCTGCATTGATCCAGTTTGTTTGCTTGCTTCCATGGTTGCAGAGGGATGTATTTGTTTGCCATTTGTTTCATATGTGGGGCGTTGAAATTGACAGTGAACGGGATCACTCTGGCCGAAACAAAAACAGACGTTTTGGATCTGAATAGAAATTTCAAACGAGAACATACTGGCTGTAGCACTGCTGTCGGAGAAGCCAGTATTTTAATTTAGCATGTTTCCTTCATCTCTGATGACATTTCATGGTCATTTTGTGATTTATTACTTCAACAACAGGTGAAAAAATGGTTTTACCATTGTCCTTAATCGTTCATATAGTTTTTTTTGTTCATCTGTGAAAACAGGTGGGAAAAAATGTCTTTTTGTCACAATCATGTCAAAGCAATTTACATAACTTGCTAATACACAATATATGATGCACCTTTTGTTTAGAGTGCATGAAGAATTTAAAGCTCACCTGGAACAAAACATGAAGGCTTTTTGTTCCAGTTAGAACAAGGGGTAGTGGTGCACTTCAGCCTCTTGTGGCTGAAATGAGTACTACAACAACAAACACTATCTCCAAAAAAATAGATATTTTCACTGACCAAAAACTTTTTCCCTACCTGTTTCATACATGATTTTATTTCACCTGTTCTTAAATCATAACCAGGAGAGAAAACTATTGAGATCAGATGTCGAAAGTAGATCACCAGATTTGTATAGTACGGTATAATCCACAGTAGATAAAGGGGGAAATGTTTCAGTACATGACCTGCTAGTACTACAGATGAAATAGCCAGGATTGTGGACTAATTGTGGAATAATTAACAGTGTTTACAGTCTGTATGTATGGATTTCTATACAGTTGAACATCTGCAGAGAAAGACAGATTGTGAAGGTCAGCACTCTTGTGGCTTTGCTCCCATCCCCCTTCAGCATCGAGAGATCACTCTCACAATAACACCGCCATTACACGTGTGTTGCTATGGTGGCCTCTTTACACTGATAAAGCCTCTCTGGACACACAGCAAACGTCCTGCTAGGTCTGATGCTCCTTGAATTTTTACTCTATTCTTTGTTTCAGTGTAAACCATTACGGTAGTCTGTCTTGGGGGCGGCAGTAGCTCAGTCTGTAGGGAGTTGGCTTGGGAACCGGAGGGTCACGGGTTCAAGTCCCGACATGGACCAAGAACTGAGTGTGAACTGGTAGCTGGAGAGGTGCCAGTTTACCTCTTGGGCACTGCCGAGGTGCCCCTGAGCAAGGCACCAAACCCCCAACTGCTCGGGGCGCTTGTCAGGAGCAGCCCCCTCACTCTGACATCTCTCCATTGATGCATGTGCATGTGTGTGTTTCAGGTCTGCACGTACCGTGTATAAGTTAATAAACAGAGTGCAAAAATTGAATTTCCCCTCGCGGGACTAATAAAGGTTGATCTTCTTCTTCTTCTTCTTCTATGGTGATGTAATACCTGTCATTAGCACTGCACACATAAAAAAGAGGCTATACAGTGTGTTAGAGCGCAGTCTTCCTCGACTCGGGTATGGTGCAACATTCAATTAACACCTCACTAAAACACCGAAATGCAAGAAAGTCAGAAACAGTAGACTAAAAAAATTAAATAATCATCATTCATTGCTCTACTCCATCAGCTGAAGACAAGTGACATGTGGTTGACAGCTCCGGAAAAGGCTAATGGAACTTGAGTTAAGATTTATTGTTTTGGCAAACTCTCTCAATAATTGATTAACTGTTTGTCACTTATCTTAAAGCAAAAAAGCTTAAAGCTTCTTTTACGTGCATATTTACCATTGTTGTTAGCCATCTGTAATATCAAACTGATAATTAGGGGATTTTAGACTGACAAAATAAGCAATCTGAGGACACAATTTTGGACTCGTTTCACTATTCACTATATACGGTAGATAGATACACAGTATAATGCCTGCTGCAGGAATGTGGCTTGACAGACAGAGGGACACAACCTGACAGCAAAATATAGAAATGAAAATTAAACTAGTCAAACTGCTGTCCAAGATGATTGTATATAAAAAAAAAAACTCCACATAACTGTCATTATCATTTATAGTTTACAGTCTTTCATGCATGATTGCTTTCCTTTTGTAATATGTACATATCATCTGTCACAGTTCAGATCTCTATAGGGCTACACACACAGTCTGTACATAATCAAAACTTTATACTTGAGAAATGTGACCAATGAAGTGTGTCTTTAAGCCCAAAGGTCCAATAGCACAGACAACCTAAGTCTTTCCTATGAACCAGATTGTGAAATTGTGTAAAGGGCATTCCTTGCATTGTTTCCATGTAATCAGCTCAAATGTTAAATGTAAATAAGACAGAGAAAAGTCAAAGGATCTAAAAGACAAGGCCAACTGTATTTTCTGATATTTCATAAAGGAAATGTTGAGTCAGTTAACTGCAGCCATAAGAGCCTTCATGAAGGAAGGACTTGTTGTTGCAATACTTTAACTGTGTACCTAATAAACTAGCAACTGTGCGCGCACGCGCGTGTGTAAACAGCTGCATAGTGTGATGAAAAACACTTTGTTTACACTGTGGTTACTTGAAAATCGGCCACTGTTGTAAGGCGTTACCAGCAGTTTAGCTGGCTGCTCTTCTTGTTCCTGTTTACCAGTTCAATGCAGCTAACTTTACACTTCCTTCATTTCCATCATTGAATTAGCCTTTTAAATCGAAGCTAACTTACAGCCGCTAGCAACACTTTTCAAACAAAGTCAGTAAAACTATTGACAATACAATTTAGCAAATCTGGAGGCTACAATACCTAAGCTGTAACACATATTAACTTAGCTCTAGGACAACATTGGTAACAGTGCTAGCTAGCAGTGGTCATAAGATACTCTCTTCCGGGCTGCCTACGAAGTTTTGAATGACATCTGATTCTGCCACACAGGCTAAGTGCTGTGCTGGCTCACTTTACGTGTAAAAAAGAAAGCTTCAAGTACACGTTCGGTTTAGTATTCAGTGTTTCCTGTTCGTGCTGTATTTCATTTACAATGTTCGCTTCAGATAAACTCACCCGGTCGGTCATCTTTTTGTGTCTTTATTAACTCCTGTTCAAGTGCAATTCAGCATAAACGCACTGCTGACTGAACAACTGCAGAAACGAGAAAGTGACGTACGAAGAGGCGGGATCTGCCGACGTATGTGATGTCATCACGCACACATGCGTAACACGTCAGCGTGATGTACAGGCTTCATTATCAATGAATAGGAGCTACTTTGGGGACCAGTATGCGGTTCTTATACTACATGCGCGTCGATGTTGCATTTGAATAGCTTCCGCTTCTTGTCAATATCAGGTTTTTGGTTACTCCCTTCAGCGGTTGTGATCAAAAATACTTACGGTAACGTGAGCCTTACAGGACTCCGTAGAAAAGTAAACTGTTGATACGTTCATTTTGAACGGGTAGCTAGAATGCTTACCAATAGTAGGTACCATTAGTCACAAAAAGCGATATTAATCAGCAGCGAAATCATTCTATCTATATTTTGAAGTAGTCATATAAATTGTGTAGTGTCCTTCCGTAAAGCAGCATGGTAGCGTGGCCGAGTGGTCTAAGGCGCTGGATTTAGGCTCCAGTCATTTCGATGGCGTGGGTTCGAATCCCACCGCTGCCATTACTTTAACTTTTTATGCTTTTTATTTCATTTCATGCCAGTGATAAATAACCAATATCAGGCACACGACGGCACAATAGAATGTAGATAAAACAGAGGCAGACTTCTTGTCAGCTTCCGCTAAAAGTTACTCAACAGCAGGGACAGATGCACCAGTGCCATCTTGTGGCTGTGCAATACACTTTCATGACTGAATAAGAATAAGAAATATTAAAAAGAATTAAAAGTTGGTGAATTTTCCCTTTAAGCTCATTGCTAAAAGTGAGGTGGACAAAATATTACAAACACCTCTCAGTATGATGCACCATTGAACTAACACCTCACTAAAACACTGAAATACAAGAAAGTACACAAGTAAACAGTAACTTGGCAAAAAATAAATAAAAGTAGTAACTCAAGGTCCACTTACTACCATCATTCCTCTACTCCATCAGCTGAGGAAGACAAGTGAGATGTGGTTGAAAGCCCTGGAAAAGGCTAGTGGAACATGAGTTACTAAGTCACACTCTCTTGATAATTGATTAATCATTTTAAAGCAAAAATGACAATAATTTATTGGTTCCAGCTTATTTGAACTTGTTTTAACTGTTTTTATTAGCCTTCTGTGATATTAAACTGATTATTTTTGGATAAGACAAAAAAATCAAGTGAGATATCAGTAACCAAAACTTCTAGCTTTCGAGTTTTGTCGAAAAATATAGCTCATAGTAAGTGGTTGAGATTAAAAAAAATGTTTTTCAGTGACTTTAAAAACATGAATAAAAATTCCTAAAGATGTGTTATGCTGCTAAAATTCAGAAAATATTACTATTCAACAAAATTTAGCAAAGGTGCCTCTTTCCTTTTCATAACTCTACTGTGTTTCTCTAATAAAACATAATATAACCCACATACATTAAAGAAGGACACAAACTTTTCCAACAGACAATGGTTCATTAAATTTAAAAATAATTACAAAAAAAATGAAATGAATACTGATATAAAGATATCCAAAGTGACTCCAGTTGTACAGTATTTCCTTCCTTTCCTTTCATTCTTTCTTGATTAGTCTGTGTACATTTTCTATGATCAGTCCTGGTGATTAGACGACACATCTTGGGAAATACCAGGTTTCACTGGGACCTGACTTTTTCCTTCAAGAACTGAGAAGCCACAAATTGCATTTTCTGAACGGCCAGCTGGGTATCTTCAGGGGAAATCCCAAGATGCCACACAGCCCGTACTGAATTTCCAAAATGGGGGTACATGAGAACTTGTATCCCCTGTCCGAGTGCTGCCTCCTCTCCCTCGTCAACCTGACCCATGCGGGCACAGAACTCAGAGGGGCTTAAGCTGGGCTCCCGTAGACGGAAACGCAGGATGTTTGTCTCCACGGCAGCCATGTCTACAGCGAACAGAGTAGGGTCACAGTCGAGCAGAGCTGAAGAAAAGAGAAGAAGTAGGTGGTTAAAGGTACAGTGTGTGGGATTTGGCGACGTCTAGTGGTGTGGTTGCAGATTGCAACCAACTGAGCACCCCTCGGCTCACTCCTCCCTTTCCAAGTAATGTGAACCGACGAGTGCAAAACCTGATAATGCAGTTTGCTTCACTCAGAGGCTGTCCATACCATAATAACACTGCTGTGTGCAAGGTAACGAAAACACAATAATTCTCCGTTTCAAGCGCTACACCACACTAAAGAAAACATAGTTAAGAATAAGAGGTTGGCTGATAAATCAGGCTGATTTTTGAACACTTTTTCATAATTAGCTTCGGTCGGTGACTAAGCATATTAAGCCGATTAGCAAGCAGGCCCATCTACGGGCAGCCCAGTGTCGTTGCTGTAGAACTCGCATGACTCCGCCCCTTGTGTCAATCAAATTGCTGCTCTACCAGCAGACCTCAGTGCATGTGTGTGAAAAGATCAGCGTCCTAACTGGGAGACATCGTGCAGACACAAAATTCAGATTGGAGAAATAGACCATAAGTGTTTGACAAATGTTTGTTTTAGTTAATAAAAAATGTCTGTATCATTTCTTATTATTAAGCTATTATATTTTATCAGATGGAGGAAAAAAAAGAACACCATATGTTGGCAAAAAATGTATAAATAAATAAAAATAAAAATCATATATTGACTGTCCTGATTCTGTGTAAAAAAAAAAAAAAAAAATCAGGATTGGCCATAAAAACCCATATTGGTCGACCTCTAGTTAATTATATTCTGTTTCTGCTGGTAGAGCCCCCAAAATGTTACAAACTATTCCTTTAATGATATAATTTTTATAGACAGAAATACGAGCTGCTCACCTTCTGCAAAGGTTTTTGCATTGCGGTGATCCTCCTCAAGTCTTCCTACCATCTCCAGTAAAGACAGTTTTCCAGCTGCTGCCAGTATACCAGCCTGCCGCATCCCCCCACCCAGGGCTTTACGGCACCGCACTGCCCGGGATATGAAGTCTTGGGGTCCAGACAGCATGGTTCCCACAGGTGCACCCAAACCCTGTTACACACATGTGAATTAGTTGTTCTTTGTTGGTCTGTGGAATGTTCTGGTCCATTCTGCGTGTGTGTTTGCAGTCCCACCTTGGAGAGGCATACACTGACGGTGTGTGTGTGCTGCAGTATGGTGGATGGAGGCACCCCCTGGGCCACAGCGGCATTCATCACCCTGGCTCCATCCATGTGGACTGACAGACCATATCTATCTGCCAAAGCACGCACCTTGAAGACAGGAAAACCTGTGAGAACTGCTGCATCCTCCATTATGCTGTAGTAAAGATAGTATCACAGCTATTGTCGCGTTGACATACAAGTTTTATGAGTATGATCTTCGTAAACAAATCTCCACACATACCTCCTGCAGGAATGTCAGCGGCAGCACACGTCCTCCCTGTATGTTATGTGTGTTCTCCACACATATGAGGCGTGAGCGGGGGAAGTGGGGGTCAGGGTAACCGTGGCGGATCTTCGATTCCAGCTGGTCCAAGTCAAATGATCCATTGGGGAGGGTGGTCACAGTGGTGGAGTGGACACCTGCCAGCTGTGTCAACACACAAACACACACAGACTGATGAACGCACCACAGTGGGCCTGACCACAGGTGTCTCCTGCTCTGGTACGCTCACCTGTGCACTGCCTCCTTGCTCATAGATGTGTAAATGGGACAGGTCGCCCACAATCACCTCGTCACCCCGCTCCCTGCAGTGCACCATCACTGCATAATGAAACGTGTGCAAGTTTATGACCATTATGACCTCATAAAAGTGTATTCAGTCTCCAAGTCAGCCCATAAATGCTCACCTGCGATGAGATTACTCATGGTTCCAGAGGGAACAAACAGGGCGGCCTCCATCCCGAACATGTCAGCTGCAATTTTCTGTAACTCTGCAGAAATTTGTCAATTATTGCAAGATTTAGGTAGCATTTCTCAAGGAAAGATGCAGATGTGCGTGCATTCATATTGCACCACCACATACAGTAAAAAACATTATTATTTTCTGATTCTAAATAATTGTCTACCAAGCTATTTCAATAGATCTACTTCAGTCCATTTACTTCAAACTACTTTTTAAAGATGCCAGAGGACAAAAATTTTACAAAATTATTAATTTACGATATTTTTTTCAGGAAAAGGCAAACTTTTATTCTGCACCTTTCTAAAAGGTATGTGGATGAATTATTATTATTGTTATTATGCTATCAATAAGATCTTTATTTATAAATCAGGTTCCTGACTTGGTCACTGAATCTTCGGCTCTAACCGTTAACACTCGGGTCTTCTCTCATCACGTCATCTCCGACTTCGGCCTCCGCCATTGCCTGCCTCATCGCCGGCCCAGGCTTGGTCACCGTGTCGCTGCGGAGGTCCACCACCCGGACGTGGGCCGCCCCGCCCGGTCCCGCGTACCTGGGTTTCCCGGTGTTGTAGTAGCCCCGGGCGGAGCTCCGCCCCAGCACGGCCGCCGCTACATGTCGCGCACTGAGCGGTTTGCTCGAGGCGACGACACCGTGGTTGAAAAATGTCAACAAAACTCTGCTGGAAAATGTCTTCAGACACATGATGCTGCTCTAACAAATATACCCAAGAGGTGTTTTTGTATCGAACTTTGGATCGTTGATGTAGTAATCGATAATCATTGACTGCAAGGAAAGTTAATCGATGACCGATAAGCCCATCAGCGTGCGCAGAGCAACAAGGAACACAAGATGGCGCCGTTATTACAACAAAGTCGATTATACTGCATAATTATGAACTCAAATATCAAAATGTTCAGTTCTGATGTAAAGCTAGATAATTCATTAAAACCGCAACTGTTATTTCAAAACAAAAGCCTTCTTGGTCACATAATCCAGGGACTTAAAATCTGCTTATATACATTTTCTGATTTCTTTCATTTACAGATTGTAAACAAAATCTAATCCAATTCATTACAACAGACCTGCAGCCTTAAGTTGTATTTGTCACATGTAGGTTAATATGGGTCAACAGTACAAAGAAATGTATAGGGTGAGTCAGCTCAGCAATTATAGCAATAGTCACATAAAATAAGATAAAATGAGAATAATAACATAGAATAACAATAACAATAAAATAAAATTTATAAAATATAGTATAATATACAAAAATAAAATAAGTTAAAAAAAACAAAGAAGTATCTACAGCTTTGTTTATAATCTTAATCAATATGAATTTGTTGTTGTTTATATTGTTTGTAAAATGGTAAATTATGAAGCTGCAGATTCTGGACTGAATTACATTCAGAAAACCTCAACTTCTCTTGCACACATTGTAGGCCTCACAGAAAATATGTGTATGGTCAGATTATTGTATTGGATCATATTATACTGTATGGGTGATCATTTTATTGTGTCTAAGAAGAAGAAGATCTACCTTTATTAGTCCCACAGTGGGGAAATTCAATTTACACTCTGTTTAACTTATACATGGTACATGCACACAAACACACACACATGCAGTAATGGAGAGGTGTCAGAGTGAGGGGGCTGCTCCAGACAAGCGCCCCGAGCAGTTGGGGGTTTGGTGCCTTGCTCAGGGGCACCTCGGCAGTGCCCAAGAGGTAAACTGGCACCTCTCCAGCTACCAGTTCACACTCAGTTTTCGGTCCATGTCGGGACTTGAACCGGTGACCCTCCGGTTCCCAAGCCAACTCCCTACAGACTGAGCTACTGCCGCCCCCTACTACTACTAGGGCTGCATCAGATCAACAAAACATCACACAACAATAATCAATGCCCATCACTATAGCCTAGAACCGTGTTTCCCAAACTTTTTTTGGGAACCCACTTTTAAAAAAATAGCAAAATAGTCTATAAATCCAATTTGTGCATAAATGCCTGTTCCTGACCATTTTTACCACCATTTCTGCAACACCTTATATTATTGTGAATCGGTAAACCAGACATTTCTAAGATATTAAATTAAAAAAATAACAAATAAATGCTTTTAGGTGGTGCTAGCAGGCTCTCGTGTTTATCCTCTCATCAATAAAACAAACTGAATGTACACTAGCCTTTTATATGTTAGAAATAGGCAGCAATTATTAGAACAATACAAACATTTAGGCTCCCTTATGTGGCTCAAATGTGTACTGCAGAGGCAGTACTGTGCTGTGTCCACAGGAGCCGTCCTTTCCACGCTTCCCATTTATTGTCTATGTAAGCAGGTGTGTGATGCCTTCTGGGAGCTTGGCAGTGCAATTCGAGAGACAGATTGTCACCGTTGGCCACTTGTTGTTTGCATAAAGTTGAGGTTTAGGCTACTTTGTACCAATCAGGGGTGTCCAGCACTATTCGCCACATCTGGAAACTCCCAAGAAACTTTTAATCGATTCAAAGCAAAGGCAGATTCAGTAACTGCATAGCTTTCTCGCATGAAATGTCTTCAGAAACACATTTCAGTGAACTATTCATGTGAAATAAGAGAAGAAAATTTCCAAACGAGCCGCCATGTTGGTTCCAGTTTGAGCTGGGAGCCCACAAGGGAAAACGTTCGTCCAATCAGGTGCAGAGTGTCTAGTGGCAGCCCATCAAGCGTCCAATGCCAGGAAGCAAGACGATCCCTCGTGATAAAAAAAACACCCCTGTGGACACATACCATATGTAAGAAATTTATTTGGCGACCCTTAATAGAATCTCCTGCGACCCACCTGCGGATCCCAGTGTTTGGGAAGGACTGGCTGAGAAGACAACGTGACCTCTTTAAATGATCAACAGTCCAAAACCCAAAGATTTTCAGTTTACTGTGATATAAACAGAGACATCCGAGACCCCAGCTGGAACCATTTGGTTTTTAACAACAACAGTTAATGATAAGATAAGATAAGATAAGATATTCCTTTATTAGTCCCACAGTGGAGAAATTTACAAGAACTTGATTGATTAATTGATAATCAAAATAGAGGGCAATTCATTTCTTTTACTAATCTGAAGCACTGGTTCCCAGAAAAAGCCATAAGAATAATATAATAATAATTAATATATTCATATTTACATAGACACACAGATCATCAGTCCCTTTTCAGACAAATTCCTCTACTTTTCCACAATTATCTTCAACCAGAATACGTCATGTTTGATGTAGTAAACCGTGTCCTGCATTAATCCACCCCAGTGTTCGGGGCATGCATGTGAGTAAGTGTCTCTCTGTGCGTCTGTGTGTATGATGTGTTTACACTGTGCTGTGACCACGAGTGCTCTGAAATAACTGTCACTCCCTCAGATTCTTCAAGGGTTACAAACCTGCTTTTGGCTTGACCTTTATCCCTGCACTGAGCTGTAAAGATTATTCCACCTAACTGCCATCCATCATCTATTTATCTTATTGTGGAAACAAGCGAGAAAGGAAATGAAAGCATTATGCACACATACACAAACTAGGGTTGTCAGTCAGTTTAAATATTTAACCCTCATAATGTCCTGGGGTCAATCTGACCCCACATTTCATTTATTTTTGTAACTCACAAAAGGGTATACTTTCATGTAAATAAGGTCTATTGGCCCTAAATTCCAAAATGAAGGGAAAAATGTGTGGTAATGGGTTGGACTGAAGTAAAACTAAGGTGTAACACAAAAATGAATGAAATATTTATACTATATGCTTTAAATAACAGTCAAACCAAGTGGGGTCATTTTGACCCCAGAGGACAAAAGGTGTACATTAGGAGGAGGAGGACATTATGAGGGTTAAACTCGATTAATCACGATTGTCCATCATAAATCATGACTGATAGCAAATTAATCACACTTTTTTGTTCAAAATGTACCTTAAAGGGAGATTTGCCAAGTATTTAATACTCTTATCAACATGTGAGTGAGCAAATATGTTGCTTTATGCAAATGTGTGTATATGTTTATTACTGTAAATCAACTAACAACAGAAAGCAATGACAAATATTGTCCAGTAATCCTCACAAGTACTGCATTTAGAATAAAACAATATGCAAAACATGGCAAACTGCAGCCCAAAAGGCAACAATAGCTGCCAGTGTGCTGACTTGACAAAGAATTTCCCCATGTGATTATCATAAAGTGGGCATGTCTGTCAAGGGGAGACTGGTGGGTACCGATTGAACCCATTTTCTTTCACATATCTGGAGGTCAGAGGTCAAGGGACCCCTTTAAATATAGCCAGTTTTTCCTTGCCAAAATTTAGTGTGAGCTTTGAGTGTTATTTAACCTCCTTCTCAGCCAGCGAGTATGGCATTTATTAGGGTTTGTAGTTTCATAAGATGTCAGGATCTTTACTCTGGCTTTAAAACAGAGCCCGCTACAACCTCAGAAAAATCAAATTGTATTAAAAAACTTAGTGGCGTTAAAACAAATTTTCGTTATGCATTAACTTTGACAGCCCTTACACAAACACATGACGTGATGGGCCCAGACTGAAGTGGTTATATCCAGGCATATCCTCTATTTTTACCAGCTCTCTCATGTCTGTAGAACTAAGTCAATAATTAGAGGCAAAGACTTGTGAGAATTTATCTGCCATGGATTAAAATTAGGCTATGAGAGAGGTACACTCATTACAAAACACCCCCTCTGTCTCACACCCACTTTTTCTTTATGACCCACAAACACTACATTCAAATCTCCCTCCCCTCACACACACACACTTCCCCCTCACATGCATACTCATGCTGTCTTGTCTGATGTTAATCACCCGATAAAAGTCCCAGTGTGTGTTATCAGGACCGCACCATACTGTAGTTAAAGTTGATATTGCCAGTAACAGAGCTGGCTTTTATGAGCCATAACAAGTCGTCATTAAAAGTCATTAGCAAACATCAGCGTCGTAAAAAAGGCCACAGTCGGTCTCGAGAGCCCCACAAGAGCCGTGAACGGCGAGAGATAAAGATGCATCTGTAAGCAAGGCAGAGCAGCGATGTGGAGAGCTGTGATGAGAAGGAGGAAAGTGGGACGAGACGACGTCCTGGGAAGGAGTTTTTCCGGGATCACTGTTGGCTTCTGTAACCTCACACTTTTGTCTGAGTGTGTTTTGTTTCTCTCAAATGCCTCCCAGCATTCCTTGCCTGTGTGCGTGGAGAGCCGTGTTTTGGAGAAAATATTGAATTAGAGAAAAAAAAAAAGAGGCAGAGGGAGAAATGAAGGAGAGGGAGAAATATTGACTCCTTCTGGGAAGGAGCGAGACGGCAACGCCTTTCCAATAACCATAAACCCACTGGGCTGAAAATAGACGGGCCGAATGAATAAACGAATGTGTTCATCCCACATGAGCTCTTCTCTTTCACAGAAGGAGGGGAATGGAGGTGACCCCCCCCACACACACTCTTCTTTTCTCTCTCTCTCTCTCTCTCTCTCTCTCTCTCTCTCTCTCTTTCACTGAGGCCGTCATTTCTTCACCATGACGAGAGATATTAACCGGAACAAAACAGGTGTTTATGGGAAGCCTTCCCTCAAATGAGCTTTCTCATACACACACAAAAGATGCACACACACTTCCCTCTGCTGTGTAAAGGTGTCGACATTTCTGCCTGCGAAACAACAGTAACATCTGTTTCACATTTCACACCACCCCCCCACTTTATACAGTATGTCATGGGCCATGTGGACATGCTTTACTACACACACATTACTCTTAAGATGCAGGGGAGGCTAAATTCCTTCTTTTCTTCCGAAGCAGAATCAGGCAAGTTTTAGTGATTTGTTTTCTGTACGTTGTTTCCGTATGTATTATATTTACTTATTTTAAGGCCCACCATGACGTTTATCCTAAACCTAACAAAGTGGTTTTGTTGCTAATACTTAAGTGAGTGGTTTTGATGCCCTCTGCTGTTACTGGACTTAAATACACAGATGTAATATTCACACCTCGTGAGGCAAAACAAGACAGTGGCATCCTATCTACTTGTGGACAGGCGGATCTGTTACACTCTTTCACGTGATACAAGGTTGGGTGCCCCCCTTGGTGTTATAGGTGACTTTGTCTAAATAGACACATAAAAGCAGTAACAACATCAGCCATTTATCGTCTTACAAATACAGCCAAAATCAGCCAGACTTCATGCAAAAAAATTTATTTTTTTTCTCGCAGCGTTGACCACTGAGATGGTCTTCTGACATGACTCCCCAAAAAACACCATCAAAGACCTTCAGCTTGTTCAATGCAGCTGCTGGAGTTTTTACAGGGCACAAAAGGTCCCTGATTCTTTAAGATGCAGTGTTTAGGATTTGGCAGCACCTAGTGGTGTGGTTGTATATTGCAACCAACTGAAAACCCCTCAGCTCACTCCTCCCTTTCCAAGACTGCAGTAACACGAGCCATGGTAACGCCGTTCGCCTCGCTCAGAGGCCATGCTTCCATCAGACGGCAGCTGGCAGTACCACGGTTTTTGCACCCTGCAGCTCATGTTACCACCATTTCATAAGCATGTCGGAGAACTTCGGGTGCCTTCAGGTAACGCAGAAATGTGAAAGGCTCTCTTTAGAAAAACATGCCAGACTCTGTGAAGAGGGCGCGCGCCCTATGTAGAACTAACGAAAATACAGTTCTTAGTTTCACATTATTATACACTAAATAAAATATATTTATGAATATTATGCTCTATTTCTGCTCATAGATCCCCTGAAATGTTACACACTCCTGTCAGCTACAGAATTTCATAAAAGGCGATGCCTATAATCAATACATGATTGGAACCAAAATACATTACAGAAATGTTTAAAAATAAATGAATAAATTTCGAATCATTATGATTCACGCAGGATTGCACAAAATAAACAATGTTGCTATAATGTTATAATGATTTTTATAAATGAAAAAAATGCAAAACCCACATTTGTCGTTGTTATTACATAATCTGTTGTTACAAGCCTCAAGAGCATCAGTGAGGTGGAGCACTGATGTTGGGCGATAACGCCGGGCTTGAAGACAACGCTCCAGTTCATCCCCAGAGTGTTTGACGAGGTTGAGGTCAAAGAGCCGGTCCAGTTCTCCCACATCAACCTCAGAAACCCTTTTCTGTATGGACCTCACTTTGTACAATGAGGGTTTTGTCGTGTTGAAATAGGAAAGTGCCCCGCACCCCTCCAAACTGTTGCAACATAGATGGAAGCACATTCAAAAGCAGGGTTACCCAAAGTAGGACCCGCGGGGCTGATTTTCTCCTTAAAGTGACGAGCCGCTCCTCTGCGTTTTTCTCAGCTTTTTAATTAATTATTAATATTTCTTTAAACCATTTAACCAGTGTCAGTTATCGCTTAAATGATCAATTATTAACATCCCAACAACCTGCTAAACTAAACTAAATGTCTGGGAAAGTGGCTGCATGTCTGCGACACTGCACACAGCACAGTGGCTGCTAACACTCCTGGACAATGAACTGGGGACATTAAATGCAGCACAGTAACTCTGCTGATGGTGAACTGGGGACAGTGAACACAGCACAGTGGCTGCTAGCACTCCTGGACAATGAACTGGGGACATTAAATGCAGCACAGTAACTCTGCTGATGATGAAGTTGGGGACAGTGAACGCAGCACCGTGGCTGCTACAGTAACTCTCCTGACGGTGACCTGGAGACAGTAAACACAGCACTGTGCTCATATACTGCAGCTGGGGCACTGCTGCATGCAAGGTACAAATCTTGTCGGTTAACGGGCAATAATCAGTTAACGAGGGTCAGTTATCGGTTAAGAATTTTTTTCAAAATTAGCATCCCTAGCTCAATAAAGCTAAATTTAATTCTCTTCCACTGAAGCCTAAGAACGTCTGCGCATTAATGATTTACCACTTGTGGTTAATGAAAACTTTTTTATGTGAAATGTCCCTTTAGGCACTGTGGTGAAGGTAGTTATTGTATGACAGGGTTAACCAGACCATCAAGATTACCCACTGTAGTAATCAGCAGCAGCCACTATCGCCTCATTCATCTCACCCTTCATTCATCCATTCACTGACTTCTCCTCTCTGTCAGTCATTCCTCATTCTGTTCATTCAGCTGTAATTATAGACCATCAACCGCATGTACAATTTCACTTCCGAGAACAGTCCCATCTCTCTTTTTTCTGCCTCCTTTCTCCTCCATTCATTTACCAGACCTTCAGTTCACCCCTCGCAGCGTTCCTGTCACCCTCCTGACCCTCTTTTCACTACTCCTCCTCCTCTTCTTCATCCTTTCCCACATTGCCCACTCCTCTCCCTCCTCTCCACCTCTCTCTTTCTCTCTGGGAAGTCATGTGACTTCTCTGAAGCTGAGCCCTATAAACCAGCAGTACTTGGGGGGCTCCGTGTCTATACCGCTCTCTGATTGGCTGTTGCATTCAGATGCTGTTTGGCACACACACAAACACACGGCGGACCCCCCCGTTCAGGAACAATCCTTCACAGTAAAAACACAAAAGATGGTGTTTATGTGTCTAAATGCCACCTATTGCAGGGAATGGAGTACTTAAATAGAGCAATGATTAGTCTTTAATGAGCGGGCTGTTCTCACAATCACTTAAGTATGCACACACATACTCACTGAGCCTGAGAAGTGCCATTTGTTTTACTATGGGGGGGTTCGTGCTGTGGCATCTCTGCAGCATTGAGGCAGGTTTAATCCAATTGGATCCTTGTTGGGACAAAACAGAGCCAGCTGTTGGCTGAGCAGCGTCGCTATTCATATTCAAAATGTCCGGTTTGGACTGATGGCTTCTTCTGGCGGCATTTTTATCTTTCCAAGACTGTGAAAAAGTAATCCATGCTTTCATTACCATTCATCCAGACTACTGTAACTCCCTCTACTTGGGAGTCAGTCTTCACCATCACATCTGCAGTATGTGCAGAACGCTGCTGCAAGGTTTTTAACTGGTTCCCGGAAACGCAAGCATATTTCCCCCGTACTCACTTCCCCTCTCTTTATAGACAAAGACTTTATTATTTGTCTATAAAGCACCTCAGGGATCAGCTCCCTCCTACCTACCTGCCCTTTTAACTCCCTGTACCCCAGCTAGGTCACTCAGGTCTCAGGACCAGTCTCTTCTGGTCGTCTTTTGGACTCAGCGGAAGCTCAGAGGTGTCCATGGCCTCTGAGTTGTCCCAGTTTGTGGATCAAATTGCCCCACCACATCAGATCTGCCCCCTCTATGGAGTCTGTCAAAGCAAAGCTCAAGGCCCACCTCTTTTCTTTGGCTTTTGAATGCATTGTGAATATCATCTGGCCCTTTTTAAATGCTGTTAGTAGTCTATTAAACATGGTTTGTATACATGTGTGATTTTGCTGTCTGCTTTGTTGACCAGTTTTTATTCTGCCTATGCCTGGAAAGCACTTTGGTCAGCTCATGTTTTAAATGTGCTTTAGGAATAAATTTGACTTGACTTTGACTTCTGTCCATTTTAATTTCCAGTGAAAACCTTTTAAAATTGAGTAAAACAGAAATCTGTTTTGGTTTAAAGATGTTTATCTGACTCTGATCAACTGGTGCTGCATGTGTAGCTTCAGGGAGTCGGTTAATGATTTTATCCAACGTGGAAACCACAATGGAGGAGTACTGATAAAGAAAAGCCAAAGGGCAGCAGAGCCTCTTTCATGTTAGTCGCCTCTTTATTATGTAAGTGACCCACAGCCAGAGACAGACACCCTCCCACACACTTTTCCTGCTGCTGTAGTAGTTGACTTAGCTAAACAATGTTTTTGTTTACATATGCAGGCAATAATTGTGTATTTATTTATCCAAAAGTGCTGATTTTCTACTTGCTCCATCAGCAGGCTGACGTCACCCTCTTTAGTGAAATATCTCAACAACTGGATGGATTGCAATGCAATTTGGTGCTGACAAACATTTACGACTCATGGTGCCTTCAAATGGGGTCCATACGAACGCCCCCAATCATGTTGTATTCACGAACTTGTAAGTCAAAAGTTTCTGAAAGCTCAGAGTTCACGACTTGACGTGTTTGTTGACGTTGTGAGAAATGGTGGAGCCCATAGAAGTTCATTTATCGGTGCATAGTAAGTTAATATTGTTTATTATATATTATACGCTGCTCTTTTTCCCCTCTAATAACACGCAAAATTACTACTTTATAACACTATAACTTTATTTTCATATTACAACTCTTTTTTTCTTGTAAACTTCTAACTTTATTCTCGAAATATTATGACTTAATTCTCGAAATCTCTGATTTCTTTTTTTCCATCATTGTGGCCCTAATACTCCGTCGTACTCATGGGCGTTGCCAATCATTCAAGACCAAAAACCCCTCACTCACCACATATGTATGTGCATATGCTAGTGCTCTTATGCATGAGTGCGTGTCTCTGCTGCAGTCTCAAGTTCAAATATGATGCAGTCCTGTTTGTTGGCTGAGGGGACACAGTGACACCTGAGAGTGGTGGAGGGTTTGGTCTGAGTCCATGCCGTTACAGTAAGCATTTGGCATCTCCGCCGCTACGCTTGCACAGCTGTGGATGGAGAGCAAAAACAGCAGCAGAAATCCACCTCATGTAAAACAATGCGACTGTGTCTACCACAACACGACTGCCTTTTACAACCTGTTTCGTACGTTTCAGGTCATCCCAGGTCTTTGTTCTTCCAGCCAGTAACAGCAGAGGCACACCCATCCGCTAGGCTGTCCAGGTGTTACGGGAAAATCATTTCGGTGATGATTTGAGTTAGTCACAATGAGTCTCAAATGCTGCAGAGTGTGTGTAAGGGGGGATGGTGGTGTAGTCAGCTTAGGAAAATATTGTGGTTTGAATGTGTCACAATGAGCTGGTCAGTGAGTGCAGGTCAAGACTGTCTTTACAGGCTTGTACGCACACACATAAATACATACATGCGGGCATTTTTGAGTGCTATCTGTATGCTTTCCATATGGTTTTTATTGATCCGTGTCCCTGTTATACCCCTCCTGCTCCCTCTCTTTCGCTCTGTGCGCTGATGGTGGAGGAATGATGGAATGCTGGAGGGTAAATCTCTGGTTTCCTGGAAGCTGGTCTGGCTTTATCAGAAGCGGCTGTGACAATACTTGAGCTGATGGGCCAACCAAACGTCTTTCCTATAAGCACAGATCAGCCAACAAAAAGCCTTCCTGGAAGGAATAATCAGCAAACCGGAGCTCCTTCCTGGAAGACCACTGTGGGTTGCTTGTTGCAGGTTATACTCCTAACACTTTAATATACTTTCCACCTTCTAGGCTTGACACCGTTGATATTGGCACAAACTCAAAAGTGAAATGAAACTGTTATTAACGCACAGATTTTAATCAGACTGCAAGAACGTTATCAGTTTGAAAACATTCGTCCTCATTGCTCAACTTGCTTCCTCATCTTGAAGCTATGAGGGGGCAAACTTTAGTGTGAAAAAAAAAATTGAAAAAGCCTCCAAACCGAGCTCAGTTGTTTCTGGGTGTTGTGCTTGGCCGGGGGACACTGTTGACAACTGTTGAGCAGCAAGTCATTACCCGAAAAAATGAATCACGGTGGAAAGAGTTTCTATGAGTGTGTGAGATTCACGAGAGGAGCGAAGAAGTCAGGATGCAGGCAAAAATATTCCAGCCCTGCTAACCAGGCAACTATGGGGAACATAAAATGAGTCATAGTGAGCTGAGCTGGCTTATTTAGACAATGTGTGTTTGTGTGTAAAACTGGATTATTCTGGTTGGATGTTGGGAAGAAGGCTCACTCAATACTGTTTGTCTCTTCAGCTACGTCATTTTTGTCTATAACTGCTCAGTCTTCCTCCCATAAACAAACTGTACACACACACACACACACACACAAACAGCAACTTTCAACACACATATTTTCCTGTAAGTGTCATAGCAAAATAAGAAACTATGGAGCTGGGCTTTTGAATCATTGTAATTACCTGCACTGAGGTAAGCTGTAAAAACAGTTGTTAAACGTTGCACTTCCACAGAGCTCTGTGGCTGGCTGGTATCCAGATAGTGGCCGACTGAAAAAAAAAATAATAAAAAGGGCACCAGCTGCATGCGGTGTGGCACCGACGCACATAAAGTTTTCTAGCATGTAGGGCAGCCTGTATGTTGCTGCATTGCAGCTTCTCAATTTTAAGGTCATTCTAAAGGGCACTTTATCAGGTTTTCTCCATTCAAGGGCACCATAGAGGGCACTGCATCATGTTTCTCCTACTAGAAGGCCATTTATCAAGTTTTCTCTACTGGAAAGGCACCCTAGACAGCCCTTTATCATGTTTTCTCTATTTAAGGGTACACTGGAAGGCACTTTATCATCTTTTTTCCACTGGCAGGGCACCCTAAAGGGCACTGCATCACATTTTCTCTTCCAAAAGAGCACCCTAGAGGGTACCACATCAAGTTTTCTCCATTTAAGGGCTCCCAAGAGGTTACTGCATCATGTTTTTTCTACTGCAAGAGCACCCTAGAGGGAACTTCATCAAGTTTTCTCCATTTAATGGGATTCGACAAGGCATTGCATCACATTTTCTCTCGCGGAACGGCACCCCAGAGGGCACCGTGTCATATTTTCTCTACCGAAAGACCACCCTAGAGGGCAATTTATTGCCTTTTCTCCATTTAAGGGCACTGCATCACATTTTCTCTACTGAAAGACCACCCTAGAGGGCAATTTATTGTCTCTTCTCTATTTAAGGGCTCCCTAGAGGGCACTGCATTACATTTTCTCTTCCGAAAGAGGAGCCATGTGGGCACTTTATTGCGATTTCTCAATTTAAGGGGACCCTAGAGGGCATTGTATCAAGTTTTCTCCATTTAAGGGTACCCAAGAAGGCATAGCATCACATTTTCTGGAGTGGAACGGCACATTGGAGGGCACTGCATGTTTTATCTACCATAGGGGCATCCAAGAGAAACGTTCAATGAACATGAAAACATCTAATTTTTTGTGCGGTTTTAGTTTAAGCAGACTGTGTTTGTGTATAATTGTGACTTAGATGAAGATCAAAACACATTTTATGACAAATTTATGCAGAAATCCAAGTAATCCCAAAGGGTTCACATAATTTTTCTTGTAACTGTATATATACATACACATACAGCATACATATATTATATATATATTGTATTATTAGCTGTCTCTACTTAGAAAATGTCAATAATCCAATAATCTTTCATGTCACATTTCTGAGCTGAACTCGATGCTCTTTGTGCATCATTATGCTTTTTTATTCGTCTCTTCAGGTGGAGTCCCCCATCTCTCTCTCTCCCTCACACACACTCACACCACACATACACAAAGACACCTCCTTCGCTCTCTTGTACACACACACACATACACACACACACTATCACCAGTCAAGCCGTAAAAACTCAACTCAATTAAAGTGCCTCATTTCCTGGAAGCCAGCCTCAGACAGAACACTAGGTATGCAGGGAATGGGAACTGTGTGTGTGTGTGTGTGTAGGTGTGTGTGTGGCATATAGAAATGAAGAAACTCACCTCCTACTTAATTTTACCAATAGCAATCTACACACATACACAGTCGGCACTGGCTGCACACTAAAACCACGGACCATCATAAATCTCCTCCACGTGGACCCTTTCACCTATTTGACCTCATAGACACTCACACACACGCAAACACACACATATATATATATATATATATCCACACACACACTCTCTCTAGAGGACACCATCCTCACTCAGCCCCTCAGGCAGGATGTATAAAACCCGGCTGCATTCCTTTCCAGTTAGGTCCAGCCCAAAGTGAGCTCTCCACACAGTAACTGCTGTGTCAAAGTGTGTGTGTGTGTGTGTGTGTGTGTGTAACTGTGTGCTTCTGGGAATCCCTTTGTTACTGTGTGTTGTGTACATCTGCAAGGCATGTCTGACAAAATCGAGCCCACGCCCCTTCCTATATGTTCTCTGGAATTTACCCACAATGCTCTATAGTGAGGAAAACAAGAAGTGATGATTGCAGTGATTTTAACCCTATGTTGAATGCGCAGCGGCGTTGCGGCTCTTTTAAAAGCCTGCCAACTGAATAAACACCGCTTTGTTTAACTAGGAAATCCCATTTGTCAGGTAATAATCTGGCTGTGAGGCCGGGCATTGCTGGAATACAGACTGCTTTAACAATACATTACGGTAAGTTAGAGCAGTCAATATTGACTCAGTGAAGTAAGAGAGAGAGGAGAGAGAAACAAACACACAGGGCAAATGCATTGACTTTTGTAAAAATAGTGCTCTTTAATATAAATTATTGAAATATTTTAGAAATATAAATATGTGCAACGTTTCCTTTTCATTTATTTTTTTTCTTGTAATGCTTTGTCATTTCAGATATTACAGCTTGTGTTTTGCCAGACTAGTGGCCAGCCTTTTGCGAGAGAGTCTTTATAAAAGACAGAATGATTCACATACATGTGTGGTCCACTGGTGCGACACATGTAAAAAACAAAAAACTAACTTGGTGTCGATGTGAGAAAATAAGACTGAGATTTGACCATTTGGTAATATTTCAGCGCTCTTGTCTCTAGTGGCCACGTGAGATCACACAGTTTTATGATGTGAAAAAGGCTACCACTCCAATATGGATCACAGGTAAGTATGAGCACTGGTCAAACAGACAAGAATGATCAACTCTGTTTTACAAAAGGCTTTTTTTTTTTAAAGAATCACTTTAAGGAAGTCTTATGTTCTCTTGACATTCAGACAGACAAAACCAACTTCTGCTTCTGCAACCGCGTCTCCTAAATAAATACGTTCCCATACAGCTTAACTGGATTTTCAATTGCGTTTTGGGGGAAAAGTATTTTATCCCGTATCAAGGTCGCAGGTTTCAACAAGTTGGTAACGCTGCAAATTGAAACAAAACAAAAAATACAACAAACTCCCCGGTTAGGTTTAGTACAGAAAAACCCATCATGGTTTGGATTAAAATGACTACGGGTACATAATAAAACGCTGACTTTTAGTTTCATGAACAGCGGCCTCCTGTGTGGCCTTTCTCGTTTGTTTTCTTGCTTGTTACACCACGTAAGAAGGTAACCCGCAATTTGGGAAACTCACAAGAAGGTTAAGTTTAATTAAGCATTGACCTTGAAGAGTTAAGGTTGCGCCAAAATCGCATACTATTTAGTACACTAAAACAGTATGTGAGATGTTTAGTAGGTCTGAAAACTTAGTATGAAACCAAGAAATGGTACACCATTTTCATATTAGCATTCTATTAAGTACAGTGTGAGATTTTTAGTAAGTCTGAAACCAAAAGTACATGATTTGCAGACTATTTATGGTGAAATATCACAGTATGCAAACGCTGGACACTACAGTGGCATAAATATCCCACAGTGCAATGCGGTAGTTATGTCACAACAGATGATGGCAGACAGCTCTATAATGAAAATAATGCTTTAATGTAAGTGTAAGTATGCCTTTGCTATAGATGAAATATAGTTTTTAAGCTAGTTCAGACTTTTGGTCACATGAGGTTGATACAGGTTGCCATGGCTGCACGACTCCAACCAACAAAGAGGCTCTCAGGAGGTGACGACGTAAATTACAGCTCAGTGCGTCCTAATGTTTATTCACATAACAGTGTGAATAATATTGAGTGTGTAGTGCATAGTATGCGATTTCGGATACAATCATTGACCTCAAATGGTTATTTATCGGTTGCTCGATATACTACGTCACCTGCTGTGGCCTTTCGTGGACTATCATTACAAACGTTACGGCAAAGTCAAGCGTAAATATGCAACAAAACACAGTTCCTTCCAAACGTAACTGAGAATGCTGTTTATCTGTATGGGAATGCCGTTTTTAGGACACAGGGCTGACTTCAGTTCAGAGGTAACGATGGAAGGTAAGACGGGGGCGAGAAACCTTTCTAGGTACAGGGATTAAAACCGTCCAGTTCAGTTCCTCCTTCATGAGCGGCAATGTAAGAAAACCAGGAAGGAGAGACACTCAAACACACCAATACACAAAAAGAAATAGAGATGATAATGTTAAAGTACTGGTCTAAAAGAATTAAGACTCAGCTGAAACTTTCTTTTTCACATCTTAGCGAACCGTTATATTTACAGGAGCGGCGTCCTGTTGAGCTCCATCATTTCCTCCACATTGATGTTTTTGTTTAGCTGTATACCAGTATGTCTCCTCCCCCTTCTCCCCTACCCTCGCCCCCTCTCCAGCTCCGTCCTCTTCAATTTCCCTTTCCTAATCCCATTTCCCGCTCTTCTTTCTCCTTCGTTCAATTCTTCTTCACCCCCTCCCAATCTCTTGGATGATCACTGTCGTCATTCCCCGAGGAGCTTTTACAGTGTCGCTGACATTTTTCCAGCCAGTCTGGATAAAAATAAGTTCTGCTGTTTTGTTTGGTGTCGTGCCAAGGCTTTTGTCTCAGTAACAAGCTTTTGTCTCGGCAACAGCAGTCTGTTTTCTGTCACTGTCAAAAAGGGTTGCAACGGGAAGAAAGGGTAATGGAGGAGAACAAACAGGAGAAGATGCTAACAAAAACCTACATGCTGCTGTACCTGTGTGTGTGTGTTTGTGCGTGTGGAGCGAGCGTATATGACCACCCCTTTCCCCCGCCGCTCTGTGAGGCAACGTTTGCGGGAAGCAGCAGTAGAAATGTGTGCGCCACCACAACACACAAACACTCAGACAAACAAATGCTGTATGTTGTCTGCTTTGGGCCCCTCATTTGGACTTTGCCTTTTCTCTGTAATGCCTCCTTCCTTCACCCCCTCTGAACCGTCCTGCTCTTTGTCGTCTTTCTTTCTGTCCACTGATCCAAAACGCTGTAAATGTCAGGCTGACTGAGGAGAGGAGAGGTTTCTTCTTAAAACCCCACAGGGATCACTGGCGGTGTATTGATCATGTCGTCGTTAATATCGACCAATCAGGTTAATCTTCTACGAGGCTCTGCTCTGCGTCTGAGTCAGTCATAGGAAACGTTGACCTCTGACCTCTGGCTTCACTTGCCACTCACATTAGTGGTCAGATTTTTTTGCAAGGCAGGACGGACGAGGTAATCGTTGGTTACCTAAATCCTCATCCCAGACCCCAGGGAGACTCTAGGTAGACGGTGTCCGTCTTGAAAAACTGACCTCACGTTGGCATCTAAGGCTAACTCTGGTCAGCATCCGATGGCGCGCATACTCGCGTTGAGAACTGGTCTGTGGAACCTCTGCGGTTCCTGTCAGTCATATAGGAGCATCATACTCCTCCAGGAAGTCTCTAAGGGTGTGCGGGAGCTGCTCAGCTTGCTCCGACCCCCCCAGATTGTTCAGGGTCCTCCTGCACATGTGCTGCAGCGAGGAGAGAGAACTCGACAGGGGCCGCCGCAGCTCCAAGGGAATCCTCTCTCCGCTGGTGTGGATCAGATAAACGCTGCACGCCTTCTTCTCTGAATTGCCCCCACATGCCCCTTCTCTGCTCCGTCCGGCATCCGGCCCTTTCCCCATGTAGTGCGCTATGAGTTTCAGCACGCAATCAAACTGCGGGGGCTCTTGGGTGTTTTGGGGATCTGGCTGTAAGAAGAAGCCACCTCCCTCGCTGTGGATGCGCAAGTTCTTGGTTCCTCGAGATGTCTGAACAGAGAGGGTGAAGAAGTGGTGGTGGTCCGAGGAGTCGCGGATCAGGAAGGTGCCGGGCGGCTCAGAGCGCAGCAGGGAGCTGGCCTCCCGGCCCCCCACAGCGCCCCAGTAAAACCCGCTCTCCTGTAGCTTACGCAATGCATGCATCACCTGAAATAAGTAGAAAAACCTGTCATTATTAAGTGTCATCAGCCATTTTTAGACGTCAGTAACACACACAGCTGTTTCTCTGACCTGCTGGTAGTGTGCATGTGAGCTGAAGGGCTTGTAGTGATGCGGGGTAAAGTTTGCACCCTGAACCCTGCCCTCTGGAGGGGTCACACTGCTCATGGCGAAGGGATTGCGTCCGCTGAAGGCTACCATGGCGCCATGGCCCCCTGCCTCTGCCCGCTGGTCGAGAGGCAGGGGGCCCAGGACAGGAGCGCCGAAGTGGACAGGCGGGAAGGAGTTTGGGGAAATGGGGGAGGAAGGAGAGGGGGAGTTGGGTGAGGGTGGCGGGGTCACACACCGGGTCCAGGGCCCCGGGGCAGAGGAGTCTGATGCATCCAGAGAGGGGCTGGGAGAGAGCACCTAAACACAGCTGGAGACAGGGAGCACAGATGATCATCTATATATCCAACTTCATAAGCATGTACATAAATAAACCGCCACACTGGAGCTCACCCCCATAAAATGCAGTTCTGACAAATGCATAAGGCAAGACTGGGCAGGCAGGTTATATTTAGTTTAAATGAATCCTCGCTTACTCGCTGCTGCTGCTGCAGCACCATGCAGCCAGACGGCAACTGGATCCTGATTGCTTTCAATTGTCTTCGATCGGGCGTACCGCAACAAGGGATTTCAGAAACGGGGTCACAGTGAAAGAGTCCGGCGCGCTTTTTTTCGCCCCCTCTTTCACTAAATAACTCCTTATTCCCTTCTCGGCCGCGCCACAGAGGCCCCATTCTCCGGTTTCACTGTGACTAAAAAGGTGTCCCGTCTAGTCTGGTTTGCTCTGATCCCCTCAAGGGGAATTAAAGACCGGACAGTGCGGGAAGCAGGAGGCGCCATAACGGTACAGAACCGTTACAGAGCCGCTGCTGTGGAAGTCCACTATTCACATTAATGCGAAACATTAAAAAAAACCTTACATGCATGCGCACTGGCTGCACTGCACCAAGCGGAATCTGAAACACCAGCTGTGCGTAAACCTCTCTTTTGTGCGTAAATGATGCCAGCTCTATTAACTTACCTTGCGGATATGTTCAGCCCCGCACCGCAGCCGCTCGTCGCCAATAAAAGAAAAGCAACGCAAACTACCCGAGAGTAGTGCTAAATGAATTATTAACTCAGGCATTAAAATCCAAAAATAAAAAGTATCCAAAAAGTGTTTCGGTGTAGGGGGGGGGGGTTCTTTCCTGAGCGGAGGAATGTGGTCGGCGGCGATCTGTGCCGTGTCCGTCCGTGTGTGGAGGAAGGTTACTGGAGGTTGTTTCCAGTGAGTAAAGCCGATGTTCGTAAGGCTCCGCCTCCTCCGTTCAGAGCTTCTTTCCAGTAAACACACGCACGCCCGCGCGCACACGCGCTGGCTCGCTGGGGGGGGGGGGAGGCGGGACGGTGGGTAGCACACACGCACGTGCTCGCGCTCTCCACTTGGCAGATTGCCAGTAAATAATCAGCGTGACCTTTGCCGGGCTGTTTCCTGGTACTGGTGGGTCCCCTCCTGCACAAGGTGAACACGTTAAAGGCTCCACGCACATATGGAGCAATAAAATATGCTGTTATTATATGAATCTTAGACACTTCACCGGCAGATATAAGATAAGATAAGATAAGATAAGATAAGATAAGATAAGATATACATGGAAGTCTACATTTTGTGCAACCTGAGTAACTCCATATATGATGGCACCATAGGCTACCATTACTAATAATATGAATGATATATTTATATATTGATATATTTTATCGCTATATATGAATTATTTCTTTATTTTTCACTCTGTGGTTACTCAGTGTAATTATTATTATTATTTTGTGTTGATGTATTTGCACCTTATTTTCTGTTATCTAAGTTTAGGAAAATAAGCCTTGAATGTATATGTGGACTGTATGTTGAATCAATTTATTCAGTAAAAAATGTTGGGGACCCAGAGAACCCATTTACATTCACATATCTGGAGGTCAGAGGTCAAGGGACCCTTTGAAAATGGTCATGACAGTTATTGCTCGCTAAAATTTAGCAAAAGATTGGAGCGTTATTCAACCTAGTTCACAACAAGCTAGTATGAGATGGTTGGTGCTAATGGATTCATTATGTCTACTGGTTTCATATGATGCCAGTATCTTCACAGCGATCTGAACCTGCCACAACCCAAAAATCGCAAGTTGCATTAACGTGTTATCACATTAACTTTGACAGCCCTACCGTATACTGTATGTACAATGAGTAGGATTTATATTTACAGTGACAGATATGTACATTTTACAAAAAAGCACATTAAAGACTGTAAATTATGATCTAAAATGCACCAACAGATTCAGTATGTTTGCACATATTCATGCTTCACATATTGATTCTTCCATATACATTTACCACACTTAATAGATCCCACTTCTCAGCATTTTGTATTAACTTATTTACACTGTAGTTATATATAGTATGTTTGATGCACATATTAGTATATATTTCTTATTTGTATCATTTATTTATATTTGTACATACTGTATATTGTGCTATATATTGTATTGCCTCATATAAACTTAACATCCCCATTTACCCCCAGGGATCAATATAATATTTCTGATTCACATAAATATTCAAGAGGAGAATATTTTGTAATCTGAATACCTTGATCCTTTATTTAAGAAAACTAGCAACACCACAATGCAAAAATATTCAGTTACAAGTAAAATTCCTGCATTCAAAATGATACTTAAACAGAGAAGTAATATCAGTAAAATGCACATTAGGCTTTGAATGTTATTTTAAGATAAATATTTATTATTCAGTTTCAGTACTGCAACATTCATGTGTAAGCAGCAATATATTTATTCTTTTTTTCATTTTTTATTGAAAAACAATTAATTTACAGATATATAAAGTTAGTTTAATTCATAACAATGCTTCATATTTGATAAGGTGATCATATGTTTTGTATTTCACATGAGTATAGTGGAGTAAAAAGTTAAATTTGGAGTAGAAATAGAACTAGTATAAACTAGAAAAACTGAAATAAAGCACGAGAACCTTGTTTTCTTTCTACCACTGCAAATATGTGCTCAATAATGTATTTGTTGTTATTCCTATAATATACTCTTATATGTCATATTGAATTACTTTATTTATTTGATTTAAATACAGTAGTTAAATCCATTTCCTTGAGTCTCTTGTGCTGTGTAGATGTTACTACATGTTAGTTTCTCCCTGAGTGGAAAAAAAAAAGAAAATACTAATGTCTCATTTTCTGCTACAAGCTGGCTAATGTTTAAAGATAATGTCCCTCAGGGCTTCATTTCGTGTCAGGAAGCGACTGACTTACTGTCAGTGCTCTTGAGCAACAACCGGCTATACTGCTGACCTGAAATACTCTATTGCAAGCAAAAGTCCTGCATTCAAAGTCTTACTCAATTAAGGATTGAGATTATTATTATGTAGTTAATAAACTGTCTGATAGTCTAATAGACTGCATACAACACAATGCATTCCTGCACCACCAAGGAAGATGGATATGTCATAAAAGTAATCAAAGATAACAGCTATGTCACTCTTACTTTTTGTGTATGCATCATTAAAATAACTATAAAACTATAATAACAACATACAAACTATAGTAAGATTAATAACAGTAATTAATGTTCTCCCCATACTTCTAACTTGTATAACTAGCCTGCTAATAGAGTCATTATTGTGTGATAATAAGCATCAACTGGGTGGAGCATGTTTAAAGTCCTAAGGAGGACTGATTCCTGGAACAAACACCTGCTGTGAACACTACACGCTCTGTACCGCATGACTGAAAACCTCTGGTGACAGCTTGAGGTCACACCTCCTGTTAGGGCAAAGATCAAGCTGGTGTTACCAGAAATGCATTTGGAAGGCATGAACACATGAAACAGGGCTGTTTCAAATGTTTGTCTGGTGAAGCATCATTTTAGATAATAGATAATAAAACATGGTATTTGTCATGCTTCTTTTCCAAATGAATAAATATGTCAAAAGACAAAGGAAGAATAAATAAATAAAATGAACAATGAAGGAAAAAGACAATAAGAATTATTTTCCATACAAACATAGTGTAAAAAGACATAGGAGGGAAAGAAAATAGATAAAAATAATTAAATAAAGGAAATAAATAATAATTAGCATAATTATTTTCCATACAAACAATGTTAAACGATATAAGAATAGATAAATAAATAATTCTATTAATTATCTTTCATACAAACATACATATTGTCAAAAGAATAGGAAAAAATAAAGGAAAACAATAAGGATTAATATTTAATGAATAAATTAAATAAATACTACTACTACTATTACTACTACTAATAATAATACTTGTATCCTCTGTTCCTCTGAAGAGCTGTGCACACGTTTTTAGGTTGACTACAGGGGAAATTTGACTAATAAAACATTACTACACTGTAATTACAGTGTAGTTTGTGGATTGACCACCAGAGGTCATTTAAAGGCATTCAAACAATACATAAACACATATAAACAATTAATTATATATTATTTATTATGGTGTATGGCTTGTTGTTGCAGGATAAACAATAATTAATAGGCTGCTCGGTGCTCATCACCTTGTATCACAGCCAGCAGTTCGCTCAGCGTGTCTGTTAACGCCACAGTGTGTCTATAAAGTTTATTCAAAGTCTCTCTGCTGCAGCAATGGCGGCGCCCATGTCGTGGAGGAGGCTGGTGCACTCCGTGTACTCACCGGTCATCGCCGGGGTTTTCACCCGAATGTCTGACCGGCTCTTCCGCGCACGGGACCGAAGAGGAGGGTAAGAGACACGCCTCACCCACGGAGACAGTCACGGTGATAAAATAGCGTTTTTTTATCAGTGTGACGCTTTCTATCATGACGAGTTAAGGATGCTTTGCTAATGTTGTTACTGCTAATGCGTCAATTATCGGACTCATGCTGCTCTGCTTCAATGTTTAATCATTCAAAATCTTCAGTCACCAGCTTTTAGGTTATTTAGGATGAAATTAACTTAAATTTTAAGGCAGATTTAGTTCATTGATCATATAAAGCGCCTCCCAGCAGAGGCTAACCTTCAGGGACAGTAGAGGTTTCCATAACTGAAGGTTTGTACATGATGTTCCTCTTTGTGTTGGTTATGTAACACAACACTGTCGTTTTAACAAAGGTCAAACCTGGAAGAAGTACCTAGATCATTTTACTTAAGTATAAGTAGCAGTACCACAGTAGCAATACTCTGTTACAAGTAAAAGTACTGCATTCAAAGTCTTAGCAGACTTATACATATTATTCTGTACTTAGCTGTACAGAATAATATGTATTATATTACTGAATTATTATCATTGATGACTGACTTATCACTTTAATTTTACAGCTGGTAAAGGTGGAGCTAATTTTAATGACTTTATATATACACTGCAGGGTAGCTGAACCTATAACAATATATCATAATGTATTAGTTGATTATTGATATGAATATACTGTATATCAACATCTGCAAAATAACTAGCTGACTAAAGTTATCAAATAAAACCTCAAAATAAATAAAATTAGAAATAAAGATGGGTAATATTTACTATATTATATATTTTCCATATAAACAAACAATGTCAAAAGACATAGCAGGAAAAAAATAAAGTAACTAGTTACGAAATTCATCAAATAAAACCTCAAAATAAAATAAATTAAAATTATTTGTTAATTATTTCAATACTTTCAATAATTTCAAAATATTTCAGCGATTAAAATTACAGAAACAATTGGAAGATGCTACAAATCTTCACATTTGAGAAGCTGGTACCAGCTCGAGGTCAACCCTGAGGGCTAAGATCAAGAATGAATGAATGAATGAATGAATGAATGAATGAATGAATGAATACCTGAATCAGGGCTGTTTCAAATGTTTTTCGAGTGAAGCATCATTTTTAGACATAGCACAACATGGTATTGCCATGTTTCTTTTCCCTCTAGAAACAAACATAATATCAAAAGACAATATAAACAATGTCAAAAGACAGAAAAAATAAATACAAATAAAGTAACTAGTTACTTAAGTTATCAAATAAAACCTTAAATTAGAAATAAATTAAATTTCAATTAATTATTTCAACACTTCAACAATTTCAAAGTATTTCAATAATTAAATTTATAGAGATAATAATGATAATAGCAAATAATAATTGTAATAATATAATTATAAAAGAGAATGTAACAAATCATTGCCTTTGAGAAGCTGGTACCATGAAATGAAATTGAAAATGAAAAATGAATAAAACGATTAACGAGTTGCCAGCTCAGCTCATTGACTTTGTATGTGTTGTACACAACTTAATCTGTAAGGTAACTAACTAAAGCGCCCAAGTAAATGTTTGTAGTGGAGTAAAAAGTATAAAATTTCTCTCTGAGATGTAGTGAAGTAGAAGTATACAGTGGCAGAAAATGGAAATACTCAAAATTGTACAATACTTGAGTAAATGTACTTGTTGGGAAATGTTATATTTGCACCACACCTTTCCCACAGCCTCACCATCACGTGACACTTCCAGTCGATTACACAGGTGATATCTCTGGTTAGCATAACTTACCTACGGCTAAATCAGTTGGAGGAACTCATTTGGCTCTATTCAAGTTAGCAGGTGCCTGGAACAAGATCCCAGTAGATATTGCGTGTAAATATCCTTTTGGCGGGGAGGATAGAGCACTGCTTGTGGTATGTTCAGCTGAACGAACCACTCTTTGTAGGGCCTTGTGGTCCTGATCAACGCTGGGATGCAAAACTAAACTGTAAAAAAACGAACAGTTGAATGACATACAAACTGAAACATGGGCTTGTTGAACGGTTGCAATTTGTTGATGTGGTGCCAGAGACATACAAGAGGGAATTATCTGAATACAGACCTACTAAATCAGTGTAATGGCTTCATATAATATCAAGTATCATCCCTTACTATCAACCAGTCTATTTCTATATTTTGGAGTTCAAACACATTGGAAATTGTGATGTTTTCTTCTCCCAAATGTGCATAACAAACCGACACCGAAACCGTGACCCACAACTTGCAATACAAACCGAACCGTGGCACCACTAGTTTCTGTAGCAGCCAGTGATGCTCCCTGTCAGGATGCTCCCTGTCAGGATGCTGAGTAGAAACAAGGGCTGTCAGTCAATTAAAATATTTAATCACAATTAATTGCATGATTGTTCATCGTTAATCATGATTAAGCACATTTTTTATCTGTTCAGAATGTACTTTAAAGGGACATTTGTCAGGTATTTAATACTCTTATCAACATGGGAGTGGAAAAACATGCTGCTTTTTGTAAATATATGCATTTAATTATTGGAAATTACTGTACTAAAACAGTGACAGATATTGTCCAGAAACCCTCACAGGTTCTGCATTTAGCATAAAAAATCTGCTCAAATCATAACACGGCAAACTGCAGCCCAACAGGCAACAACAGCTGTCAGTGTGTCAGTGTGCTGACTTGACTATGACTTGATCCAAACTGCATGTGATTATCATAAAGTGGGCTGTAAAGGGGAGACTGGTGGGGACCCAGAGAACCCATTTTCATTCACATATCTGGAGGTCAGAGGTCAAGGGACCCTTTGAAAATGGACATGACAGTTTTTCCTTGCTCAAATTTAGCACAAGTTTGCAGCGTTATTTAACCTCCTTTGCAGCTAGCTGGGATGTCCTGGTTGGTACTGATGGTTTTTTGAGGATTCTAGTTTGATATGATGCCAGTATCACTATAGCGTTAAAACTGAGCCCACTACAACCTCCTAAATCGCAAAATGTGTTCAAGAAATTAGTGGCAGTTAAACATATTTGTTAACGCGTTATCGTGGTAAGCGTGTGATAGAATTCAGCCGTCATTCATTTTATCGTGTACACCTGTGTTGTGTGTGTCCTACGGTCATATGTCATTGGTAGGACATCCTGCCACAATCTTTTAGACTCTGTGGGCGAAATCAGTGTAAACTGTTTCCTGATTCATGTCTCCGTTTCAGAAAAGGAAGCAGAGTTTGGGCATGGAGACAGGTTGGAGCCTGAAATAAGAATCTGTCATCTACATTTCTTTCTTATCTTTATCTTCTTCTGTAATCGTCCTGCATGATTTCCTCCAGCATTTAACCGTGTCTGCATTCAAGCCCAAAATAGTACAAGCCAAACTTACAAAATATCTGTCGCTACTGATAGTGTCAGCAAGTAGGATTTGATGTTAGTGTCACAGTAATTATGAAGACTTTTTTATGTCCCCTATATCAGGGGAATGATACAGTATTTGTCCAAACGTATACAGACAAATGTAGGGCCGTCCTCAACCTAAGACTTTCTCATCTAGAACTGCAACTATTAACTTATTACCTGCTATTTTATTTCTACAATCTATTAATCTGAGAACTTTTTGAAAAAAAAGTCAAAATTATCTGATTCCAGCTTCTTAAATGTGAATATTTTCTGGTTGCTTTACTCCTCTATGACAGTAAACTGAAAATCTATCTATCTATTTGAGGACGTCATCTTGGACTTTGGGAAACACTGATTGACATTTTTCATCATTTTCTGACATTTTTAAGACCAAACATCTGAACGGGAAACTAATCAACCAATTAATCAACAATGAAAGTGATCGTTAGTTGCAGCCTTATGACTAACACTCATATGAGTTTGTTGACTAATTGATTAGTTGATTCAATCAACAGATCTGTAAAACTGAGTTTCTGCACAAAGAATCAGACAAAAGTACCACTTCAAATCTTGTGTTTACAACAGATGGGCTCAGTTTCTTGGAAATAAGTTATTCAGCATGAAAAAAGTATAAAAAAATACTAATCAAGGAAAGAAATTTTTGCTGACTTAGACAAAAACCACAGATCAGTGCATTATTTAACTAAGAGAGGGCAGCCCGAGACACATAACTTTTATGTTAGTTTTTGGGGCTGTTAGATAAGATAAAAAGATAAATCAGTCATCAGATCGCTGTTCCTCAAAGTGCCCTGCACTGTTAAAATAATGATTTTTATTTAAAGGTCCAGTGTTGTAGGATCTGGCGGTATCAAGTGGTGAGGTGAGAAGATTGAAGCCTCTCCCATGTGCCAAGTGTGTTGGAGAGCTATGGTGGCCGCTGGCAAAATGCGATTGGCTCTCTCTAGAGCTAGTTGTTGTAAGAATAGCGTAGGTCATTTGAAGCAGAGCCAGAGCGCAGAGTGAGGGTGTCCGTGGGAAGGGAGTGGTGAAGAGAGAGAGAGAGAAAAAGGCCCTGTTCATTCCTTTGAAAGTTTTTCAGTGGTGCATGAAGCCAAAATGGGTTGACACCCATCTGGAAAGTACCTGGATCTTCCGGGTCTTCCGGGTCTTGCTGGGTCCTACTGCGCATGTCTGATGTGTGCAGTAGCGTCCATTCGTTTACGTGACTCGGTCACGGGGTCCCAACATCACAGCTTGCGCTGTCGTCATGGTCTGGGTCTCCATAGACATAAACAGAAGAAGGAAACAATCCTGGATTCGGCTATTAGTGCTTTTTACAACTTTTAGGACCTGATGATTTAAATAAGGATTATTAGAGGGTTCATACTGGGAGGACTTTCTCAATGTAAGTCTATGGGGAAAAATCTTTTTGGGCCCAATGACATCACATGACGGACACAGAAGTTGTAGTACCACCGTTTGGCCACTGCGAACATTGGGACCAACGACCGGCGCTCTTCCTGGGGGCTTTGGCCCAAGAAGGAAATGTTAACAGAGTTTGGTTTGTCTGTTCTGGGCTACTGTTGAAACATGGCGGACTCCATGGAGAGAGGACCCGCTCCCTATGTAGACATGAAGGGCTCATTCTAAAGGTAAAGAAAACATGATGACTCGTATTTTCAGGTGATTATACACTAAAGAAAACATACTTATTAATATTATATTCCATTTCTGCCAATAAATCTCCCGTTTGTTGCTCACCGTTCATTTCATAGTTGTCAACTATGGATCTTCATGTTAAGGACCATAAAAGAAGACAAAGAGCAGCTTTATCAGTTTGCTGTGTGAATCCCGATCCGGACCAATGATGACGTAAATCTATTACGCAGAGCCTTCCCGTCGAGAAGTTTTGAATTATGAGGAAGACAGACGGACAGCATTGTTTCCTATCCCATGATTCGAATCAAAAGGGGTGATGTGGTGCAGTCACATATTAAAGTAAACAGCTCTTCTATTCATTACTGTAACAAGCATTACTAACTTATCCTCTAATCTCGTTAAATGTAAGGAGGTATCCTCATCTCAGTTTCATGAAACTGCTGTTCTTCGAAGTGCGCTACACTGCTAGAATAATCTTTAGATGGCATCTGCAGAGACCATATTACAATGGTGCTCTTTAACTGTTTTATGGCGGCTTTTATTTCACTGCAGTTTGACAGAGGTAATAGTTGATTTTATATTGTCCCACTCAGGCCTGAAATGAAGCCGACGCATCGTTTCAACGTGTCTTTCTTATCTCCTCACACCCTTTTTATCTTTTACCACTTACTGGTAATTGTAAAGTCTTTAGGGTCAGCCATCACATTACATTAGCATATTACAAAGCACCTCCTTTAGAGTGCTGCAGGGATGACTTATTTTTGTAGGCCAGCCAGGAAGTTAGCATTGCGCTGGTTCCACACGACAAAAAAACAATGGGATTTTTCCATCGGATTTTTGCAGAAAATAAGCTCTGTGGCAAACACACATTTATGACACTTATACATTATGTTCCGCAAGATAATCTCCACAAGTCAACATCACTCTTATGTCGTCTGAAATATAAACGCAATCAGCTGTAGTAAAAAGCAAGCATTATAGATATAGACTAACTACACTATGGTCGTGTGAGTATACACAACAAGGCTGCTGGTAGAGGAGTTGGTGTGATTTTAGTTTTTGCCACTTGTTAGCAACCGTCATTTTTAAGACTTTTAAAGCTTCAACATTTTCGAGTGGGATATATTAAATGACTTTAACATGAAGGACCCGGTGCTAAAATGCTAACTCATTTCCAGGTTTCAGGACTCCTTTTCCAGCAGCACTCTATTAGATAAGGTTTGTAATTTGCACTGCTGTAAAAAAGAAATATATCAGCATAAGCTATGTGGACATGAGGATGTTCTCTTTCATGCTACAGTTGTTTTATGGCTCTTTGGGATTTGAGTCATATTCATAAACACGGATATCACTTAAACAACGCCGAGGAAATCCCCTCTTTGTGTTTGCTGCAGAAATTCAAACTCAGCAAAGTGGCTTTGGAAAGAATCCCTGAGCTGTGTTTTCTGTTTTTGATGTTACTTTTATGTCCTCGGACTTCTCGTAGACAGTTTTTTTGTGGGTTAAATCCAAACCAAAACGTAAACTATGTGGATGTGTGTTTGTTCTGGTCGTAATGAATATGAAGAGGTCACAGTCATGTCTGACGTTCACACTCCACCCTGTCTTTATTTAATGCGGTTGCATTGTCAGACCACATTCTGAGATTGTACGGCAGAGACAAAAGGGAAGTAGTGGGGTGAAGTTAAGGACACTGAGGAAGAAAATCCAGACGGACTGTTAAACCGTCGCATGGATCTGTGTCCTCAAAGATTACATGCCATGATTAATCAATGAGTCAATTGACAGAACATTCAGTCTCCTTGTTTTCCAGCAAAAGTGCCAAACATTTGTCGATTTCATGATTGTAAACTGATTGTTTGGGGTTTTAGGCCGTTGGCAGGACAAAACAAGACATATGAAGACCTTGAGATGTGGGACATTATAGACATTTTCTTATATTTAACTGCAAAAGTGATTAATTGAGAAAATAATCATTGGTTGCATAATATCTACAAGAAGACTACATAGTCATCGTGATGCCACCCATTGGCTTGTGGATTGCTGTTTTCAAGCCTCAAGTTCAGCATTTTGGCTGTCACCAGCTTGGTTTTTGGTCATCGCCATCTTGTTTTTTTACAACCAGAAGTGACACGAGAGTGTGGAGCTAAGTACAACCAAACGCTGAATAAGACATTTCTAGGTGACCAAAAAGGTTATAAAGTAACATTCATGAACTGAAAACATACTGTGAAAGGGTTAAAGTTGTATGTTATATGAAAACATGGACAACAACCCTAAAAACATCCCTGTGTTATGGTCTATTTAACTCTAAATGGGACCATAATTTACTAAATAAACATCATGCTTGAAACTAGTGATTGAGACCATAAACTCATATTTACAATGTTTACTGAAGTAATAAATCAAATGAGAAGTAGGCTCATTTTCTCATAGACTTCTATACAATCAGAGTCGCCCCCTGCTGGCTGTTAGAAATAATGCAAGTTTGATGCACTTCAGCATTCGGCTTCACTCCTCAGACTCCGAGCTTGCAGCCCAAGTTTGAGTTGCCTTGAAAGTATTAACTAAACTTTGTCAGGTGTCCTCAGACTGAAGAGCTTCCCCGTGATGTTAAATCTTACTATAAAACCTCAGTTACTATTATGGTGCATTCAAGTGCTGACGTTTGACACTTAAGAGTTCAGTGCCGACAGCACAAAATGAAGATACCTGGGAAACTACTGTTTTCCTGTGATATGTGGTACAACATACAGGTTTTGTCTCACATCGTGTCCTCAGGCAGCACTCGTGTCTCATTTCCCACTGACAAGGTCTGCTGTTTGTCACGAACGCTTCGTTCAATCAGCCCACACTTTCAGCGGATTTCCATGCAGATTTTAACAGGGAAGAAATAATCACAGACATTGTGAAAAAATCTGTTTGGGAGGCAGCAAACCTGTTATTCTACACACCTTATCTGTCTTAACCTTGTTTTACGTAGTATCCTAAATCCAAGGACAGAGGTGGAGGAACAATAAAAAGCTGATAATCAGTGACAAGTTTGTGCATTAACCTCCTAGAGAGATACTGGCTTGGCCTGAAATTGTTGCCTCTATATTAATATTTTTATGATAATGTATCCATCATGATATAAGATGGAAAATTACTGGTAAAATAATCAGAATGATGAGATTCAAAGTAAATACTTTTCCTCAGAAACAGCACATCACCATGAGGTTGGAGGAAGACTGTGATTGGGAGATTGTTGTGTCAACCAATCAAAAATGATGCTGTTATCAATAATGCAAGTCTTCACACGTAAAACAAAAACTCAACAAGTTTTAGATTTTAGTTACATTTATCTTCAAACAACTAATAAAATAATCACCAATTATACAATTAGCACACGGCACATAGACTGTGTAAGAAAAGTCAGAAATGTCTTCTTATGTACTAAATATGCAGATTTCAGCCGAACCAACACAAACCCAATTATTTCCTGCAGGTCTTCGGTGCTACTGCTGGCTCCGCTCCTGGCTGAAGCCGACCCGGCCCCCCGACATGTCTCCAGGCCCACCGGGTCCGCTGGAGCTCAGGGCACAGACGGCCTTTGCAGCCAGTTCCGATGGATGGCGGAGCAGGTACCCGCCTTCCGGGTGCCGGGCACCCACATCCACGTCCTCACCTCACCGGACCAGTTCTACCAGACCATGAAGGTCGGTGCAAAAATAAACATTTTGTTTCTGCTACGAAAGAATGAAGAGAAGATAACAAAACTGACAGTGCTGACTTTGTACAGATGTTTCGTATTGTCGTGTATTGTGATGCAACAAGTGAAGCAGAGATAGTGCTCGAGGTATTCGAGGTATTATTTTCACAGACTCACTCTATAACACCTGAGTTGGCAGAGAAGTTCACTGCAGCTGCCAGGAGTTAATTATTCAGCTCTTAAAGTGAGTTGTGTCCTCTGCAGATCTAATGAATGTTGGTTTGTGAAGGTTCTCAGTCATCCAGGTGATGGTACCCAACTGGCAGCAACCAGAGGTGACACGAGAAAGTAAAACTAAGTACAACCAAACGCTGACAACGCCATGGTAGCAACCTGTCAATCACAAGGTAGCCATGTCCTAAAACATCCCCTGCTTTATGGTCTATTTGACTCTACATGGGACCATAATTTACTAGATGAACATAATTCTGTATTGAAGAAGACCTGAAACTAGCGACTGAGACCATAAACTCATATTTACAATGCAAGGTAATAAATGAAGCGAGAAGTAGGCTCATTTTCTCATAGACTTCTATACAATCAGACTTCTAAAGTTGCTGCTGCCACCATGTCACCATGCACATTTCTAATTTGTGAATCATTCAAATCCTAAAGAGATGTGCAAATGTACAATTTGAATTAAATCCATCCAGAGTTACAAACTGGATTATTATGAAGTCCCACACCTGCTTGTGTGTCACCACATTGGAATTCTTTTATGTTTCCTCCAACTTTAGCGTTGCGCTAACATTCAGCCCCTCCAGGAACAAAGAAACAGGAAACTGCAGCAGTTTATGTTCTCTCATACACTTTTATAACATACAAGAAATAGGCTCCTTGGTGCTAATTTTGGAAGAAGTGTTGACCTGACCTTTTTAACCGCTGATATATATATTTACATCCCCCATATATAACAAGGTTTAAAAATCCAACATATAACACCTTTATGTTCATGTGATGATGTGTGTTATATAATATATATATATATTTTTAGAGGTGTTATTCACAAAAACAATGTCTATGTTACATATCGAATACTTTTGTTTTAAAGGCCCAATCAAAAAGTGAGAGATCCCACACATAACGACATGTTATAACATGTAACAGTTTTATTCCTATAGTGGAGCCGCACGGTGGTGGTGCACTGTTGCCTCACAGCAAGAGGTCACAGGTTCAAATCCAGTTTTGGGCCCTTCTGTGTGGAGTTTTCTCTGGTTTCCTCTCACAGTCCAAAGACATGCAGGTTAATTGATGACACTAAACTGCACATAGGTGTGAATGTGAGGGTGAATGATTTGTCTGTCTCTATGTGCCCTGCGATGGATAGGTGACCTGTCCAGGGTGAACCCCACCTTCATCCAATGCCAGCCCCCCCTCCCACAAACCCTAATGGGATAAACAGTTGCAGATGGATGGTTATGGTGTTATGACTTAGAAAAAACAAACATGAATTTCGCAAAATCTCACTTGATCAAACATGACTCTAGTGGAACCAAACATGGCGGACGACGGGCAGGAAGAATTAGCAATGTTGATTTTTGTACTACTCTGTACTGAAAATGGATGAAGTCATGGGGAGACGTTAAATAAACGCCACAAATCAACAAGTTGCTCCTCCGTTTCTGAGCTCCATCTTACTACTTTATGCTTCACGTTTAGCATTAACTCATCCATTTGGACAAAATGCTTACTGCATGTCAGCATACTGAGAGTCAGGATCCCACAGTTTCCCCATTCTTCCTGCTGCTGTCTTACTTAAAGGCTGTTTTTTCGGTTCAGCAACTTAAATAAATTTGCTGTGGGTTCTTTACCCTATTGGTAGTGCATCCCACCACACAGGTACTTAAAGGTATTTTCCTGTTTACTAGCAGGTGAAAGTGACATGGAAGCATTTTCATGTGATACAGAGTCACTAGAGAGCGATGAATTGTTTTCCCCTCAGGCGTGGGCAGGACTTCATTACGTTCATGTCTGACACTTCCCCAGAACATTGAGAGCTGGGAAGTTTCTATCTGAATGCCACTATATTGTATTAATTGGTCATTTTGTACACACACACACAAACACCCAGACTGTTTCCTGTTTGTCTCTAATTGTCAACAAGCTGTTTGTTGTTGTAGTATAGCATAATGACACTTGTGTGTACAGGACGAGCCAAAACATGTGAAGCACCCGAAGCAAAATGAGAAGGAAATGACACAAAGAACAGGATGAAATATAATTGCTGTCAGGGGGAAAACTTTAATAAAAACTAATTTTGAGGATTTCCAATAATGGGAACGATCTTGTACTCTTTGGGGAGTAAGACATGCTTTAACATCTAGCCAGAGAGAGAGAGTGTTCCTATTGGCTGTTCATTCAGCTGAGGCAGCTGTCAATCTCTCACAAACTCCAACCAAACGGTCAAACTAGGCAGCGCTGATCAAATATGAATCAATATTTTGTTACTGTAATGCCTATTTCTCTCCTCAGATGTTTTCAGAAACATCTTGTAGTTACTGTTTAGCTGTAAAATGAGAAAGTTTGTTCCAGCTGGTGGGAGGTGCTTGGTATTTCCTCAATTGATCTCAACATGGCTGCCGGGTCACAAACTCTCATTTTACAGCTAAACAGTAACTACAAGATGTTTCTGAAAACATCTGAGGAGAGAAATAGGCATTACAGTAACAGAGTATTGATTCATATTTGATCAGCGCTGCCTAGTTTGACCGTTTGATCAGAGTTTGTGAGTGATTGACAGCTGCTCAGAGACGACAGGCTCCAGACACATGGCGGACGGGTCCAACAAACAAGGCTTTCATTCACGAGACGCTGTTCGTGTCTTGTGTGTTAACTTTTACTTTCACGTCACAATCAACTGTTCATTCGTGTCCCATTTTCACAGTGTTCAGTTTAAAGATCTAGATGTTTAAGGCCAAACATGTTGTTCTTCCCTAAACCTAACTATAGTGGTTTTACTGCTTAATCTTAAAGTAACGCCAAGGATAACTATAGTGGTTTTGATGCCAAATATGGGGGGTCGTGACAGAGTGGTGGTATATAACGAGCTGGGACGATAACACGTTGGAAATGATCTACATCGTGACAGATTTCGGCCACATGGCGTAGCCCTATCTTCTAGTTTCGGTGGAACCTGATTAGTTTACGTGTGCAGACTAGAAATATGCGCAGGTGACTGGCAGGAAATGTACCTCTGTTGACAGATTATCATTTCTTAGTATCAGATATTTGTAACCAGATTCCTGAAACCCGTACACGCTCACTATTATTGTGTTTGTTTTTCTTTCCTTTCAGGCGCGCATCAAGACTGCAAAGAGGCGAGTGGTGATGGCCTCGTTGTATCTGGGAACAGGTCAGCTGGAGCAGGAGCTGGTGAGAGAAGTGGCCTTTGTGATTCATGTTTTTATGGCTTTACTTTTTTGGGGGCAGGTGAGAACAACGGCATCCAAACACAGGCGTGTGCCAAGTAAATGGTCAGAGATGCCAGAAAATGTGAGTCAGAGTTGTCTTCCAAGAGAACCACAGTGTGGGTTGTTCAGAATGAAAATGGACTCCAGGCCAGCTACAAGGAATGACCCCAGAATGCAAGGGTTTATGGGTAGAAGGAGACCAGTGTTGGCATGTGATATCCATCTGTTCTTCATGCTTGGAAGGCCTAGCATAACAACATTAACCCAGAACAAACCACAGTCTGGACTCATGCTCATATTCAGCTGTTTTTCATGTTTGTTTTTTTCTAACTGGTTTGAGCAGTAGAGAGGGCGAATTACAGAAAAACGCACAGACAAGTCAAACATGTTTAATTACAGTTAAACGCATTTGAATCTGCTGTGATTGCTGCCAAACTCTGCAACCTCACAGGATGATGGATTACTAGAAACGTTGAGTCAGTGCTTTTATTTTTCAAGCTCAAATTTGCTTGTAAGTGGACACAATGACCTGAACTCGGTTCAGTACAAAAATGTGAGTGTGGTCTGTGGTTTGGACTGATGAATGCAAACTGCAGGTGAGCCTGGATCTACTAACGAAACCCTGAATCCCAGACTCAGCACTAAAGGGGCTTGACTGATACCGACTGTCACACCTGTGCAGCGTGTTTACTTTAGCGCAGGTGCAGGTGGCGAGAATAGATTGAAATTTTAAAGAAAGGCACGTTTAACTCGGCGTATGCAAAAGTAATTCAAAGTGGAGAGTACTACTATTTGCACATGTGGAGAAAAGGTGTTAAAAGCCTTTTGTGTGTCCAGAGGGAGCTACAGTATGTAGAGTCTGATAAACTGACTCAAGTGATGTTGCAATCTTGAGGCGTGTAGTTACAAAGAAGTGATCTCTGTAGTTCACTCTTCATCTCTGCTTGAGGCAGTTTTTGCAATTTATCCTGGAAATCCAAGGTCAGAGCTGGGAATGCTGTCACACCGGAGTTGACCGCATGCCAGTACAACAAGTTGCAAAACTTGATGGGCTTTGCTCCAGCCAGGTTCGCCAGTGTTAGCAATACCAGCTGATAACAACGCAAAACACTGATATTTAGCACATCCAAACACCGTGGTTGCCACAAATGGAAGTTGGACAGTACTGTGTGTACAACCGATTTAATGAAACACATAAGTGCTATAAACAGGATATGACTACAGCTTTTTCACTGTTGATGCACGGAGCAGCCATCATGGATTTCGATGTCGGGGTTGGCGATGTTCATCTGAATATCCGACTTCTGGGGGCGTTAAAATAGAAATTTTCCGACTGGGAACTTGGAAATTCTGATTTCCATAGCATAATGCATCCAAATCTCCGACCGAACTGTTTGTGTTGTAGTTGCATTGTGGGTAATATAAGCAACAGGGTTTTACAAGTAAGAAACTAGATGATATCTTTGGTTCTGCTGCAGCAATCTTGATGTTATAGACTGTGTTATAGGAGCTCAGTCTGTGGGGACTTGGCTTGGGAACATGAGGGTTGCTGATTCAAGTCTTACATGGACCAAGTACTGAGTGTGAACTGGTAGCTGGAAAGGTGCCAGTTTGCAGAGGTGGCCTTGAGCAAGGCATATAGGTCCTGTTCATGCATGTATGTATTTCAGATGAGAATGAAAAAAAAGCTACAGCTAACAGCATCAACAGCGCTGACGGAGCTAAAGGCCCGGACACACCGAGCCGACGTCAACGAACTAGACACAATGAGGGACGACTGTTAAATTGCATCACGTCACAGTTGTTTTGGCCGACAAACACACTGCAAAGACTGCAGCTGACGGCCAGGTAGCATGAACGTTCTGTGCCTGCTTGAGAGGAAATAACTGGGCTTGGAGTGTCAGGGCCTTAACAGGAAGCAGTCACATTAAACTACATAATCAAATGTCCTCCAGGTCAACGTGTCCCATTTGCAGTAAATCAGAGTCTATATTATAATAATAATAATATTTATGCTCAAGATTTATTTAAAAGCAGTAAAGAACAAACTTCCCCCCTTGGATCTGTAGGTAGGAAGAGTTTGAGCAGATTTTACATAATAAAACAACTAAATGCTGCTTCTGTGCTTTAAAGAATAAACGTTTTCTAAGTGTCCCCCAGAGCTCCAACTCCTGATCCCATTTCCCTCCAGAGCTGAGCTGGAAGTGTCGTCCCTAAAGAGCTCTCTACTGGAAAGGAGAAATCTTTTACTGGCATGCGATCAGGCTCTCTGGAGTGACGTATAACGAATGCATTTGGGCACCAGATGCACAATTTAGCCCAAATCAGGTGGGGAACAAATGCCGAGCTCGCCACAAATAAAGACTGTACGCTCGCTACCAGTGGTGCCCTCTGAAGAGCAGCCACTTCCTCTCTGAGCACAAATGAGTTAGTCATGCTGTTCCCACGCTCAGTAAACAGATCATAAAAGGCTGCCAGTGTTTGATAAATGCTCCCAGTTGATCAGTAATCATTAATCTACACCTGTGTTTTTGCAGCCTCTTCTTGGAACGTTCACAAATACACATGTAGTAGGACGAAGTGTGAAAGACGCAAGGACACTACGATCAGAGACGTGTGTTCCTCTTTGTGTGGTCTTAGCTGAAACTGCTGTTTCAGACAGGAATGTTCAGACTGAAACCAGCTTTAATTTAACATTTCTGTTATCAGTTCAATGCACATTATTTTAAGCATAAAACTATCCAACTTCTGAACGTTTAAAGAACAAGAACAACAACAAAGTCACCTGCTGACAAAAACACAAACCTCAGTTTGTGGTTTTCTAAATAACAGATTGGAGTGAGAAATCAAAACAGACAACAGGAAACTGTTTTTGTCACTGGATTTTCTAAATAAAATGTCCATGATAGAATTTTTTTGCTGCAACGTCTCAAATCGAACACGGCTGTCGTTCACGTACTGGAAATGACGATCACAACATTTGACCGCTTCTTCTACGTCTTCTTATTAATGTCTGACTGCAGCCAGATGAGGCATTAGCACCAACATTTCACCTTGATTGTCATCCACCAAAATATCTGAAATAAGCAATTAATTGGTTAAAATTAAGATTAAAATTAAAGTTATTGCTGATTACTCTTCTCTTGGTCTTAAAATGGTCTCTTAAATGGTCTTAAAAAAGGTCTTAAATTAGGTCTTAAAATAGGTCTGAAATTTGACTTGAAACCGGCAGATACTCTGGTTATAGGACTGCAGCTAAGTTCCTCTCTTCATCATGTTTGGATGTTTGTCCACTGTGTTTTTGTTCAGGTGGACTGTATGGAGGAAGCTCTACAGCGCTCACAGGAGAACAGTGATGCTCCCGACCTTAAAGTCTCCGTACTGCTGGATTTTACTCGCGGCTCACGAGGTTGTCGTCATTTACCTTGAGCTCTCTCGTGGTTTCTGGTTGGCGCCACGCTCGCCGTCCTCATCATGTTTTTCCGTGCAGGGCAGATCAACTCGAGGACCATGCTGCTGCCGCTGCTGCAGCGCTTCGACTCTCAGATGCGGGTGTCTCTGTACCACACTCCGGACCTGAGGGGGCTGCTGCGTCTGCTGGTCCCTCAGCGCTTCAACGAGACCATCGGGGTCCAGCACATCAAGGTCTACCTGTTTGACAACAGCATCATCATCAGCGGGTATGTTGATTCTCAGCTGTTCATGTTTGTCAGTATGAGCCAATGTTTGCTTTGAGTTTCAACTGCAAATCAGCTCAGCACACAAAACTGGACATGGGAGACCGGGTGTCCCACATTTTTATTCCCTTGTCCCACATATTGAGACAATGTCCCACATTTTCATTGGCTCTAGTTTGCAAAAGTCAAACCACTTTTATCTAATGACTTTGTGGAAAGCAGGGTAGACTGTCATCACAGCGCTGTTTGCTGTCAAACTGAGCACATGTGGGTCAAGTTCAGGTTAACATTTCACCATCTTTGCTTCGCTACGCCCAACGGAGAAAATTGTGAGTCACTGCAGTCACAAGTTCTCCGGATTTAGGCGGAATATGATGGAAACTAACACAAACTAAAAGAAGAGCAGCTACAACAGAGACTGTGAAACTTACTTGTTGAAGGAGATTCTATGAGTCTTTCATGAAGTTTGGCAGTAAATTTTTGAATTTTACACATGAAGTGACACAGTTCATGTGAGTCACAAGAACTGTGGCTCACAAAGAGACGTGCTGAACTGTAGCTGCATTTGGGCAAAGCATAGAGATGTTACACGATAAACGGTAGAATAGAAATATTTATTATTTAAGTTAGACAGACATATGATATGCTTCTCAGCCTTGGTAACATGTCCCAGAGTGTCCCACACAGACATACTCTTTGTTCCACATTTGGTTTGTTGGGATCTGGTCTGGCATGCTGCTCACACTGACCTGAATCGACGGCTCGCGGGGAAACAAAATACCAAATGTATCAAACAGTAAACACGTATATACTCTTGACCCGGACATAAGATCACCCCATCTTTTCCAATGTGTTTGGAAAAACACTTTTTGACGATACGACACACTTTCACACTCATTCTGTCCTCATCCTTGAAGCCTTTTCTCTTGTACAAATGAAACATCACGACAGATAATACAATTAAACTAAAATGTGTAGTGCAGCTTGTCAGACACTCGCACTGTGAGGCTTTCAGGTGGGGGACCCATAAAACCAGCAGGACTGAGGTGTACAGCGAGCATGGCGGCAAAGTGAGCAGCAACAGAGGATTTTTACAGATCTCAGGTTTTTACCTGTAACTATAGAAAAAAATCACAAAACTCTCACCAGTGGTTTCCAGGACTGAGGTGACGCCTCGCCTCTCTCACACAACCCCACTGCTTTTCCCATCTGGCATATATACCTGTGCTCCATGACAACAATGAAAGGCACATACCCACCACTACAATCAGTTTAACTTGTACAAAACAACCATAATATTTACATACGCAACATACAAATGAATATTACCAAATACAGATCAAATAATATGCCTAATAAATGGAAAAAATATCAAATGAAAGCCAACTTAACAAACAAACCCTTCTAGCGTACTCCCGTTTGCCTGTTCCCTCAGCCTAACAGGCTAATTGAAATCAGCTGAAGACCTGTGGTTGAAGTTTCAGGTGTGCTCAATGAAAACACTCCTCTGGGAAGTAGGCCTCGAAGAGAGGAGTTCTCCAAAATAAAAGCACAATGTAATAACCTGAACTTCCTGTATCAGCCAGTTTTCTTGGACTTAACACAGTCAATACACGTGTCTTTTTCCTTCTTAGGTTTGCAGCTCCCTCTCACACACACTCTATGAAGACTGATTTTCAGCTGGAGCATTCATTTTCTGCAGTTACGACACTGAGAGATTCTTTGATTGGTTTCACGCCCTCGGGGTGTATGTGCCCTCTCTGAGCGGAGCTACGATGTTACAGCAACTGTGATACATGAAAATGCAGATCCCATAATTCTGATTGCATAAAAAAGTCAACTTTATTTTACTCAGATTTTATGCCTATGGTGGTGTGTTATTTATACTATGACAGTTTTCCTAAAATTAGATTTTAGTATTGCCATATATTGAATCGTTACCCCTGTATCATGATTCGTATCGTATCACCAGTTTCTTCCCGATACGCAGACCTAATTTCCTCTGCGGCAGAAAAACACACAAACTCCTTTAGCTTAAACCGGGCTAATGAAAGATTTTTAGAGCTGGCTAACTTTTAATAGACATGAGTTTCAAAGCATAAATAAACGAGACCATCAGCGAGGATACTGGTTATTTCTATGTTAGAAGTATTCTTAATGCTGGTCATTGAGGCCACCGGGTCAGATTCCAACAAAATGCAGGTTCACCAGAAGCCACTTCAGCTCAGCCTCCAGCGGGGCCTCCAGCAGGGCCTCCAGCAGCGACCAGATCCCACTTTGCTGCTGCCTTCGACCTGCAGTGGGAGCTTTGGTGGGAGATGGAGCTCAGCACCCAGCAGCAGCAGCAGCTCCTCAGGCCGAGAGCAGAGCTTTGCCCCACTGTAGGCCTGTGTATTGTAAGAAACTGGCGATGATATTATCATACTGAGCTACCGATTCAGAATATTGCAATACTGTAAGCAAGGTGATATATTGCGATTTTTAAAAATCAATTTTTAGGAAAACTGTCAAAAAAGAACACACTGGAAACACGCCAGTTTTAGAATAGGCAAAAATAACACATTTATGCTACATGCAAAAAAACGCATGGTTTTTGCCCCAAACTGCATGTGATTATCATAAAGTGGGCGTGTTTTTAAAGGGGAGACTCATGGGTACCAAGAAACATATTTTTATTCACAAATCATAAGGTCAGAGGTCAAGGGACCTCTTTGAATATGGCCATGGCAGTTTTTCCTCACCAGAATCAGCATAACTTTGTAGCGTTATTTAGCCTCCTTCATGACGAGTTGGTGTGATGTGATTGGTACCAATAGCTCTTCCTGCGTTGCATTTTCTAGTTTGTCATGATATCTGTACTTTCACTCTAGCTTTAAAACTGAGCCTGTTACAAACTCTGAAAGGCTGAATAGCGGCCGAGCCCGACGTCAGCCTGTCTGATTTTTAAGAGGTTAATTAAAAATCGATACAGCATCGCACAACATAATATCTCAATACTTGTATTGATATTTTCTTACGCCCCTACCCTGCTGGAAGCCAAGACTGGCACCACGCTCCTGGAGAGCCAGCCTGTACTGTTAGGCCCGCTGGAGGGAAGGGAGCCACAGGAGAACCACAACCAGGACTGTGTGGGACAGACTGTCAGACCCTGCTGCAGTAAAACAGGAGTTTTCTAAAGGGACTCTGGTGCTTGAAAACACTACCACTTTTGTCCACAGGGACCACCAAAATCAACACAAAATGAAAATTCCTTGTAGTAACTTTAACGAATCCAAGTATTTCGGCAAACTGGGAAAGGGATCCAAGATGGAACCGGCTATTGGAACCCGTTCTGAAACAAAACCTCTTTTTCTTCTTTCATTTGTTTTGTCTAAACACACTCTCTGCTCCCCGGTTTTGTAAAAACTGTCTCTCTCTCTCTCTGTGGTTACTCAGGGCCAACCTGAGCGACTCGTACTTCACCAACAGACAGGACCGCTACGTGCTGCTGGACAACTGCGGGGAGGTCGCAGACTTCTTCTCCGACCTGGTGGAAGCCGTGGGAGACGTTTCCCTGCAGCTGCAGCCCGACGACTCGGTCACCATGCTGGAGGGCATGGTGCACCCTTACAAAGGTAGGCGTGTGTGTACAAAGATGCATGTTTACCCTCCAACATGTTTTGACACTGGTTGACACTTCATGCTCAGTTACGGTGGCAGCGGCCCGGTTTTCAGCAGGAGGAGCCGATGGATTTCGCTAATGGAGCTTGAAAGCTTAGACAGGCGAATAGATGATGGTCACTGTGTGTGTGTGTGTGTACAGTGAGAAAGATGGAGAGAGCTCTTGCGGTTGGCTAGCGATGCAGCCGGATGTGAAATTGTCAGGGTTTTCTCCCCACACACACACACACACACACACACACACACACACACACACACACACACACACACACACACACAGGTCCTGTGTGTCCGTAACTGGAGCGCAGACTGCCAGGATGTTAGTTTGAGGGATGAATGACATCATGTCTGCAGGACTGTGCCGCCGTGGTAACGAACACCAGGAATAGAGTTGTGATGTCACAGTGTTGCTGGAAGATGATATGGAGTGGGAACTGACACACACACACCAACGCACACAAATTCTATTGAAATTCTAATGAAAGATATTAACAAGTGATAAAACACATCGAGGCATCCTGATGTACAAAGGAGGAGGTGAAGTTTGAGTCAGTCAGTGAGTAACAGATAACCGCGAGAAACACTGTCGCTGTTCACTTACTGGCAGTTTAATGTGTCTGTTCACCCAAATTACAACATTGATAATGATAATCAGACTGAACTGTAGTCTGTTTCACTTAATCCACTCTGCCTGACATTGTGTTTATGTTGGCTGATTTCTTTTTTGTTTCACTTTGCCTTAGCTAGCGATGCTAATTATGATAAATCTTCTTAATTGTTAACTGATTATTAAGCTGACAAGATTTGTACCTCGCATGCAGCGGTGTGCCAGCTGTAGTATATGAGCACAACAGACAACTGAGTTACCTTAGCAGCCACAGTGCTGTGTTCACTGTCTCCAGTTCACTGTCAGGAGAGCTAATGTAGCAGCCACAGAGCTGCATGTAGTTATAGTTGTAGGTGGTGTTATAGCTGTGAATGTAGCTGTAGCAGACAGTGTGTGTACAGTGTGTCATTGAATAAATGCTACGAGGCTACAAGCTCCAACTCCTCAGCTGGAAGTCCAGAGCCACTTTCCTGTATCTGGGCTCTCTCTTAACGTGGACCAGCTGTTCTCTTTAAAGTGACGAACCGCTCCTCTGAGCTTTTCTCAGTTTTCTAATTAATTATTATTATTTCTTTTAACCAATAGCATTAATCGGTTAAACTGCAAGAAGGGCTGTCAATTGATTAGACATTTAATAGTTTATTGTGATTAATCTCACATTTTTTATCTGTTCAAAGCTTTAAGCTCATAAGCTGAGGTTGTATTTTCCTCCTGTCTGCTTCAGGCTTGTAAGTGTCTGTAAATTCTCTCAAACACACTCGGCCCAGATCACTGTGACCCAGAGATCAGTGCGACCCGCCTCCCACTTAGCTTTGCACACACTCACGTTTTGTGTCTCCGTGGAAACCAGGCAACAGGCAGGACTTCTCAGCGGTGGCGAGGAAGCGGATCATGGAGGTGGTGAACGCAGCCCACGTGAGGCAGCAGCTGTTGAACGGGTCAGAGGACTCGGAGGAGGAGGGAATGAGCGAGGGGGAGGAGGACACCTGGGTGTTCCCTCTGGTCCAGATGAAACCTCTGGGGATCCAGGTGGACGAGCAGGTCACACAGGTGAGGCTCCACATCTGGCATTGGTCACATTTAAACCCAAAAATCACACAAAACACACCTTTAGTTGCATGATGCCAATTACCAAACTTATATATTTAACTTTCACCATGCTGTTAAATATTTTCTTTTTATCCATTAATGTCTTCAGTGCTTTGAAGGTGACCTTTTGTCCATTTCCCTTACTAACAAGTCATAAATATAATTAGATAGAGCTTGTTTGTAGTCATTATGGGATGTTTTGAACGTGACTAATATAATAGTACAGTACATGACTAATAAGCTACCATGTGACTAATAAACCATGAATAAATATTTGAACATTTATTCCAGCATTATTCGTCACATATTCTGGGAATGAACACAATAAAGAGTGATATACTATAATTTACAGCTCCATAAAGAGCTGAATCAACACTGTCTCATTTAACATTTTAAGTTTCACAACGAGAGGACCTGCTGCGACAAGTTGTATTTATTACATTAACGTCGTTCACCTTTGATTTCACTGGTGGTGCAGGTTTACTTCTAGTTATGCAAATACAAGATTCATCGGACATACTTTCAGAGAAATACCCACCTTTCTTAAAAGGACCTGAGCAACTTAAACAGGTTTTGAAGCAGATTGTTTGTCCTCTTGCACCCAAAAGTTGTTGTTTCCTTCTGCAAGAAGAAGCTGTAGATTAAACGGTAAGTTTTTCTTGCATCAGCTGCAGAAAATATGCAGAAAAATGGGGAGAAAAAGAGAATTAGTGTCAGTGACATCTAATCAGGTTCAACCAGTAAACAGGCCAAACTCCAGCCAAACAATAAAGAATTTTAAACTGGTCATTCAGTAATTAATTAAGACAAAACAATCACATAAGAGCAAACATGAGGAAGAAAGTTATAATAAACAGCATGTTATTATATTGTTATCAGCAGTAACAAAACACTAATAACTAATAGCTCTTTAATAGCTTAACAATCATTTTGTAAAAATCTTTCTTCACTCTCCGTTTGTTATTAAACCTCCAGCGCCTGCTGACAGACGCCGGGCCGGACGCCACTGTGTTTCTAACATCGGGTTACTTCAATCTGACCCGGGCGTACATGCAGCTGGTTCTCGGCGCCGGAGCCAGCTACCGCATCCTCACCGCCTCCCCTGAGGTCAACGGGTTCTTTGGAGCCAAAGGCGTCGCTGGAGCCATCCCCGCAGCTTACATCCACATCGCCAGACAGTTTTACAACCAGGTGTGCCAGCTGGGCCAGCAGGAGAGAATACACCTGCACGAGTACCACAGGTCACAGTGGACCTTCCACGCCAAAGGTGGGAAGAAACAAAAGCACACACTGTTGTCTGTATCCAACTAGGGATGCAGCTAACGATCATATTCTTCTGTTGATTTTGTTTTCAGTTTATCATCTCATCACAGTTTTCTATAACCAAAGGTGACGACTTCAAATTGCTTGTTTTGTTAGACCAACAGCCCAAAACCTTAAGATATTTAATTTAAATATAAAACAGAGAAAAGCATGTCTTGATTTGTTAGTTCAGTCGTATATTTAAATCTGCATTTCGCATCACGTCTTCACATGTTCTGCAGCAGCTTTTTGTGATAGTCAGTGACCAATGGTTGAATCCAGATCACATATCAAAAACATCTACATTTCTTATAAATCATCTGTATGTATAAGAAAGCACCACACATGCATATACACATACAGTAGTAGTTAGAAAAGCACCTGAGAAGAAGTGATTTCCAGTCGGAGAGAAGCTGAGGTTGTGGTTGCTGGTGACATTATTTAAAGTCTTTCAAGATGATTTAAGACGGGTTAGAGTAATGTTATTATTTTGTTTGTTTGTGAAATCTGTACCGCCAATTTCCCACCTCAAGACCTCGGGTAATAACAACGCTGGTGCAGCTGTTTTGTGGAAGAAAGCAGTTACATAACAGGGACAAGCATGTGAAGGTGACGTCTGCCTGACGAAAGACGCTTTCACGTGGATCGAGCAGACCAATCACGACTCTGCCGATATTTGATTGGGGACTTGTTTATGGTTCAGCATTTATGGCATTAGATTTGACTTGTCTCGCAAACTTGTTGAATATAAAATACATTACAAGGTCATTGACACTGGGCAAAAACAATCAACGATGGATTCAGCGTTGGAGGCGGGGCCCTGTTCATTCCTATGAAAGTTGCCTGATGAAGTCAACGGGTAAACTTACAGGTCTGGAAAAGTAGCCGGATCTTATGGAGTCTTCTGGGTCTTACTGGGCTCTAGTGTGCATGTCTGATACGCGCAGAAGCATCCGCTCGGACACGTCTGGTCACGGGGTCCCAACGTCACGGCTTGCGCTGTGTTCACGGTCTGGGTCTCCATAGACATAAACAGAGGAAGGAAATTCAGCTATTAGTACGTTTTACAACTTTTAGGACCTGATGATTTAAATAAGGGCTATTAGAGAGTTCGTACTGGGGAGTTGGTTTGCCTCAATATCTGCTGAGTTACAGCTGTCTCTTTCTCAATGTAAGTCTATGAGAAAAAGTCTTTTTGGGCCCAATGACGTCAAGCGATGGACATGGAAGTTGTAGTACCACCGGTTGGCCACTACAAACATTGGGATCAACGACTGGTGCTCTTCCAGGGGGTTTGACATGAAGCCCCAGCTGATCTCGTATGGTGGATGTTTACAGTCTGATGGCTGTTTAAATGAATGACTTCCTTTACTGCCCTGGAGCAGCATGGGTAAGCTCTTCTACACGAGTAGTGTGTAACGGTGGGGTGAAATGTACGTCATGAATGACGTGACGGAAACAGAAGCTGCTGTATAACCGTTGGCTACTACGAACATGTTGGGTCAACAAGCAGAGCACTTCCTGGGGGCTTGGTACACGTGCAGTGCATCATGCTTTGCTCCGTCATCTTCTGTTGAGTTTAATGGCGGTTGACATCTCCTGAACTGAATATTTGAAAGGGTTATCGATATGCAGGTACCAGCTGAGCTTTCTGCTCCCTCTTCTCTCCGATAGCGAGCTATTTATCTTTTAATAAAAATCTAAAAATTTTAAATTTTCCCCATGGTATAGAAAAATGGCATCATATGTATATCATATGTGTTTTTCAAGGTATTTGCATCCAAGTTAAAAATTCCAGTGTTGTGATACTGCTAGCTGGATTTCCTTTTCCCCGTCTATTCCGGTATTTCCATGGCATGTGTGAAAAGGTGCAAGACAGAAATGTTCCTAAACGTAGTCCACGTGTGAAAGTCACGAGTACTGCCAGTACTTTACCGGCAACCACAGTATGTGTGAAAGAGGCTGAAACCAGGGCTCAGCATCCAGACTAGTTTAGTCTGGCTCTATGAAGATAATAAAACACATCACTCTCCCTGCTCTGCTGTTCTTCTTGTGGTCACAGCGGTATGTAGCGTGAGAGAAGAGGGCTTGTACAGTCATTCTGTCGTAGCCTCGGGACAAGGATGTACACTCACTCTCTCTCATGCTTTGGGGTTTTGGATCGACGCTGGGGATTTCTGCATGTGCTTCCTCTTAGTTGTGGTCTGCACCGACAGAAATCCCTGCTGGAAACGGCTCTCTGAAGCATTACCTCCTCGCTGGCTCACTCCACTTTTCCTCTCCTTACAGGTCTGTGGTATTACCTCCAGGGGCAGGATCGGCCTTGCCTCACTCTAATTGGCTCCCCTAATTTCGGTTACCGCTCGGTTCACCGTGACCTGGAGGCCCAAATCGCCATAGTAACGGAGAACGAGGAGCTGCAGAGCCAGCTGCAGGAGGTGGGTTAACCGCAGCCAGAATGATGATGAATGACTGTGTGACTCGTTACTGAACGCACACCTGTGTGTTAAACCGTGTGCCTCTCAGGAGCAGGAGATGTTGTACCAGCGGTCCACCGAGGTATCCAGATCCACATTTGAGCGGTCGGACCGCCACGTCAAGTTATGGGTGAAGCTGGTCACTCCGCTCATCAAGAACTTCTTCTGAGACGCCATCAGGTGGTCACACAGACTCAGCTACACATTCAGTTTACTCATTTGTTTATTCTGTTAAAGGATCATTTCAGTTAATTACAACTTTTGTTTTTTTTTTTTTTAGCAGAAAAAAGGTCAGATCAAACAGTTTTAAAGCTGCCTTAATCAATAATTTTTTAGGACTGTCAATCGATTAAATATTTAATCGCGATTAATCTCACAAATGTCTATAGTTAATTGCGATTAACATTTTTGCATACCTTAAAGGGAGATTTGTCAAGTATTTAATACTCTTATCAACATGGGAGTGGACAAACATGCTGCTTTATGTAAATATATGTATATATTTATTATTGAAAATCAACTAAAAACACAAAACAATGATAGATATTGTCCAGAAATCCCTCACAGGTTCTGCATTTAGCATCAAATATGCTCAAATCATAACATGGCAAACTGCAGCCCAACAGGCAACGACAGCTGTCAGTGTGCTGTCTTGACTATGACTTGATCCAGACTGACTGTGATTATCATAAAGTGGGCATGTCTGTAAAGGGGAGACTGGTGGGGACCCAGAGAACCCATTTACATTCACATATCTGGAGGTCAGAGGTCAAGGGACCCCTTTGAAAACAGCCATCTCAGTGTTTCTTCACCAAAATGTAGCACAAGTTTGGAGCGTTATTTATCCTCCTTCCCAACAAGCTAGTAAGATGAGGTTGGTACCAGTGGATTCCTCAAATGTTCTAGTTTCAAACACTACGAGTATCTTCACTCTGGCTTTAAAATGAGCCCCCTATGCGATAAAAGACTCAAATTGCGTTAACGCATTGAAGAAGTGGCATTAAAACAAATTTAACTTTTACAGCCCTAATCATTTTATATTAACAATCAATCAAATGACCCTCAAAGAATTATCACCCAACTCTGCAGCCACTCTCAGCTCTACGAAGCATTTTAGAGTCGTTCAACTCGTGAATGTGAGCGTGAATAGTTGTCTGTCTCTATGTGCCCTGTGATGTACTGGAGACCTGTCCAGGGTGAACCCCTCCTTCCCAGTGCCAGCTGGGATCGGCTCCAGCCCCCCCGCGACCCCTAACAGGATAAGCGGTTGCAGATGGATGGATGAACTTTACTGTTTTGGCTCAGTCTCACTGCTCACATCAGCCCACTGTACACTTCCTACTCAGCAGCAAGCAGCAGACAGACACAGTTAGCATCTAGTGAGTTGAACGTAGTGGAGCATTTAGCAGCTAAACAGGAGCTGGTGGAGGCCAAAAACAGAGCTAAAAGTGGAATATTATTGCTTATAGTCATCAAAACATCACTTAGTTTGAATAATGCTGCTCTGCATCTGCTGGATGTGCATATTGGCAATCATTTGCTAACAAGTTCACCAGATCAAGTAAAATATCAATTATGAATAAATAATATGTCTGTATGTTTTGTTTGAAGTAAGGGTGTCAAAAAATATTGACACACTTAAGTGTCACAATATTATGTGTTATGATACTGTATAGATTCCCAGAAGCACTTACCGATTTTTAATTAATAGTTTACAAAGAGATTTGTGTCAAATTACTGATTAGCCGTGTAATAAGTAAGTGGGATAATGTAGCTAGCGGGCCTCTGCTTCGCATTGGGGTGCCGCATCGCCTTGTTTATTTTACAACAATGACCGGCTCGCTGCTCCCTTACATGACAGTTTTCCTAAAATTTGATTTGAAAAATCGCAATATATCACCTTGCTGAAGTATCGCAATATATTGAATGGTAATCCCTGTATCATGATATGTATCATATCGCCAGATTCTTGCCAACGCATATTCCTAGTTTGCAGTTTATCCCGCCAACCCAGAGTGAAACATCAGAGAGAGACACAAATTTATCATCTGAACTGTTGACAGACCAACTTCCTGCTTCAACAACACATCAGCAACATTTCAGGTCCATCAGGGCCAACACAGAGTCACATTCACAGACACATTAGGGTCGTCAATTAACATGCATGTCTTCGGACTGTGGGAGGAAGCTAGAGAAAACCCACGCTAACACGGGGACATACAAACTCCAGAAGGGCTCCAAGCTGGATTCAGACCTGCGAAACCCTCTTGCTGTGAGTGCTAATCACTGCACCACCGTGGAGCTGCGCCATACGAAGTGGTTTAGATAATCTTACTAAACTGCACATCCATGTCTGATTGGCTGACTATTACTACTACTCATGATTATTTTGGGGAGTACAGCATTGTTTTAGGGGCTGATTTACCAGATTTCAACATCCAAGCTTCTGAAATAACTAAAATTATCAAATACATGTAGTGGAGAAGAAGTGTAACGTAGCAGAAAATAGAAATACACAAATACAATGTTGAGATTCTTGTACGTTTACATTAGTACAGTTCTCGGATGAATGTACTTAGTCACTTTCCAACACTAGGTTAACAGTAATTCAATAAGAATAAGATGAAATACAGTCCTACACACACACACACACACACACATGTTTGTACAGCTATCGTTGTGAGGACTCTCATTGACATAATGCATTCCCTAGCCCCTAACCCTAACCCTAACCATCACAACTAAATGCCTGACCCCAACCCTTACCCTAACCCTAACCTAAACCTAATTCTAACCTGGACCTTAAAACCAAGTTTGAACCCTCAAAAAGGCTTTTGAAGGTTGGTCTGCAAGTGAGGACCGGCCAAAATGTCCTCACTTTGCAAAAACGTCCTCACTCTGACGGTCTAAAACTCAAACCGGTCCTCGCAATGATAGCTGTACAAGTACACACACACACACACACACACACACACAAGTCGTGTTTGCATGACTTTTGAGAACATTACATTGACTTACATTAATTTCCTGGAGACTTACTTTAACACTAAGTGGTGTAACTGCTACATGCCTAAAGCGAAGTCTTACTCTAACCTTACCTTAACCCTAAGCCTTAACCTAACCTTACCTTAACCCTAACCGTAACCCTCAACCAAGTCCTCACCCTAAATTATAATGCTTTACGTTATGGGGATGTGTATTTTGTCCCCAAAAGTAAGGCGAGCCCCCACAATGTTACTGTGTAAACAGATTCATCTCCCCACAGCTTATAGTAATACACTCACACTCACACACAGTAAAACAGGCTGTGGCTTCTTAGAAATGCCTGCAGTCATTGTGGCGAGTCCCAAATCGCAGGTCCCGTCCTCGTCTTCCCAGCAGCTCAAATCACCGTAGTGAGAGCGGGGACAGCGTGTCGGCTGATTCACTCCTGTCAAGAAGTGAGTCAGCGCCGTGTTATGGTGATGATCTGACAGTGTGGTCTGTGTTACCCTGAGTCCTGTCAGGACTTGGCGAGGTGAAGTCAGAGGGCTCGTCGACCCAGAAACAGAGTCATGAGTTTGTGAAGTAACTGTGTAAAAACATCAACTACTGACTCGGAAGAAAAAGAAGATACGTTCATTTCATAAACTGAAGGTTCAGCCAAACCTGTCACGATCACAGCAGTTAATTTCTCAGAAGAGGAAGTGTCACACGCTGGATAATAACGGTAAATGGGTGGCGTCTTTACACTACCTGGATAGTCAAGAAAAACAAAACAAAAAAAAAAAAACTTAAGTGATCTGCTGCCAAGAGGAAACAGTCGTGAATAGATCGTCTTACAGAATACTTCTCAGGCAACGAAGGGAGCAACAGTACATTCAGGTCTATTGAAAAATGTTGAAAGGACTTGTGGAAATCCTTGTTTTACCGGCACGGTGACGTAAACACAGAGAGACAGAGACAGAGAGGTTTGGCCTGTGAGAGTCCTTTGTGACATCAGGCTAAAAGTCATGTTGAACCCTAAACATGTTTTTACGACAACAGAAAACGCTCTTTAGTTCAAATGATACAAAGACGATGAGCTGGAAACACAAACAGCTGCAACGTGATAATAAATGTGTTCAGAATCAGTCTTTTCTGTCCAGGCTGGTTTTTATTTAGACTATATCTACTATTTTAAAATGCACTGTTTTCATAGTTTTTAACACGGTGGCCCTGAGAGATCAACAAATTAAGAAAACATCTTCATCAATCTGACAACGCATGAGCAGCATTTAGAAACTAGAACTGGTCTGTAATGTAACTCCAGTCTACAAACAAAATATTGGACAAATCACTTCACCTTGTCTTAATAAACTATATAAACGGCCTCAAATCTGTAAGCCGTTAGAAAACTCAGCTGCATTTTAAAAGTAATCTTCAGCAATTTTCTGATAAATGGTTGATTATTGACGTCATTTCGTCATTATCCGGGGTCGGGACGCAGGGGCAACAGCTCCAGCAGGGGACCCCAAACTTCCCTTTCCCGGGCCACATTAACCAGCTCTGACTGGGGGATCCTGAGGCGTTCTCCACCTAGTCCTGGGTCTTCCCCGGGGCCTCCTCCCAGCTGGTTGTGCCTGGGACACCTCCTTAGGGAGGGACAGTGGGCATCCTTACCAGATACCTGAACCACCTCAACTGGCTCCTTTCAACGCAAAGGAGCAGCGGCTCTACCCCGAGACGCCAGCTACTGAGAAAACCCATTTCGGCCGCTTGTACGCGCAATCTAGTTCTTTGGGTCATGACCCAGCCCTCATGTCCATAGGTGAGAGTAGGAACGAAATCCAGGATGATTAAATATGCATGGTCTAATGATAGACATGAACATTTTACCCATCACAGTGTACTATAAACTGAAGGCCAGACAACCTGTGAGACATATAATATATAATATACATGTAAAGGGTTTTAAACAGGAAGCCATAGTTTTTATAACATTAAATGTGTATTCATCCACAAGTGCAAAAAGTCCCAAACAAATGCACATTTTTAATGTTGCTTGATTATTTAGAGAAAAAAGAAATTAAACTGAGTCTGTGACCAGTTTTTAAAGATCTGCATCTTTAGTAGGAACCGGTAGGATCAGGGCTGAGAGCCACAGACAGGGCAGGGAAGTCAGAAAATATCCAGAGGTGGTCTGAAATCGTTTGTTTTGGTCTTTTCACGGGAGTTATTCACAGTAGGTAAATAAATAAATTGCAGAATAATGCCGGCCTTATCGTTTATTGATTTGTTCCAGTAGTTGTTAAAGTGCATACTGAAGGCCAGGATGAGTTTCTGAAAGGTTAATGTGTTGTTTTTTTTAATTTTGATTGCATTTTAACATTTATTCTGTATCATTTAATGTCCACAGGGATGATCTTACATGCTAATGCAAGTAGCTCTGATCTTTTAACCGTTACAGTTTTGTTCTTCAGTTGTTGGCGTTTATCAAATAAAATACAGATGAAAATTGTTAAACGTGATATAGTGCGTAATAGTAATAGTAATAGTCCCTTTTCCTGGTAAGGCTTTTAAATACAGATTAAATCTTCTAAATTTTCATTATAACAACTGAAAACGATTCACACTTCAGCCTGTTTAACAGAAAGGCAATAAAGCTTGAACACAAAGTGACTGAATGTTGTTTGTTGGGTTTGTAGAGCAGTTTGTTAAATATCTGTCATGTTTTGCATCCGTCTGACATTGTCATCTGTGTTTACTGCTTATCTCTTTTCTCTCCTGACGGGTGATAACAAAACATGGCCCTGAAACAATAGCTTTGCTGGTTAAAAGGATTTAAAAAAAATCCCATCAGCAGGCTGTCAGTTGTTAGATTAGAGACAACAGGTTGGAGCCTCTCGAACATGTTGAACAACCTCTTCTGAGGGTCAGCAGGGTCAAAATACAGCTGACGTCCACACGGTCATGTTGAATCCTTGTTGTGATGGAGCTGCCTGCCCTCTAGTGGTGAAACTGTGATCTCCCACTGTGGTTTCAGACATTGAACTAAACCCTAGAGACCCATCAACAGGTGGTTACAGTCAGGGCTTGTCTTTATCTGCTAAAAGGGACATTTTGGACTTCAGTGAAACTTTTACCCTACAAGAATAAAAAATATTTAATCACATTGCTTTAAAAGTAACACAGCTCCAGAGGAAGTGTCAAAAATAATATAGTATATCATAAAAAGTCATAGTATACTGTAGTATGCCATGAAAAGTAAAAAAAGGTCATAACCTATGTCATAAAAGTCATAACAAGTATTTAAAAAATTAAAGTCATACTATAGTATGTCAGTTTTTTAAGTCAGTATATCACTAAAAAAATCATAAAAAAAGCCATAGTAGTGTCATAAAAATTAAGTGTCATTGTATGTCATAAAAAGTAAAAAAGTGAAAGTATAGTATGTCCTAAAAAGTACAAAAAATGCCATAGTAAAGTATAAGTCTTTTTTTTTTTTATAAAAGTCATAGTATAGTCATTAAAAGTAAAAAAAAAGTCATAGTATGTCATACAGTCATGCTATGTCATAGTATAGTATGTTGATTAAAAAAATCCTATCAAAAAAGTCATTGTATACTATGTCAAAATTAAAAAAAAAAAAAAAAACTAAACAGAAGTCTGTCTGTCTTTACGTGCGTTTCGGTTAAAATATTTCACCTGAACAGCCATGTTACTGATGTTGATAAACCACCACTTCATCACTCATAGGAACGTCGATAAACACTGAACGCGTGTCTCTGTTTCGTGCAGGAGATGAGAGTCTTCGGTTTTCTTCGGTCCTGAGGTTAAAGGTCTAGTGGGAGGTCGGTCTGGTCCTGCAGTCGGGACGCTGGAGTCTCAACGGCATGCTGGGAGTCTTCAGCCTCACCTCGACTATAACCCTCGTCAGTGTGTCCCAGGACGTGACTCTCAGACACACAGAAGAGGACGTATGTGGTGTAAATCCTCGGTTTACCTGCACACCTGTTTCTACTTTAGATTGTTCATATATTATTATAACACTTGACGTCATCACACTGTGGTTTTCTGTTTCTCTTTTTGACGAGCATTTCAAAAAACTGTTTCTACTGCGCATACGTCTACAAGCACATGCTGCATGTGTCAGATCATAGTAGACTTCATCAGTGAATGATGAATCCCTGATGTAAAGGAGACTGATGATAAACAGGCGAGGTGTGGAGAAGGATTACAATCCCTTGTGAAGCCTTAATAACAGATTGTCAGAGAGTTTACAGCAGTAATCAAAGCTAACTGTACAGTGTCTATGTTATTATCTTTGTAAATTAAAGGACAATGTGGTGAGTTTTTAAAATGACCCTTTTTGACTGAAATAGTTCATGGGTTGCGACACGTCAGCTTGTTGAATGTTTTCTATTAAAATCACTAGTCCTCCGAGAATCTCCCTGCTCAGCCGTTGACCGCAGCATGATGGCAACAGAGAAACTGCGAAATGATTAGATGTAGATAAGAAAAGCAGGAAATAACTGTGGGGAAAAACGTCGATAGTGTGACTATGTTGTGTAAACAATGAGAGATCAACTGTTGGTTTCATCAAAACTGTCAAAATCTTATGCTTGAATGCTCCAACTGATGTAACTGCACAGTCGCACTAGATCATAAGTCTTTATCGTGGTCCAAGTCACGTAAAATCATCCAGAAACGAAACACAGACTCAAATCTGGTTTGACCAGCACAGTTTCATCACAAGGTCCACTACTTACGGTTTCTGAAGTTTCAGCTCAAACGGGATCCAGATTTGATTTTAAAACAGCAAAAACAGGTCTGAGTGAAGAGGAAAGACATTAATATCTCACAAAATATGAACATATTCAGTTGATACTCAGTTGTGTCAAATCTTATGTATTTAACAGACAAAAAGCAATCAAATTTATGACTGAACCATTACAGTAATTCAGTATTTCAAGTCATCAGTCATAGTATAGTATGTCGAAAAATGAATTTAAAAAGTGATAGTATGTCATAAAGTAATTAAATGTCATAGTGTATTATGCAATAAAGTCATTAAAAGTCAGAGTATAGTATGCCATAAAGCCACTAAGAAAGTCATTAATTTGATAAAAAGTAATTAAAAAGTTAGTGTAATATCTTGAAAAAAGTCATAGTATATTATGCTATAAAGTCAATAAAAAAGTCGGAGTATAATACAGTATTTTTGAAAGTTACTCTCAGTAATGTCAAATCTAACGTACATAAACAAAAGTAGAACAAAAGTCAAATGAAAATGTTGGTTTGCAAAGTTTTAATGAGGCAAAACTCAAAACAATAAATTACAAGAAATCTGGATAAATAAATATTTAACTATTTATGCATCACCTTCATTTTCATTATCAGTGCTTTGACAGAAAAGACCAACAACAGTAAGAAAACAGGCTTAGAAAAGACAATTTATCAGACTACACAATAAAGTCCAGCAACCATGATGAGATGAAATTTGTTTTCCAGATGATATTTATATTGTTTTCTTCATCTGAATCACATTAATGTACAATGTGATTCATGTTCCCCATCCTCCTCCTGTCTCCCACAAGGTGTAGAACAGTTTTTATCGTGTTCAGCTATGAACAAAATGAATGAATGTTTCATTAAGTTACAGTCTGACTGAAAACATCTCCTGTTTGAGCTGCTGTAGAGACTCACTGTACCACAGCGGGCCAAACAGAGTGTATGAAAAGGCTCTGAGGGGACAGCAAGAGAGGAGTGGGAGTCCTAACCAGAGGGCGCGGCATCGATACAGTAACTGCAAAAGTAGAGTGTTGAAAGGAGGATGAAAAAAAATAGGTACAACTGAATCATTTCGTCTCTTGCTGGGAAATTAAACTTTAAACAAAAAGGTCAAACCTGTAGAGAACGAGCTGTCGGTACTGAAGGTGCGGCGCTTCAAAAGGTGACAAAGGAGGAGCTTCTTTAAAAGCTGAACCCTCCGTCAGGTCCGTGTGTCGCTGCAGCAGCAGCAGTATCAGGTCCAGTCTTTCACTGTTTGATCCTCAGCAGCTCTACAGCCCCTTCAGAGACGAGACCTTCTTCTTCCGAGCAGCCAGCATCTCGTAGAACGGGTCTTTGCTGATGGCGGCTCTGCGGGTGGAAGATGGAGGAGGGTTACGGCGCCATCGCAACAAACGTGAGCTTTACAACGAGGGAAGCTGTGTACGCAATATGCGCGGCGTTCAAGTGGTTAAGTAGTGTGAATATATAATATAGATGCAATATTAATGTTACTGTCGGCTTCTAGAAGCCACAGAGGCTAACAATTTAGCAAGCTAGCTAGTGGGTAACATAATGCAGGAACTGTAAAGACATAACGACAGAGGAGAAAGATGAGGTTGGTGGGAATATCAACATTTTCCTCAGACATAAAATTACCAAGAAAAATATGACTAAAATTACAATATATTAACTTATTTCGCACCAAAAAACATCAACAAATACGTTACTAGTCGTGAACTCTTGAGCTTTCAGAAACTTTCCACTTACAAGGCTGTGAAAACAACAAGAAAAGGACGTTCGTATGGACTCTTCTCATGAACCCTGCCATGAGACACAAGGTACTCAGCACTTAATTGGACGAACGCTTTCCCTTGTGGGCTGCTGCTCCCAGCTTTCAAACCGGAACCAACATGGCGGCTTTATTCTCTTATGCTACGAAAATAGTTCACCAAACTGTTTCTGAAAACACTTTATGCAAGAAGTTGAATCTGTCTTTATTTCAGACCGACAACGGTTATGGTAGTTTAAAGTTTCCAGAGGTGGAGAGTCGTGCCAAACACCCGTGATTTGCAATAAGTAACCTAGACCCCAACTTTATGCAAATGAGGAGTGGCACACACAACGCCGCTACGCTACCAGAATACACTGCGTGGAAATGACAGACACTGTGAACATTACTCCATTACAATAATTGCAATGACAACGGTACATTTAAAAATGGCCACCGCTCGCCATCCTGCAACGTGGATTTGAATGGAAATATCCGTTCTACTCCTATTCTCTTTTCTTAGATGTGGCTCACTTGATGCTGTTGATCCATTCGTCCTTCTCCTCTGCGGTCGGCGCAGAGATTCTGTAAAAAGTGTGGTTTCCCTCGACGACGCGTCCGTCTGCCTCCGTCTTGCAGGCTTTGATCACCTGATCTTTGTGGTCCGAGATGAAGAGCTCAAAGCAGTTCTGTGAGAGAGGACAACGAACAAGACGAATTAGGAGATTTACGTCAAAAAGGGAAACATCTGAAAAGGGCAAAAATACAAATTAGGGATAAACAGACCTCTTGTCAGGACTGTGTGGACATGTATAGACATGCATAAAGCAGCATATTTGTCCATTCCCATGTTGATAAGAATATTAAATACTTGACAAATCTCCCTTTATGGTACATTTGAACAGTTAAAAAATATCTTATCTATTAACTATGGATAATCATGCTTTACTGATTAACAGCCCTAATATGTATATATTTATTAATGAAAATCAATTAACAACACAAAACAATGACTAATATTATCCAGAAATCCTCACAGGTACTGACTGCATTTAGCATAAAAAATATGCTCAAATCACAACATAACATGGCAAACTGCAGCCCAACAGACAACAACAGCTGTCAGTGTGTCAGTGTGCTGACTTGACTATGACTTGATCCAAACTGACTGGGATTATCATAAAGTGATCATGTCTGTAAAGGGGAGACTCGTGGGTACCTATAGAACCCATTTACATTCACATATCTTGAGGTCAGAGGTCAAGGGACCCCTTTGAAAAAAGCCATGACAGTTTTTCCAGTATTTAATGTCCTTCACAACAAGCTAGCATGGCATGGTTGGTACCAATGGATTCCTAAGGTTTTCTAGTTTCATATGATGCCATAGTTTTTTTTGAGCCTGCTACAACCTCCAAAAGATCAATATCACAAGTTGTGTTAATGTGTTTACAAATATGAGTGGCTTTAAAACGAATTTGTATTAACCCATTATCTCGTCAACTTTGACAGCACTAATATTTATTTTTATTCCTCTTTTCTGGCATGACGCTAAGCTAAAAACCTCTTACTGAGGAAGAAAAACAACAGAAATAGTCAATTATATGACAAAATGTGGCAGAAATAGAACAGAGAAGACAGACTTAAGATAAGATAAGATAAGATATTCCTTTATTAATCCCACAGTGGAGAAATTCACTTTACCGGTTTCTTGGAGTCATCGACTTCTCTGATGCTCAGATTTTCCAGTGGAATAATTCCTCTTGGTTCTTTATCCTTTCAGACAGCAGAGACAATATATCTAAGTACTTAGTATAGCCTACATACAGTATCTATTAGATATGTTATATATACTATATAATACTTACAGTTGTGTATTCAAAGTAGTAGAGGCAGTTATCTGTGAGAATAAACCAGCGTCTCTTCCAGGTCTTAACTCGTCCACCTGAGGAGAGATTACAGGTGAACTACGACTACGAGAAGCTGGACTTCATATGATGACAGCAACACTGAAGCACACTGACAGCAGGTTAAGTACTGAGCCTACTCATCACAAAGCTGAAAGCAAGAGTTAAAACTGGGGTCAGCAGTTAGAAACAGATGGGAAACTGTTTTTTTTTCCACATCAGGGCTAAACAGCATACAGCCCACGAATGATCTGTCAGTCATCTCAATCAAACTGTGATGTGAGGTGAACGAGTGCAGCCAGTGTGTGTGTGTGTGTGTGTGTGTGTGTGTGTGTGTGTGTGGGGGGGGGGGGTCAGCTCAGAAGCAAAGCAGTGCGTTAAAGCTGGTGGGTTTAAGAGTACATACCTCCTGGAGTCAAAACCCATGAAAAAACAAACAAACAAGAATAATGTCAACAAAAGAATATTACAAAAATGCAACACAAGTCTGTCCTAATTCATGTTAAATGAGCAGTTACACATCCAGTCCAGTAGAGGGCGCAGTGACCAACAACTGGATCGAGACTGAATGAGTTAAATTATAATTAAATTAAATACACTTAACAGTATAAACACTTGTTTTTGCTCCCATTTTTCATGAGTTGAAATGAAAGATCCAAATCTTTTTCTATGCACACAAAAGACTTAATCCTCTCAAATTTTCTCTAAAAGATTTGTTAAAAATCTGTGCAACTGAGCACTTTTCCAAGATAACCCATCCACCTGACAGGTGTGGCATATCAAAATGCTGATTAAACAGCTTGATTATTACACAGATGAGCTGAAGTCCACTCTAAAATGTGCAGTTTTATCTCACAACACAACGCCACAGATGTATTTTGACTGCAGGAATGTCCAACAGAGCCGTTGTCCATGAACTGAATGTTTTTTTCACCACAATAAGCCGTCTCCAATGTCATCTCTGAGAATGTGGCAGCACATCCAACCAGCCACAACTGCATACCACGTGTAAGAGCATATCTGTAGCCCTACTCATGTGAAACCCATAGTCCAGAGCCTGATAAATGTCTTTTTCTTTTCAGATAAAACAGCACATTTTAGAGTGGCTTTGACCAAAGTTACCTACACCTGTGTAGTAATCAGCATCTTGATATGCCATACCTGTCGGATGGAAAGATCTTGGCAATGGAGAAGTGCTCACTAGCATGGATTTAAAAAAGTGACCAAAACTTGGGAAACATCCGTCTTTTGTGTGCACAGAAGAAATCTCATAAAATGTGGAAGCAAAGTGCTGCGTTTCTATTTTTGTTCAGCGTATTTCACGTCGCATGGATGCACATACCGAGTTTCAGCAGCCATCCTTCTCTGTCGGGGTTGAAGAAGGTGTGTGTGAGGTCGTTCCCATCATCCTCCGGGATCTTAAAGGGTTCGTTCTTGATGCTGTCGTACAGGTTCTACAGAGGACGGGAGACAGATGTGATGAGCAGTTATTTACTCCAGTACTCGCTCCTCTACATTTTAGAGGGAATATTGTACTTTTCATTCCACCACATTCGTTTTTTAAAGCTTTAGTTATATTGCAGTCAGATTATTAATACAAAATATAATCTGTGAATAATTATGATGTATTTTAATTAGGGCTGTCAAAGTTAACACCACTAATTTCTTTAATGCATTAATGTTGTAATGTAGCTGGCTCGGTTTTAAAGCTAGATACTAGTATCTAAAGATAACACTATCACATAGAAAACCTGAGGAATCCATTGGTACATTTCATACTCGCTTGTCAAAAAGGAGGCTAAAAAACACACCAAAATAAATCTTGCTGAAGAAAAACTGGCATGGTCATTTTTAAAGGGTCCCTTGACCTCTGACCTCCAGATATATGAATGTAAATGGGTTCTCTGGGTCCCCACCAGTCTCCCCTTTACAGACATGCCCACTTTATGATAATCACAAGCAGTTTGGATCAAGTCATAGTCAAGTCATGACAGCTGTTTTTGCCTGTTGATTTTAGCCTACTTTTTATGCTAAATGAAGTACTTGTACCTTTCTGGACAATATTTGTGATTGTTTTTTGTTATTAATTGATTTTCAATTAGCATAAAGCAGCACATTTTCCCACTCCCGTGTTGATAAGAGTATTAAATACTTAACAAATCTCCCTTTAACGTACATTTTGAACACAAAAAATGTGCAATAAATCGCAATTACACTATGGACAATCACACCATTAATCGCTATTAAATATCTTACTCGATTGACAGCCCTAATTTTTATGGATTCAGCCCCTAAGCAGTACAAGTAGTTAAAAGTAGCCCCACCTTCACCAGCTGCAACATTAGTGATACTTGCGCACAATTACAATTTTACTACTTTAAGTATATTGTAATGCTGATACTTTGGTACTTTAGCTTAAAGAGAGTTGTTAAATACATATACAGCTACGGTTTCATGCAACATTTGTTGTATTAAATTGTTCCTTTGGCTGTTTTGTGACTAACTGGACATTTTCTTCACCAGACCTAGACCGAACATCAACTGGACACAGTGTGACTTGGCGCAATTAATCGAGGCAAATAAAACCACTTTATTTTAGTCGTAGTACCTTTGTCTGCATAACAAATATATCACAGAGTGGGGAGTTTTAGGGAAATAAACATCTTTCACCCTGAGTAGCTCGTCTGGCAGGTCTCCTCCATCATTGATGCCTCTGTTCATCGCTGTGAATCTCTGAACGGAGGGTTTGTCCTTCACGTTAGGGTTGTGTAGACTGGTGTTCAACATGATCACAGCGAACGACAACACGTAACAGGTATCTGTAAAAAAAACGACAAAGTGTCTATGTGTGTTTGTGCACCATCACTAACGTAACCACAGAGTTTGCGATGTCACATTTCTCAGAACTAACTAGCTGAATTCAATCATTTAGGTTTTTGACATGATAAACCGTGTGATACCAGGTAGTAGGGATGTGCATTCCAAGCAGAAATACTATTTGAAAATCACTGGGAATGAGTCAATTATTATTCGAAAATCAACACATAACCCGCAACCAGGGAGAGAGAGACACAGTGGGGGGAACAACATGTAGCGTCGGCACATTTTCCCCTTTTCTGAACAAACACACACATAGACACACCTGTGCTCTGAAATACGCCGGGGTTACAGCGACAGTATCGCAGGGCGAACGCCTCCATCATGCGGTCGATCTTCTGAGCCTCACCGGGCAGCCTGAAGCTCCACAGGAACTGCCTGAGAGCCTGAACCAGGTTCAGGTCTGTGAACTCGTGTAACTCCAGGAAGGCGTGCAGAACCTCGATGTTGAAGTCATCTCTGCACGACACAGGTAAAAACAGATTACTGGATGGTCTAGAACTGTTAATGCACCACAAGTTCATATATGTAGGACATTAGTAGTATATTGATAAGACCTGCTTTGTCCTCAGTAATGCTGCACATGTATATATCTGGATTATTGTTTTACAGAACGGGCTCTCTGGGTCTGTTTTCATTACTCAGAAGCCATTTTGAACGTGTCACAGCAGTTGATAAAACTGAAGATTCAGGTTCAGGGTCCTGGTTTCGAGCATGCTGGCTCTGGATCTGGTATCTGTGACAATAAGGCCGATCTATTAAATTCAATTCCATGTTTATATACTATATACTGTATATTATAGACTAGAATTTGAACTCCTGTTTATGTTTTGACCAATTTTGTGGTGCATTAAAAAGTTTTACACTTGAATTGTAATTCCTTTTAATTTAGAAATTGTTTTTTATCAAGTTGCTGGTGTACAATTTATTTAATAATAAATAAAAATTCAGTTTATTTTGGAGATTTTTTATCAAGTTGCTGATGTACAATTTATTATTTTAATAATACATAAAAATTCAGTTAATTTTGAAGAATTTTTTACCAAAAATTAAATTTCAATAAAATATCTATTTTTTACATTATGTTTTACAAAGTGAGAAAAGCAATGTTTAAGTCAAGCCTGATGTTGCAATAAAAGAAAGATCCCAGTCGCTTCCACACAGTGAGGTAAACAGCTTATTAAAGAAACACTGGTATTGAATCTGTACTTGGTAATGGCCGATATCCAAAGCCAAGGTATCTGTATCGGTATCGGGACTTAAAAAGTCAGACTGATGCATCTCTAACTGGGAAAAATCAGTTAGAAGCATCGTCATTAGAATCATTTACCTCTCCCCTAGGTAGTCACCAATAGCGGTCTTATTAAGCCCTTCACCCTTGTAGAGAAACTGGGCGATGTCATCGCTGGTGTTTTTCAGTAGGGAGCTGTCAATCAAGAAGCGAATCCCCTGATGGAGAAAATCAACATCATCATTCCCTAAAAATAAAAATGCACTCGAATATGAACTTATTTAAAATACCAAACCATTAGTGTTTGTTGAGTGAGGTACAAACACCAAGTGATCATATGTATCACTACGCTATTAATTTAAAAACCACCATCATTTAACTGTTTTGAATCAGTTTTAAGAAAAAAATAAGCAGCCTCTCAAATGAGAGGATTTGCTTCTTTTTTTTCTGTTTTATTTTCATTGTACACTGGAAGACATTAAGAGGTTTTATAGACGAAGCGATTAATTGAGAAAATAATAGGGCTGTCCCATGATGATTAGAGTAGCAAATAATTGACAAATCTCCCTTTAAGGTACATTTCGAACAGATAACAAATAATCAATTAATTTGCTATGATTAATAAATTACAATTTATCATTATTATTTAACCAATGACAATGAAACGAAACTGACGCTGATCTCATCTGTTACATGAAGAAAGGAAAAGCCTGATTTTTCTCACCTTCTTGGGGTCCATGTTGAACTTCTTTCGGCCCATGGCCATCTGTTTATTCCTCTGCATGCTTTTCCTAAAAAAAAAAAAAAACAGATAAAACAGAACAGAAACTTAATACATGGCTCTGCTAAACAGAAACTAATTAACAGCAATTTTGATAATCGTTTAAGATATTTATCAAGCAAAAATGCTTTTCAAATATGAGGTTTTGCTGCTTTTCTCTGTCGTACATCATAGTAAACTGAATATCTTTTGAAAGTCGTTCTCAACCTTGGAGGCATATATCCTGCTGTCGTCTTCAGCTGAGGAAGGTGAAGCTTTCCATACAGCTGAAAGCACCCAGAAAAACCAAGTATGTGGATCTTGTGTTTAATATATTTACCGCTGAATATCTTTTGGTTTTGAATGGAGAGCTAGAGATGGACTTGGCGAAGTTAGAGGAAGTACACATGCGTGACTACCTCCAGCTTTCAAAATAAGATTTAACAAAGGGAACTGTATATACAAAATACATATATGGATAAAGGATTGATTGGATTATATTCACCTGAGGTATAAAATACTACATGTCCCTTATAAATATAAAAAGAAAACACCACTAATTTGTGAGGGAAATGTCTTTATTCTTTGTTTTTTGGGTTGCTGGAAATAAATGTAATAATACCTGACAATAACTAATATATCTGACTTCATGACATTTCTGACTACCGGTACATACATGCTGAAAATCAAAGATTTTTACTGTATTAATTTAGATATTTTCCCTAGAAGTGTATGATTCAACTTTTTCCATGGTCTAATGTTAAAAAGTTAACAGAAATCATAATACTGAATCGAAATTCTTGCAGAGTCGCAATACTTAAAAATTGCCAGTCAAGTATCGTGATAGTACTGAATCAGGTGATAGGTGTAATAAGAGATAAGTTGCAGCTCTAATCCCACGAGGCAGGGGACTCTGTTCCCAGTGTCAGGCAGATTTTTCTCTGTCCATATGAGTGCACTTCCACTGACACAAAAAGCTGAGTGGACCACAGCTGCCCACGCACAAGCACAGAAATGGTTGAGAGCCACTTTACCTCTCTTCAGTCAGGCCCAGGTTTTCAATCTCACTGGTCACCTCTGCTATCTCATCCTTCAGCCTCTGAGAGCAGACAGACAGACAGACAGACAGACAGAGGAGAGTGAAATGATGACGTACAGATGTGATGTGTGTATGATGTCTGACTCTTCACATGAACTCTGGAAATGCTTTTCACAATGCATTACACATAGTTGTCTGTCCCAACTACATCTCACCGACCACCAGACAAGCAGTTCTCACAGAAGAGATGACCCAGAAAAAAACCTAAAAGTGGAGACGTGATTCACTCTTTCTCCGACCGACTCATTCTTCCTCTCGGCAGGAGTTTTGTGGAACAGCCGTCCTCTGCAGAAAATCCTCTCTGGGAGCTGTAGCACCTGTTCTGGGGTCAGAGCTGACCACCCTTACCCTGTTTCCCTCTCCCCTGTGCTGACCCAGATTCATGGGCCTGCCTCCCCCCTCCCGACGCCCTCCCCGGGCTGGTTGAGTGTCTGGTGGCGAGACGGGAATATGCAGGATCAAAGACTTTGACTGGCTTAGCGGTGCAGCCCCAGAGAGCTCAGAGGTTATGGGAGGAAAGAGGAGAGGAAAGAAACAGATGGAGAAACACTGAGCCCAGCAGAAAAGATAATGACTAAACTATGATAATTATAGAAGAGAAAGAGAAGTAGATGAGGCCAGAGTCTCGGATTCAGTCAGTGAGTGTGTTTAATAATAATATATGTGAAAACAAGGTAAACAAGGTGAATAGTTTCTGGATTCCTGCATGTGCGTTTCCATAGTTACACCCCGCTATAAACGAACAGCGTCGTCTGTCTCAATTACTGGAATATTTCACGTTTCATTACCCATCAGCCCCCCGGGGCAACACAGGGCGGGGCTTAGAGGAGAGAAGTGCCGAACGAGAGTCGACCTCGGTAATAAACGCCATCAATCTAGTCGCACAGCGTCGCTGCCCAGAGGGCGTGTTTGTGTTCGGCTTTGTGTGGTTTGGATGCTCACTTTCCTGACTGAGGACTAAAAAAGGGATTTGATAGCGTTTCATTGAATCTGAATCCTTTATACAGTCTTTTTTGGTAGCTGATAAAGAATAAACACATCCATTAGTTAAGAGCACTGCCTATTTTTTAGGGCTGCTGTCGACTAATTGGTTATTGTGGTCTTATTAGACAAAGATTTTTTTTAGTTAGTTAGTCGTTGCGCTTTTATTATGCTTTTTTTAATGCTGAATGATGACTACTACTACTGACTTATTAAATTCATTTCTATGTCAATATACTTTATACATGATATACTGAAAACTGAAGTTTAAGTTTTGACCGATTTGTTGCTGCATTAAAAAGTTTACACCTGAATTGTAATGCCTGATAATTTTGAAGATTTTTTTAGTTGCTGGTGCATGATTCATTATTTTAATAATAAATAACAATTCAGTAAATGTGTATCTATGAATTCAACTGTTTTACTAAGTTAGGAAAGCAAAGTTTAAGTCAAGCCTAATATTTCTTTACACATTAAAGGATGATCCCAGTCACTTCCACACAGTGAGGCACACAAGGCTGGTTTCCGATCGGTACTCTGTATCGGTCCCAGGTGAACGGCCACATACAGATGAGATGCTGGCTCGGTCATTATTGGTTCTTTATTTATCTGTTATTTTTCCTCACAATGATAAGGCCAGCTATTCCCATCCTCCCTAATCTTGCAAAACAAATGTATCCCAATAAAGAGCTGACACAGACAATCCCGCTAATTTATTTAAGGTTGAAGGGGGACTGAGGCAGAGGGTCAAACTGTCCCTCCAGGCAGAGAGAGCTGGAGGACACACATACATATATTCACAAAGTCCACCCCCCTCATACACAAGCAGCCCACACAAAGAGGATCATCTGTCTTGAATGCGTACAGTAACGCTCCAGTGGTCATACGCCTATACATCCCCCTCCAAACACACACACACCTCCCTAGGCACACTGGTCTAGACATAGAGGTTCAGACCTACTCAAGGACACCGAGAGAAGAAAGAACTACCTTAACTATGTGATGTTCAGAAAAAAGAGATGAAAAACTGAACTGTATGATTCTGCAAATCTTTGAAATAATTCAAATGATTTAAAGGGTAAATTTGCCATTAAACCTACTCTTTGCTTGCTGTAATTATTCCTCGTGTTTATACTGACAAAATATCATATCTGTGCAAAAATGTATTCAAACTAGGACTCACGACTAATCGCATGATTGTTGGGATGCTAATAATTAACCATTTAACCGATAACCAGCATTAAGTATTTTAACCCATTTAATGCTATCAGTTAAAGGGTTAAAAGAAATATTATTCATTAAAAAGCTGACACAAACACAGAGGAGCAGCTCGTCACTTTAAGGAGAAAAGCTCTGGACTTCCAGTGGAGGAGTTGTAGCTTGTAGCCTCGTAGCATTTATTCACCGACAAATAAACTGAACACACACTGTCTGCTACAGCCACGTTCACAGCTATAACACCACCAACAAACCCACACTCACCACCGTCACACACACACACACACACACACACACACACACCGGTCTGTCTGTAACTCACTTAAGTTATGCTACAGCAGGCACGAAACCACCGGCAATGCTAGCAGCAGCTAACATAGCACAAACACACACAGTTTGTTGGACAACTGCTTAAGTTAAGCCAGGCGAGAGAGTGTCATTACGCCTGGCAGTGAATGCAGCACTGTGGCTGCTACAGTATCTCTCCTGATGGTGAACTGGAGACAGTGAACGCAGCATGGTGGCTGCTTCAGTATCTCTCCTGACAGTGAACTGGAGACAGTGAACGCAGCATGGTGGCTGCTTCAGTATCTCTCCTGACGGTGAACTGGAGGCAGTGAACGTGTCACCGTGGCTGCTACAGCATCTCTCCTGATGGTGAACTGGAGACAGTGAACACAGCACTGTGGCTGCTTCAGTATCTCTCCTGATTGTGAATTTCTCCACTGTGGGACCAATAAAGGAATATCTTACCTGGATGAAACGTACTGTCGTACTGGTCGTTGTTCTAGGGAACCCACTGTTGCAACTGACTGCTACACTTCCAAAATGAGTGTTTTTAAAACCAAATTCCCTCTTTGTGTTACTTTCCTTCTGCAGCTCAACAGGGAAACACAAAGTGTGAATTTCATCCTAAAAACACAGTAACTTTGGAGGACACCCTTTGATTTGTTTCAGACTGCTGAAGCCTCATATAAACTTTTAAATACATGTTTTGCACAGAGGGACCGTGGATTTTATCCGCCATCACTTACATTGTAAAAACTGCAAACCTATTGTTAAAAAAATAAAATGTTAAAGGGAAAGAGAGTTTAGACTTCCAGACAGCCGCAGGGTTTCATAGCAGGGACAAAAACAAACTCCTCTTTCATGGCTGCCCTGTTGAAAAAACCCTTTGTCCAGGCAGTAAGAGCTGAGGAGAGAAATCAGAAACAGGGCCAAAGAGTTGAACTTCACATGAAGGTTCAACAAACTGATTAAAGAAATAAAAGGTTATAAGGGAGTAGAGTGTGTGTTATTACTTGTATGTCCTGCAGTAGCTCTTGTTTTCTGCGGCGGATGCTTTCCAGCTCCTGTCTCTCCTCTGGGCTGAGGTCATCAGGCACTGAGGAGAGAAAGACATGCAGCACTCAAATACACAGATAAAACATACTCCTACTCACTCAGTGAGCTAGATATACTCTATATAAACACATGCACAAAAGGGAGACCACTGCTCTGGGTCAATATGGCACCACAATCTTTTATCCATCAAATACCCCTCAGCATCCAAACCTCAAAGTGGAGGATGAAATTAACCCCCTTTGTCTTATACAGATGTACACACACACACAAACACAAACAGCTGAAACGTGATGACTATTGGTCATAACATCACTGCCAATAATTCAGTTAAGAGGAGGAAATATTGACATCTAACCACTGAAAAATATCAGTGTTTTCACAGATTTTCTGATACATTTCTGATGTCATTTTGGTGGAAATTAGGCTTGTAAATCAATTCACCTTTGTATTGCAATTTATTTATTTATTTTAAATGCCAGAATCTGTATATTTGCTTCATTTGAGTCTATGTGACGGTAGAAGGAAGTTAACGCCTTTATTGTTGTAGTCTGAGTAACATGACGTCATATCCGTTCCATATCTGTCACCCAAAACAAACAAACAGATGGTTGCAGTAAGCTGAAATGAGAAAGTAGGAAACCGCAGAGGGTCTCCGTGGTTATGACCTGTACTCTCACATTTTAAATCCAACGTGGTAAACACTACACATACAGTAAAGGATGGAAACACTTTGAGTTTCACATGTTGTAGGAAAAGCAGAGCTAGACATCAGGGCTAAACCTGCATGCTAACTCTGTCATGGACAGGAAACATTATCGTATTGTGGGGTCAAACCAGCTGTCGCTCTCATCTCTGTGGTCAAATAGGCCGACGCTACAACTGTCGAGCACCACATACTGACATTTATGTTAAATACATTCAAACGGCCCTGATGGAGCTGAACATGGATGGATAAAGAGAACTGAGCTGATGTGAGAGCTAAAGATGGAGATGAACGCCTGACTACATACATGCTGAAAAATCTAACATTTTTACTGTATTAATTTTGATATTTTCCAAAGTAAAAGTCCCTAGAAGTGAATGACTCAAACAAAAAGTTAGCAAAATCGCAATATTTAAAAATTGTAATATATATCAAATTGGCACCCAAGTATCCTGATAGTATCGAATCAGGAGATACTGTAAGTGAATCGTTCCAGTCCTACTGGTTGCTATATTCAACAGAAACATCAAATGTCAAATAAACAATAGTTTGAAAATCATAAATAGACTTGATATCTTAGTGTATCTGGTAATCTCAAATGTCCACGGCACCTTATATTTCATACACACCCTTAACGGTACATGAACCAGTGTGTACTCTGATAGAGCAGAAGGTCATGTGCCCACAGATACATGATATCATACATGATATCTGCAGATAAGGTGAGGAGGGAAACATGTCTGTCAGTCACAGACTTGTGGTTTTTCTTGAGAAAAATTAATTGAGAAGAAATGGGAAAGAGAAAGCTCATATTCCAGTAATAAGAGAGGGAAATGCAGCATGCAGAGTTATGGTGCTAATCTGCATATTTCATGTTTCAAACATCACACCTCTGCGCTGTCAACTATAACTGCTGTTCCTCTGCACTGAGGGCCTCATAATAAAGCTTCTGCCCTGGCTACTTTCTAAAAAGGCTTTAACCTGTGACAAAAGGTGAAGAAAAGGCTCAGTTTATGCTGCGTAACAAGGAGCCACAGAGGACATATCAAGCTGTGCTGCTGCTGCTGTTTGCCTGCCTCATTACAGGAGTCACACTGAGGGATTCCAGCACATTGGTCACTTCATCATGACCAAGTTGCTCAGCGTCAACCACTGGAGCAACGAAGACAAAGAAGAAAAGCTGTTCATCTTTCAACACTTTTCAGTGGTTTTAGTAATTACAATGATTCTAAAACACATATGTCAATTAAAAATAGCATTTTATTGACCAAATGCCTTCAATTTTAAACAATTAAAACCATAACTGCACGAAACATCTTTACAACCTCACAAAGAGAAGTCTGTTCAGCCATATTAATAGACTTGTGAGACTAAACCAGCGTCAACTAGCAACCACATCTCACAGTCTTCCTGTACATTTTTGGGCTGTCAAAGTCAATGCAATAATAACACGTTAACACAAACTTGTTTTAAAGCCAGTAATTTCTTTAAAGCATGAACGCAACTTGCAATTTTTAGATTGTAGCAAGCTCACTTTAAAAGATACTGGCATCATATGAAACTAGAAAACCTAAAGAATCCGCTGGTACCAACCATATCATACTAGCTAGTCGCAAAGGAGGATAAATAACGCTCCAAACTTACGCTAAACATAGGCGACGAAAAACTGGCATGGCCATTTTCAAATGGGTCCCTTGACCTCCGACCTCCAAATGTGTGAATGTAAATGGGTTCTCTGGGTACCCACGAGTCTCCCCTTTACAGACAGGCCCACTTTATGATAATCACATGCAGTTTGGGGCAAGTCATAGTCAAGTCAGCACAGTGACCGACTGCAGTTTGCCACATTACAATTTGAGCATATTTTAATGCTAAATTCAGTACCTATGAGGGTTTTTGTCACTTTTGTGTTATTAACTGATTTCCAATAATAAATATATACATTTGCATAAAACAAGCATATTTCCCCACTGTCATGTTGATAAGAGTATTAAACACTTGTCAATCTCTATTTATCTGCACTTACAGTATTTCTGTTCTTGTGCTGCTGCAACACCCAGATTTCCCCTCTGGGCATCAATAAAAGCTTATCTTATCTTAACTTGGCTTCTTGATTAATCTTTTGGTCTATAAAAAGTCAGGAAATAAAGAATCATAACTTTCCCCTGCTGAAGTTGGCAAAATGTTTGTTTTACCCAGCTTAGAATATCCAACAGTTTATCATCATAGGAGACAAAAAAACAGCAACTATTCACATTTGAGAAGCTGCTGAATTTTAGACATTTTAGCTTAAAGAGTCACCTAAATTTTTAACTGATTTTCTAAATTCTACCAACTGACTAATTGCTTCAGCTCTACAGTACAACAATACACATGATAATAACATAATTTATATTGTAAACCCTTCAAACTCCAACATGCAGATGCCTCTAATATGTTCATGACAAATTAAGTCCAAGTTGGCGTGACAGGTGCCGTGGATAGTGATATTATTTATGTACTGCGAACACACAGACAGTGACGCACGAGTTCGCTCATCACATACAAATACTCCTCGCCCACAGAGAAAGGTTTAAGTAGGACCAAACAGCTCTTATTATAAACCAGAGGACAAGAATAACGCAGCATTGTGAGCAGAGAAGCAGTGAAACTGACATTCACACTCACTTCCTCTCTCTGGCTTTTCATTTAGAGAGGAAATAAGAGCAAGTGAATCCATGCCGACTTATGAAACACTGCCATATCATCCTCTCAAGCAAACAAACACATTCCAACGTAAATAACAAACATGCGCCTTCTTCAACCAGCTGCTCTGCATAGTCTCGAGGTCACCGAGTATGTTTGTGTTGGCAAGTAACGGGACACCTTGTCGTAACCACACTGCTGACGACCAGCTGCTATGGACAACCAACATATCCAGGCATAAAGCTCAGCCTCTATTCTTCTTCTTCCACTCTCGTTTGTAAGCTAAGCAACGCATAGCAAGGCAGGACATTTTAACATTTAACAGCTAGACTGGATATTTGATAGAGATATCTGCAACATAATTTTGCCTCGTCAAAACTACGGCTGGGACTATGCACCTATTTCCTGATTCAATACTATCACGACACTTGGGTGCCGATTCAACATGCATTTCAATTTTACAAGTATTGTGATTTGATATCATGATTTATTGCCATTTTTGTTAACTTTTTCAACACTTGCTCACGGGAAAAAGTTGAATCATGCATTTCTAGGGAATTGTACTTTGAAAAATATCTAAATTAACACACAAAAACGTTTGATTTTTAGCATGTTTGTAGTCAGAGATGCCCTGAAATCAAATATCAGGAATTATTTATCATTGTTTTTACCACCAACACAAAAGATTTCCCTCAGAAATTACCAGTATTGTCTTTTTAATTTATAAGGGACATGTAGTGTTTTATACCTCTGGTGAATGTAATACAATCAATCTTATTTCCATAGCTGTGTTTTGCATACAGTTCCCTTTCTTAACATCTTATTTTGAAAACCGGACGAATGTATTTAACATAAATGTCAGTATATGGCGCTCTACAGTTGTAGCATCGGCTCATTTGACCACGGAGATGAGAGCGACGGCCGGCTTGACCGCATGTTACCACAATACGATAACGTTTCCTGTCCATGACAGAGTCGGCATGCAGCTTTAACCGTGATGTCTAGCTTTAACATGTGAGGGTACATGTCGTATCCACACAGACCCTCCGCAGTTTTCAACTTTCTCATAGTGGTTGTTTTGGTGATGAATAAGAAACAGATATAACGTCATGTTGCTCAGATTACAACAATAAAAGCAGTAACTTCCTTCTATCTCTGCATATACACAAATGAAATAAATATATAAATTCTAGCATTAAAAAAAAAAAATCACAATTCATAATTTAATATTTTTTCCATGCCTACTCTGAAGACACTGCCATAACAAATCTAAAAGCATGCGTACGTTCTGGCTGGGTTTCCAGCTCTCATGAGGTTTCTGAGGAAGACAGGACAACACACATGCACATACAAACTCATTCAGATAAGTTTCTGCAAAATAGCTCTGATGCAGAAGTTATGATGATGACGCACGCTGAACACCTACACATTTGTGTCATAATCCCGAGGTTCATACCAGAGAAAGCGTCTGTCTGCTGCTGAGTAGCTTCACCACAAGTCTCAGTGGTCCCAGTGCAGCTGTTTGATTCTCTCTCCAGTTATTTTCATAGAGTCCACAAGACTAACTGAGTCACCAATCCCATTACAAAACAGCCAGCAGGCCAATCTGGTTTCTCCTACAATAATCCAGTCCTGCCCAGTGATCCCAGTCTCAATCCTGTGGTCCTCTAGTCCAGCCTCCCTGCTCCTTAATCCTCAGGCACTCATACCAGCAGAGGGGACAGGAGGGGAGCAGGCCGGCAGCTAAATGAGGAGGAGGGCAAGTATGTCTGCGAGCATGTGTGTGAGGGGAAAACCCTTGAACTCCCATCCCTCCTCCCCACCTCCCTCTGTCCATCTTGACTCCTCCCTCCCTCAGAGAGCATCTAACACAGGCTCCCCCAGGTGGACACCGGTGTCCCAGAGACAAAGAAGGTGGGGAAAAAAATAGATTCAAATATATTTTTTTAATGTCAGAATATATAAATTTGATTCATTTGAGTCTACATGGTGTTAGAAGGAAGTTAACGCTTTTATTGTTGTAGTCTGGGTAACATGACGTCATATCAGTTCTGTATCTGTCAACCAAAACAAACCAAAGCTGGTTGTGTGGATATGACCTGCACCCTCACCAATGTGGTAAACAGTGCACATAAAATATGGAAACAATTTGGGTTTCACATATTGACAGGAAAAGCAGAGCTCAACATCACGGCTAAAGCTGCATGCTAACTGTATAGAAAAAATACATCTATGGAAATATGACTGACTGGATTATATTCATCAGAAGTATAAAGCATTACATGTCCCATATAAATTAAAAAGGAGATACCAATAAATTGTTAGGGAAATGTCTTTATTCTATGATTTTTGGGTTGGTGGAAAAAAAATTAACAAAATGACTGAAAACGACTGATATATTTGACTTCAGGGTATCTCTGACTACATACATGCTGAAAATCAAACATATTTACTGCATTCATTTAGATGTTTTCATGTTTTCCATAGTAAAAGTACCTAGAGGTGTATGATTCAACTTTTTCCTGTGATGCAGTGTTAAAAAAGTTAACAAAAATCACAATAAATTGTAATATATTGGGGGCGGCAGTAGCTCAGTCCGTAAGGACTTGGGTTAGGATGCGGAGGACCCGGGTTCAAATCCCCCATGGACCAAGACCAACTGGTTGCTGGAGAGGTGCCAGTTTACCTCTTGGGCACTGCCGAGGTGCCCCTGAGCAAGGCACCAAACCCCCAACTGCTCTGGGCGCTTGTCAGGAGCAGCCCCCTCACTCTGACATCTCTCCATTGACATGTATATGTACTGTGTGAACA